>CM022952.1:44983658-45102407 GCA_012931725.1 Litsea cubeba
ACCAGCTTTCTCTCAAGAATCTCTCTCTTTTCTCTTCTCTTCTTCTCTCTGGTGTGTTTATGAACGACCCAAGCATGCCTTTATATAGGTTTTAATAACCCTTAATTGTGTTCAAAACGGGCTACAATTCGTTTAGAAAGAGTCCCAAACAAATAGATAAGTGCTGAATTTTCGTGCAAAACTTCTAATTCTGCGCAACTCTGGTTCCCGTGCTCGGTCGACATCACTGCTCGGTCGACATCATACACTGACTGGAAAAGACAATTTCGAGCTCGGTCGACATCCTGAGGTCCCGGTCGACCGAAGACACACTGTGTCACGAAAATAACTGAGAGGTGCCTTTTTCTGTTTTCTGCAGGTTTCTTCTTGCTCGGTCGACCGCATGAAGAGCCCGGTCGACCGCGTGCTCTGCATCAGGAATTCTTAATTCCTGACTGTTTCAATTCTGTTTCTCTTTTCAGCTCTATCAATACCAGCTATTAACATCATGTTTGTGACAATGTGTTGACAAGAATTCCAACTCAAATCAATACTTGAGATGCTAACTTCTTCAATTCTCAAAAGACTTTCAAGTCATCTCAAATTCATCTCAAATTCCAACAAACTCCCGAATGCTTGCTTCTGATTGGGCCGTCCAAAGAAATGGATTAAGACCGTAATAAAGTTAGTCAATTAATCGCATTAAGTGGTCGCCGAGCAGCTGAAGAGTCGGTCGGGCCGTGCCACGTCTTTTTGGATTCTTCTGTCGATGATCATCGATGGATCTTCATGTAGATCGACATCAGATGACCATGTAATTTCAGGTGTTTGTTGCCAACAGCGGGTCGGTGCCATCTGTCCTGTCGATTTCTCGATCGGTCGGGTAGAAAGCACACTTTTTTGGTTGACCGGGTGGCGATCAATACTGTCTTCGATACTCTTGATGATTTACCCGTTTTGGACGGATGTCAGAGGACTTGGTGTCTCAAAAGCATGAATTTTGGAAAGTACCAGAGGCTGGGCTCCTCGAATCACGAAAAAACGGCGAAAACCGGGGTTTCCGGGGCTTTCCCGGCGACCCCGGGTTCCAAGGTCGCCGGCGACCCTGGGGGGTTTTCCCCCTTTCGTGTCCCGTTTTGCGTCCGTTTTTGCTGTTTTTTGATTCTTTTTTCTTCTGTACTTTTCCTTGACATTTTGACCATTTATTGGCCTGATTTCTTTGTAGGAAACCTGATGAGACTCCTTGCATTTTATTTTGCAAAGTTCCAATTTCCTGAGAAAGCCGAAGACTTTGTCGCGCAGAGCTGCCGATTTTCCGTCAGAAGCTTGAAACTGGGGTCAAACGATGTCGGAATGGCCTGAAATTTGGTGTGAAGCTCCTGAAGCAATAAATAAGACCAACCATAGGCTTTTGTTTGAGTTTTGTAGCCGTTTGGAGTCCTATCACCTGTAGACTTGCTTTTGTCGCGATGAAGATTGTCGCGGTTTGATGTGCGGTCAACCGATGTCCGATTGACTGAAATTTGACAGGGAACCTATTGGAGTCATTTTAAGATGATCCATAGGTTCTGTCTTGGAGAAACCATTGGTCCCGGAGAGCTTTTGTCGCCGAGAGCTCCTTTTCGGCTGTTCGGAGAAAGCGAAGTTAGGCCAAATGATTTTGAAATGGCCCGAAACTTCTTGTGTACTCCTCTTTTGGCTGTCTGGAAGAATCTTGCAGTTTTTGTTTGATTCTGACACGATTTGATTTTTGGAAGCAGCATTGCCTATTTATGGCAGGTTGCGACTTCATGTAGCTCTTTGGATCTTGATGCGGCAAAGTGACATTTTTTGGTGTCAACAAATGCCCCATCGAGGTACAGCGGCGAGTTTGCTTAACTTTTGTAGTCGATTGTGCCCCTCGAAGAGATTTTTGAAGGAGAGCCTGTGACTTGACCAAGAGTCTTTGAGCAGTCTTTCTTGTTGGTATTTGTAGCCTTTTTGAGCTTCCAGGGGAATTTTTATGGTAGTGAAAGGGATTACGGTACCATCTCGAGGCCAAAGTTTGAAGATGACATCAGGGATGTGGATTTGGGTTTTTTGACCTTGTGACCTAACGGCTATATGTGGCAGGTTAGGGTGGTTGGGTTTGGTTTTGATCGTGTGACCCAACAAGCTGTATGTGTGAATGTTGGGGGATCAATTTTGGTTTTGATCTTGTGACCTAACAGGCTGTATGTGGCAAGTTAGGGGATCAGGGTTTTGGTTTTTGGTTTTTGGTCTTGTGACCCTAACAGGCTGTATGTGGCAAGTTAGGGGGACCAGGATTTGGTTTGATGGAATGTCAATTTCAAGATTTTGGCTCCAATTTGGTTAGATGAGGCTGGATGGTTGATTTTTGGAAGCTCATGGGGCTTGGAATTCTCTTTGTATGGTTGAATCAACTCAAAAGAGGCATGAAAACCATTTTTTGTATGCTCTTGGTAAGAAGGATTTCTCTTTGACTAAAAGCCCAAATTTTTATTTTTTATTTTTATTTTTATTTATTGTTATTTTTTTTAAGTGCCTAGGTGGTCAAACCTGGCTCATATGGGCTAACCCATGGGACCTTAAGCTTTTGAAATGGCTTAGATCTCATTATGGTGTCATTTTTGTAAAGAATATCCAAAAATATCTCATTTGGATAGAGAATATCCAAGAATATCTTTACTTGGAGAGAATCTCTCATGATCCCTTTATTTTGGGATAGAATATCTCAAGATATCTTTCTTTTGGGAAAGAATCCGTCATAGATTATATCTTTTAGGAGAAAATCTCTCATTGATTTCTTTTTGGAGAGAATCCCTCAAGATATCTTTCTTTTGGGAAAGAATTCTTTCTAATTTCTTTTCTTTTGGTAAGGTTACTAATTAGTAACACTTACCTCTTTCTTCTTTCCTTCTTTGGTTTGCTCTCCTCTATAAAGCAAGGAGAAGGTTGGATCTCTTGCTCTTATTACTTTCTTTTGCAATAATCTCAAGAGGGCTTCAAGACCAAGAGCTTTTCTTTCTTCAAGATCTTCAAGACTTTTTCTTCTTCTTCTCCATCAATGGCTTCAAGTAAGTTCTCCTTTTTTTTCAAGAAAACTCCATTGTAGGGAAAAAAAAAAGTTCTTTCTTCTTTTTTTTTTTTTCTTTCTTTTCTTTTTCTTTTTTTTTTTTTTTCTTTTCCACGTTTTTCCCCTTTTTTTTTACACGTGTTTTTTTTTTCTTTTCTTTTTTTTTTTTTTTTTTTTGTGTGGGCCGTACGGACAGATCCGTACGGATCTGGCCGTACGGCCACGTGGCCTGTGGGCCAGTCCTCATTTTTTTTTTCTTTTTTTTTTTTTCTTTCCCTCCCCTTTTTTTTGAGAGAGTTTCTTTTCTTTCTTTTTTTTTTGTTTTCTTTCCCCTCTTTTTTTTTAAAAAGTTTCTTTTTCTTTCTTTTTTTTTGTTTTCTTTCCCCTTCTTTTTTTTAGAGAAAGTTTCTTTTTTTTTTTTTTTGCTCATCATGATAATGCATTTTTTTTTGCAAACCTAGATGTTCATGCATGCATTCAATTTGTAAATTAAATTTGTAGCATGATGTGATAGCATACCTGAAAGTTTTCGCAAATTTGGGAATTTGGAGCTCGCAGTGATGTTGAGCCCTTCCTGATTTTGCGGAGACTTTTAGGTTTCGAAAGTTTGGAGTTTCGGAGCTCGCAGCGATGTTGAGCCCATCTTCAAGCTTTCTTATTTCTTTCGGGATAGTTCCTTTTCTTCGGAATTGCCCCGTCATCATGTCAAAATTTCGCCAGTTTTTTTTAGCGAGATTCTGTCATTTTGATGTTTGATCTTTTTCTTTTCCATCCTTTTCAGGTGGTTCCTCCAGAGCGAACAAGGGTAAAGAGCCTGCTACAAGCGTACCTCGTCGATCTTCTAGATCTTCTAATCCGGCCGTTCAGCAGGCTTTTGAGAAGGTCCAGTATGTTGAGAGAAATCTGGAAGAGTGCGACTCCCTCAACAGAGATGAGATGAGGCAGCGACCTATGCTCTCAAGGGAGAGGAATTCTATAAGATCATGGTAAGCAGTCGTCCATGGGTGATGGAAGATCAGAGCGTTTTGCCCAAGCCTACCTTCTTCTTTGGTGATGCAGTCCCTGATGACATGACATACAGAGGATATGTTTTCAGTTTTCTCTTCACAGCAGATGGTGAGAAGAAGACTGTTGCTACCCGGTCGACGTTTGATCGCACCGTCTCGATTCTGAGCCCTTGCCCCCACGTGCCCTAAGAGGAAGATCCTCCACGTTGGGTGAGGAGGACAAATGTTAATCAAGACCGGGGTTTTTGTTCGGCGGTTCTCCTGATATACGGAGACGGTCGCCTGTTGACCATGGACTTGTTGATGCCAATCCAGCGGCTACCAGGGCTCTGATTATCCGTCGGTCGATTGAGACGGTGGGCCTTGGTATTTTCAGCGGTGGACGGCAGCAATTGGATCAAGCCCTTCCGACTTCGTGGCCGCTTTCAATGCTGACTCCGAGTGGAAGTCGTGGACTGATCGCGTCCTGCTGATTGGTGGCGCCGTTTTGAAGGAAGCGGGATTTTTGATGCGGTCCGCGCCTTTAGGGAGACCGTGATCTTTTTCCGACGAGGCCTTCATGGCTATGCTGGAGTCATTCCTCCCACAAACCAATACCTCGTTGTGACGAATGGTGAGATTGGTTTTTCTTTGAAGGAGCTGAGCGCTATTACCGGATTACCCATCCTCGGCAAACTCTATGAGGAGTTTATGCCGATTGACAGCGTCCTCGAGGGGCAGTCTGAGGAGTTCAGGCTTTTATACTTTCAGCTCGTCGCCTTCTATGATTTTTGAAGGAGAATGAGGGTTTGAAAGTTAGATCCAGCAGCTGGAAGAGTTTTAGCTCTTCATTCCCTAACTTTTTTGATAGTAGGGAGTCTTCTGATAGCATGACCCAGGAAGCCGGAGCTCAGGATCCAAAGAAGATCTTGGCCATGCAAGAAGAGTTGAGAGATTTTCTGTGCAAGTACAAACGCCATATGTCCTGACATTGCACTGCGGAGAGATCTCGCTGTTTACCTCACTTATTGGCTTGGTGAGGCTGTTTTGCTGGAGGAGATGGAACGCACATCAGGCCGCATTGTATTTTCCCGGCTTGTCAGATGGCGTTTGGAGAGCAGCTTGCTTTGTGCCAGCTCTTTACTCCTACCTGTGTACCGAACTGCAGGCTGCTGCTTTTTTGGTTCGGCTTGGGCTTCCCATGAATAGGGTATTTTCAGCCCATGTACTTTTATTCGTGGTATGTATACCACTGTCCTGGCTTCCATCGGCTGGGTGCTGCTACAGGATGATGATCCTCTGATGATTCGACTGGCTAAGGGCAAAAGCCTGTGTCCGAATCACTTTTGTTTGCCCGCATGAGGATCCGACGGTTCAGGGACGTCGAGATGGGGCAATCTTCAGTAAAGCTTTCTCGGAGTTGCGGAAGAAGGCTTTTGATTTTGGTGCCTCCCGAGACTCTACCAGGGCGGGGTCGGGAAGGCATTATTCCTTGACAAATGCAGAGAGAGAAGTGGCTTTTCAGCATACGTGTCGGCACGATGGTGTACCGCAGACATCTTTCGTCGACATCCAGCCGTATGTACCCTCTCGCTTTGCTTTGACAGCTGGGCTTTTCTCAAGGCGTTGTTGGAGCGCCTTCAAGCATGGTGAAGCGCTTTGGAGGCTTACAGGACGGGAGAAATGCATGGGCTTTCTATAGTGCTGAAGGACACTACAGCCATGATTTTCTTATCCCTGTTGTTGCTGACTTCCCGGACTGCCGGCTTTTGCGAAGTGGTTCGCGGAGAGCTTCTTCGGCATATCGGGGGCTTTCAAGAAGGAGCTTGATGTGAAGCTGGCATCTGGAAAGGGCCTTGGAAAGTCGGATGGCGTCCGGCGAGAGGAAGTTTGGGCCTTCCTTTCTGGAGAGAAGCACAAGATAGGCTTTCTTGGTGACCAGGGCGTCATTGGTTCAGAAGCTGTTCGAGAAATACCTGATGAGGCTTTGGAGCAGCTAGAACAGGAGGAAGCCGAACTTGGTGCTTGGATGCAATCGGCACAGAGGCAAGCTTCCGTGGAGTCTACTGGCAAGAGCAGACCATCCAGTGAGGAGTCAAGTGGGAAACCTGACTCTGACAGCGGGGCAGGTTCCTCTAAGAAGCGAGCCCGCAGAGGTAAGAGGAGGAGGAGTCATCATCGCAACAAGGGGCAGCATGAGGACTCTCCTAACTTGGAAGTTCCTCTTACTATCAATGAGGATGTGCCAGTGGATGCTGACGAGCCTCCAGAGAAGAGAAGCCGAGAAGAAGAGACCGTCGGTGAAGGTATGATTCTTCCTTTTTCTCTTTCCATTTCTTTTCATGGGATTTTTTCCATGTTATGATTTGCTTCTTGTTTTCTGCTTTTCTTCTTTTTTTTTTTAGCAGAGGAAGACTTGGTGATGCCTGAGGTCCCAACCGATGAAGTGGTGATGGATCCTGTTGAGGCACCTGAAGAAGAACCGAGGGACTCTGGAGTAAATCCAGAATCTCCAATTGGTACGACTTCTTTTGCTCTTTTTTTTTTGAGTTTGTGACTTGGTTTGCTAACACACTTTTTTTTTTGTCAGCTGACTTGCCACAGGGTTCTGATGACTTTGAACCATCGATGGATGCAAATGTTGATGATGCTTTCGATGAGTTCATGGAGGAAGAAAGTGTTCCGCCAGTCGTCGAAGAAGGTATTTTGTAGTTATAACTCTGATAATGATTTTCAAACAGGGTCATATTCATACCTTTTTGTGTTTCCTTTGCAGGTTTTGAAGTGACAGAGGAGGGTCCGTCGCTTCCAGAGCAAGGGATGCCAGAGGTTAATCCAGAGGTAGAGACTCCTGGGACCAGTTCTGACAATATTGAGGAGATTCCTCGCGCTGAGATTCCTTCCCGAGCAGGAGCAGCTTCAACTGGAAAGAGTTCTTTTGTTACTCTTTCAACAGATGATGACAGCCGACCAACGGAGTTGGGCGAATCTTCAGCTGGGCCATCTCTTCTTTTTGCGAAGAAGGTGGTTATGCGAGTTCTGAGCTCTTGGATTGAGACTCTCTTTTCTGGGCACTTGGAAGCCGGATTTGGCATGATCCAGCATGTGCAGGAGATTCTCAGTGATGCTGAAGAGGCTGGTCTGGATGTCACAGGTGCCAGGGCGATCGTTGATAGGATCATTGCACTGGGGTGACAAGTGGTTTGAGACCGTTGAGTTTGGCTGATGACCAGTTCTTCAAGGAGATGTTCCTGACCCTGCTGATAAGGCTAAGTCTGACCTGGATGAGGCTACAGAAAGCAAGAAGCAGGCAGTCCGAAAGAGGAACTTAGAAGAGATAGCCATCATCAGGCTGACACATGACCTTAACATCCTTGACAGGGAGGTCGATGAGGCCAGGAAACGTCTTGAGCATTTGCAGGCACAAGTCGCTGCCAAGTGGACTGCCATAATAGAGGCTCGCGACAGGGAGAGTGCTCTGATTCACCAGGTTGCAGATGCCGAACGGGTTCTCAAAAGGAAGTCTGATGAGGAGGAACAATGGCAAATGCTCGAGGTAAGCTTCCTGGTGTGAAAGAAGGGGTACAGCCCACTCCAGCATCTCATGGCAGGTTCCTGAAGAAGCGTGCCTTGGAATCCTTGACGGATGAGGCTAAAAGTTTGCTTGGGGAGCTGAACTCTTGGCTGGAGACCATTTTTGATTGAGCTCCTGTATATTATTTTTTTTTTATACAGAAAACCATCCTTCTCTCTTTTCTTTTTTTGGTACCACTTGTATTTTTTTGGTACTTATTTTTTTGTAGTGCTTGTGAACACTTTCTCTCTCTCTTTTTTTTTGGTACCACATGTATTTTTTGGTACTCTTTTCTCTTTTTTTTTTGTTATCCCTACGCTCACTTGAATCTTTTTGTGATAAAAGTAATTGCTAAATGGGATGATCTTCTTTTTTTTTGTTATCCCTACGCTCACTTGAATCTTTTTGTGATAAAAGTAATTGCTAAATGGGATGCTCTTCTTTTTTTTTTTGTTATCCCTACGCTCACTTGAATCTTTTTGTGATAAAAGTAATTGCTAAATGGGATGCTCTCTCTTTTTTTTGTTATCCCTACGCTCACTTGAATCTTTTTGTGATAAAAGTAATTGCTAAATGGGATTTGATCAAAAGGTTGTCATTTTGTGAAAATCTTTTGTCAAGTGATTGTTTTGGCATGAAAGCCAGGTTTTTGTTTGTGGCATGGAAGCCAATTTTGGCATGAGAGCCAGCTTTTCTTGTGGCATTGATAGCCGAGTTTTTTTTTTTTTTTTTTTGTGGCATCTATAGCCAGTTTTGGTAGCATTGATAGCCGGTTTGTGGCATTGATAGCCTGTTTTGTTTTGGTGGCATTGATAGCCGGTTTTTTTTTTTGAAATCCAAGTTTTTTTTTTTGTGGCATTGATAGCCGGTTTTGTTTTGGTGGCATCGATAGCCGGTTTGTGGCATTTATAGCCTGTTTTGATGGCATTTATAGCCGGTTTGGTTTTCAAAAAAATGCAAGTATCGACTAAAAGTCGCCCTCCCTGCTGAATGTTCTTGCAAGTATCGATGGAATGTCGCATCCTTGCTCATTCGGTTGCGAGTATCGATGGAATGTCGCATCCTCGCGGATTTGGGTGCAAGTATCGATGGAATGTCGCATCCTTGCTTTTCAAAAATTTTGGTTTTGCGGGTACTGACTTGATGTCGTTTCCCCACGATTTTTGAAATTTGTGGTTTTCTCGAACCTTTGGGTCATGGATATCAACTGAAATGTTGCGTCTCCACAGTTTTTTAGGTTTTTTCGAACCTTTGAAATTTGGGTTGTGGATATCAACTGAAATGTTGCGTTTCCACGGTTTGGATTTTGCAAGTATCGACGAAATGTCGCTTCCCTGCGATTTTGGAAGTGTCGAACGTGGTTCGCTTGCTTCCGATTTGTGCGAGTATCGACTAAGCGTCGCTTCCTCGCGGTTTTTGAAAAACCATTTTTTTTTTTGTTTAAAGACACGAGGGTCATAAGTTTTGACCTAAAACCATTTTGGCGGTAAAAGGCATGGTGGACTAGGGTGGAAATCCCTGAATCCGGATTTTGTTTCAAACCATGAATTTTGGGTTCAAGGGTTGAAAATTTTGGTCAAGTTAGGGAAAGATTCCTAAACTTGGATTATTTTTTTTGAACAATGAAACGATGAAAGTAAGCATTGTTTTAGATTTCTAGAAATTTCAATATTTGACATGAAAATTCTAAAAAAGGGTGGGTTTAGCGAGCGTGTACCTAGAAACCGGTTTTGGCCGTACAGGCATTGCTCTTACCCAGTTGGGTAAGTCTTCAAGGGTAGTACCGCTTTAAGAACTTGCCGTTGATGGGCAGCATACATCTGTCATCTTCCATGTTTAGGAGTGCGTATGCGCCATTGGAGAAAACTTTGTCGATGACGTAGGGTCCCTCCCATTTCGGCTCAAATTTGCCTTTGGACTTGTGAGCGGAGACCATTGGTCTTTTTACCGCAAGAACCAAGTCATTCTTTTTGTAGGCGCGTTGCCTGACCTTTTTATCGAAAGATCCTGCCATACGTGCTTGGTAAAGTTCAATGCTTTGTTGAGCTTCGAGCCGTCTCTCATCGAGATTGTCCAGCTCATGGAGCCGCAATTTGACATTGCTTTCTTGAGTCATGTCATTTTGCAAGGATACCCTCAAGGAAGGAATTTGTACTTCCAAGGGCACGACAGCTTCGCATCCATAGACCAAGGAGAATGGTGTGCTATGGGTTGGTCCTCGAACGGTGGTTCGATAGGCCCACAAAGCTTCAGATATTTTGTCGCTCCAGTCTCTTTTGTGACTAGAGACCATTTTTTTGAGGATTTTGCAGAGTGTCTTGTTGAAAGCTTCTGCTAACCCGTTTGCTGCCGGATTGTATGGAGTCGAAGGACAGCTTTGGATTTTGTATTTGTCGCAGAACCTGTAGAATCGATGATCCCGGAACTGTGGTCCGTTATCATGGACGAATCTTTTGGGTATGCCGAAACGACAAATGATGTTGGTGCGTAGGAACTGAAGGACTGATGAGGTCTTCATTTCGTTAAACGCAAATGCTTCTGACCATTTGGAGAAATAATCCGTAGCGGCGAAGATGAAGCGATGACCTTTGCTTGAAGGGGGAGAAATAGGACCTATGATGTCCATACCCCAGGCTTCGAAAGGCCATGAGATCGCTGTAGGATGCAGCCATTCTGGAGGCATGTGAATGTAATCTCCATGAACTTGGCATTGTTGGCAGCGCTTGGCAAATTGCATTGCGTCAGCTACCATGGTAGGCCAGTAATATCCTAACCTTTTTATCTGATCATAGAGCTTAGGTCCAGCCTGATGAGCTCCGCAAAGACCAGCATGAACTTCTTTGAGTGTTTCTTTAGCCTCTTGTTGTGACAAGCAGCGTAGAAGTACTCCATTGAAGGATTTCCTGTAAAGGATTTTTGAAGGAATATCCAAATGGAAGCTTGGGGTTCGCCTTTGGATGCTTACCCGTTCTTTTGGATCTTCAGGTAGGATTCCGAACATAATGTAATCAATGAACGGATCCCTCCAGTCGCCAATTGAAGTTTGAAGGATTGAAATCCGACTTCCGACCACTTGGTGGCATTCAGCAACTGCTTGGTGTGTGTTAAGAGGAGGAAGGATTCTCCTTTCGCACACTGTGATTTGCATGTTTTCCCCTTCCTGGATTGCCATGGATGCGGCAAGTCCGGCTAGGGCATCTGCACGTATATTTTCACCTCTACGAATGTGGGTGATGTGACAGATGTCAAACTTTTGCAGAAGTGATTGTGCCTTGTTGTAGTAGGGCAGCAAATCTGGCTTCCTGACTTCAAATTTCTGATTCATCTGGTTGACGATCAGTTGAGAGTCTCCAAAGACTTCCAGCATGGTGATACCGGATTCGATGGCGAGTTCCAATCCTAAGATCAGAGCTTGATATTCAGCTGCATTGTTTGTGCATGGTTCCAGTAGTGAGAAAGCGTGTGGAATCATGTATTTGTCGGGGCTAACAAAGAGGATGCCAACTCCCGAGATCAGCTGTCTTTTTTCATTTGTCCTGGTTGCACCGTCAAAGTACATGTCCCAGGAGGCACTTTGTGAGAAAGTCTCCACATTGTAGACTGGTTCGTCTGGGAGATCATCTCTGAGTGGAGAATCTTTAGGCAATGGATGCTCTGCGAGGAAGTCCGCTAGAGCTTGCCCTTTGATTGCTTTTTGTGGTACATACCTAATATCAAATTGTGACAGAAGGATGGACCATTTTGCCAGTCGAGCATTGAGAGAACCTGCCTTTGTGACAAGGACCTTCAAGAGGTTGACCCTCGAGACCAGGTAGACTGTGTTGGAAAGCAAGTAGTGACGCAGCTTTTGTACGGCGAACATCACTGCAAGACATTCTTTTTCAACTGGAGAGTAGCGATGCTCTGCACCTACTAGCATGCGGCTGAGGTAATATAGAGCAGCTTCTTTTCTTTGATCATTTTCTTGCGCAAGCAGAGCTCCCAGAGAGTGATCAAGGGCTCCTTGTGTACAAGATGAATGGCTTTTCCAGTGGTAGGAGCAGCTAACACTGGAGGTTTTGTCAGGTATGACTTGATGTCTTGGAAAGCAGCTTCACAGTCAGCATCCCAGACAAAGTTTACACCTTTTTTCATCAACCGGGAGAATGGACGGCATTTCCCCGAAAGATTGGAGATGAACCGTCTGATGTAGGCCAATCTCCCTTGAAGCCCTTTGAGTTCTCTCAAGGTTCTTGGAGAGGGCATTTCTAGAATGGCTTTGACTTTTATGGGGTCAAGCTCTATTCCAGCTTTCCGAACTAAGAATCCGAGGAACTTACCCGACGAGACGCCGAAGAAGCATTTCAATGGATTCATTCGCAGTTTGTGTTTGCGAAGCCGGAGGAAGACTTCTCGAAGGTTTTCGAGATGATCTTCTTTTCTTTTGCTTTTGACGGCGAGGTCATCAACGTAACATTCAACCGTCTTGTGCTGCATATCTTGGAATATTTTCATCATAGCCCTCTGATATGTGGCACCAGCATTCTTCAAACCAAATGGCATGACAGTGTAACAATACACGCCAAATGGGGTTCGAAAGGATGTATGTTTTTCATCCTCAGGATGCATCTTTATCTGATTGTAGCCAGAGAAACCATCCATGAATGTCATTCGCTCGAATCCACAGGTATTATCAATCATTACCTCTGGTATGGGGAGCGGAAATTCATCTTTTGGGCATGCGCCATTCAGGTCTCTATAGTTAATACAGACCCTGATCTGCCCATTTTTCTTCGTCACGGGGACAATGTTGGCCAACCATTCAGGATGTTGTTCCTCACGGATGAAGCCGACGCTTTTGAGTTTTTGAACTTCTTGTTCAATTTTATCCATCACATCTGGACGGAATCTTCTTTGGCCTTGCTTGACAGGCTTGATGTCTTCTTGAAGATTGAGTTTGTGAACTGCTATTTTGGGGTCTAAGCCTGGCATTTCAGCATAAGACCATGCAAAGCAATCAACGAACTCACGAAGAAAAGCGATATACTCGGGTAACTCATCATCCTTTATATTCTTGCTTATGAATACAGGACGTGGGTTATCTGGTGTTCCCAAGTCTATCTTTTGAACAGGATCTTCTGTTGGAAGGTTCGAAGGTGGTTCCTCCACAATATTTTCGGAGGCTTCCAGCTCAACGAAACCTTCTGGGGTTTCAAGGGCATTTCCAGACCAAGGTTTTGTTCCTTTCCACGGGTCTTCTTGATCGGTAATTTTCCCAAGGCTTGCTATGAGATGATCCCAATCGCCTGTTGAAACCGAGTCGAAGTAGGCTACTTCTTTTGGAGATGAGGGTTCTTCTGGGTCAGAAGTCCACACGTCTGTGCCATCGGACAACTCCTCTTCATTTTCGGAGAAATCGTGCCAATTGGATGAGCTTCCTGGATCTTTGTCAGGTGACTCATCAAAGAGATATCCAGGGAGATCGATGTCTTCATGGACTTGAGATGTTGAGGCTTGGTCAGTATATTGACTTTTAAGCCTTTGTGTCAACTGTCTCAAGGGAGTGTCAGGATCATACCCTAACCCGTGTGAAGACTTTTCTACATAGCCGTAGAGTCTCCAATCTTCCAGCTGGCTTTTGGTCAAGACGGGCCCCAATGGCGTGAGAATACCGCGTCCTTCTCCCAAACCGACTGGGTTTTGAGCGTCATAGCCCATTTTCTTCATAATAGCTTGTGCCACAGAACTGTATAAGGATAGTTGAGGCGTACCTTTATTTTGGAAAGGTTCAAGCATGGAGTTTGATGAAGAAGCATCCGATCTATGGAAGAAGATCGGTTTTTCCTTTGCTGAAGTTGCTGGAACAACGAAGGAAGCTGACGTAGGATCTTCTATGTCAGAAGTTGTCTCCATTGGAGTAAGAGCAGGCTGAACTTGCTGAGTGTCAGCTTGGCTTGACGATGTGTCGTCTTCTGGCTCTGAATCCGAGTCCGTGTCTTGCATGATAGACACGAAAGAGACAACAAATTTGCCCCCAGGCTTTTGTTTTGCCTTCTTCACTTTAGTTGTGATGACCAAAGGCTTTGAAGATTTGAGGGAGATGATGAAGGGAGTTTGCATGCTCTCTTCAGATTTACCGGATGGTTTGTTTTCTTCCGGTGATTGTTGAGGAGCTTTGCCTTTATCTTTCTGGAGATTTTCGGCAAAGGATGCTGTATGCTTCTCCTCTTCTTCTTTTTCACCTTCATACATCTGTGAGTCTGCGAAGTGGATTTCTTTACCTTTGAAGGGTTTTCTGTCCGCAAAGACTCGATGTATCATGCCGTCGTCGCCAACAAACTTGATGCATTGATGTAGAGTTGAAGGGACAACACCATTCTCATGGATCCAAGGGCGTCCGAGAAGGATGTTGTAGCATGAAGGGGTCTTTATTGCATACACTGTGACCTCAGAGATAAGATCACCGATCTGCAATTTGAACCTGATTTTGCCGATAGGCCTTTGAGTACTCCCATCGTATCCAAAGATAGATACAGATGTGTGGCTCAGTTTGCTGGGTGGGATGCCCAACTCTTCAAGAGCCGATGTGGAGATAAGGTTGAGTGCAGAACCTGGGTCGATCTGAACTCTATGCATAGGCATTTCCTTGATATACCCTGTGAAGTACAGGGGTCGGTTATGCCTGGTTTCGCCAAGTAGGAGGTCATCCTTTGTGAAGGCGATGGTTGCACTGGCTGCTTTTTTAACCGAGAGGCATTCAATGCATGATCCCTCAGTTTTCTTCTTTTCCTCCCTTTGAGGAGGCTTCTGAGTTTTTGACCCGGTAATCCAATTCAATTTGGAGGACTTGCGGGGCATGTTTGTCGACATCCTCATTCAGCTTTTGTAATTCCGAAATGAGATTATCACGAGTGTGCGGAGACATTCGCAACAAATCTAGGATGTGCAGACGTGCAGGTATGTGCTTGAAGTGTTCAATCAAGTCATACTTGAAAGCCTCCTTAGGGCCTGCATGTTCATCATTGTTGCCACTAGGGGCGCTTACAACATCTTTTCCCGAAGGATTTACATATGTAAAGGAAGATTGGTTGTAATTTTTGTGGTAGTCCCGGCCAGAGCGGGTGCCTCTACCAACTTCGAGAGCTTCTTGAGAAGGGTCTTCGTTTGGAAGATTGTCTTCAGGATCAAGAGGCTGTCGTTTTTCATTTGCTGAGGATGCATCAGCAGCAGAGTTACCATCCTCAGTGATTGTGTTGCATGGAGCATTTTCCGGGAACAAGTCCTGAACAGCATCCAGCAATCTTTCTTCTTCGTTGACTAATTCATCGTCCCAAGCATCAATAGCTGGGAATTCTTCAGTCAGGAAGGGTGTGAACTTTGAAGTCACAGTCTCAGGAGAAGAAACCTGAGAGGGTGTCATCTCAGTGAAAGTCACGTGAGACGAGGTGGCTCCAGAAGATATATTGCTAGGCGTCGCCGGAGTGTAAGTGCTCTCATCAGACGATGCTTCGGAAGAGCTATAATCCCGAATTATCACATTACAGGAAGCTCTGACGGGAACGTTGCCTGATCGGAGTCAGACTCATCCTCGGATGTGAGAGGATCGTCTATCCAGCAATTTTCTCCATTTTCAGGAGTTAAGGGAGGATGTACCTGGTGGTCTTCAGGGACTTCAGGCTCTGGATTGCGAGGAGGCTCGTTGACGCGTTCTTGCTCTTGTTCTAGAGCGAGTCGCTGCAAGATCCTTGCATATTCTTCAAGATCAGGCATGGGAGCCGGATCTTCTTCTTCATCATCTCTTTGTGGCTCAACATTGTTGATTTCCACTGGAGTAATGAGAGGTGCTGGGTCAGCAGCATTTTCTTGTACAGCTCTTGGTCTTCTTCATCATCAGACCAGGATCCTTGTGGCTGTAGGGGGTTATACCAGATTACTGGCATAAGATGAGACTCAGGAACCCATTCTTCATCGGAGAGATATTCTCCTGTTTCAAGGGACTCCTCCCACTCATCTGTGTAGTTGGATTCGAATCCATCATCGGTGTCGCTGGATTCGTATCCATCAATGGAGAATCCACTACCGAATTGCAAGAGTATGATGTCCTCCTGCATGGCTTCTTTAAATTGAGGGTGGCATGAAAATCACTGAGAGTGAATTTCCTTACCCCCTTTGAGTCTCTGGAAGGGATGTTTTTTGTTACCTTCAGTGAAGCGTAGAGGAAGCCTCTGCCTTTCTTTTGACCTCTAGTTTTGGCTGGGTCTTCTCTTGCCGTTTGAGCTTGAGGAGATGTTTCCTAGCCTGCCTTCGCTGTTGAGCTGTAGGCTTTATTTCACGACCTCCCAATTTTCATCTTCCAGGAGATCGGGATGTACCCATATCGGTTGTCCGTCTGGTGTCGGGTAAGGAACAGTTGCTCGGACGCTTGGATTGAATTTATCACCTTGAAGAAGTAGTGATCTTCTTTTTTGTGATCTTGATGTTTGTCCACATGTCACCATGTTGACGGAGGCAGACCCATAGTTTTTGTCAAAGGTGATGACTCCGTTTTTCCACATCTCATTTATTTTCTCTCTCACAACGAAGCATTGATTGAGAGGATGCTAGATCATCTGGTGGTATGGACAGTACCGAGGATCGTTGGTTTTTGCCAACATCACCCGTCTTTTGGTTCAGGCAAGGTGAGCTTGGCCGTTTGCCACAAGAGCCCCGAGATTCATCAACATCTCATCAAACGGGTATTTCTTCTCTACTCGTTCTTTGAAGGCGTCTGAGAGTTCAGGTCTCTTACCAACAGCTTTGTTTTCAGCTTTCTTTGGTGGCGAGGAGCTGACTTGGTCGGCACATTGAGGACCTCTTTCTTCTTTGGTTTAGAGGTTGCAATGGCGGTTGCTCTTTTCTATGATGATTTCTGACTGTTGAGGTCCTTAATCACCGTTTCAGCTTCCATGGAAGCTTCTAGGAGTTCTCCCAGGTTTTTTTGATTTGTTGCCGATGAGCATGGAGCGGATTCTGGCTGCTCATGTTTGTTCGGCAGATGTCGACTTAGCGACGCTTGTGGCAATACAATCAGAGCATTTGTATCCATTGCTTGGCCACTTGTGAATTGAAGTCATATGTTGATTCATTCTCCCCCTGTTTTAAGGCTGCACAGACTGAGCATATAGAGCGGGGTGGATCTCACCTTTGAAGTGAGTCAGGAAGCGTGTCTCTAGCATGGCCCAGTTTTGGATTGGCAGTCCTCCAGGCAGAGTGGAGTAACCAATCGAAAGGCCGTACCGTTTTAGGTTACTTGCAAAGAGGCGAGCTTGAGTGGCATCTTGATCTGCGCATAGCTCCAGCCGTCAGGAATCTTGAAGTGGATTACTGCTGTCTGGCTGATCCTTCCCCTTATATGTTTGGAGATTAGGATGCTTGGAATTTGGTGGGGGAACGGGACGCGAGTCCATCCATAAGGGATAATGGTTGCTGGATTCCCATGCTCCTTGAGTATATCCTCTTCTTTTGCTTTGGCGCGGAATACGCAGTCTACGTCCTTTTTGGTAAGGGCGCGTGACTCATTTTCTTCTCTATTTACCTCGTCGTCTTGATGATTCGGAGGAGGTTCATTGTTCGCCTGATTTTGGAAGGCGAGGAGAAGGTTTTCCATCAGAGTTTCAATCCTCTGCTGGCCCTGTTCCAACTGCTGGATAGCGGGTGATCGCATCTTCTGGAGGTGGATTGCGGGTGGTTGGCTCAGAATTTGTAGCCAAGACATTCATCCTTCGTGATTCGAACGAAGAAACTGTCCTGGTGACTGAGCTGGGGCTCATTCTTTTGAAGAGAGCTTGAGGAAGGATCACTCTGCTGTCCTTTGCTTGAAGGAGCAGGGGATTCTTCTGAATGTCTTCTTGTCCTGAGACGCTGCGGGTCATCGGACGTCGGACATGGATTTTTTGTTGCTGATTTTTGGCGGCCTTCTGGTTTTTCCAACCATATGGACGGCAAGCAACTTGGTTGGGTCTTTCTTTTTCGACCCATTTGGGAGAGACTTGAAGTGTGGGAGGCTGGTCCTTTGCTTCTCTTGTCTCTTTTGTCTATACGACGCGCGGCGGCGTATACGACGAGCAATTGAGCTTCGGTCAGCTCTGACTGGGCTTTGACAATGAAGGATGTGCTCCCTTGGGCGCAGCAGCCGAGTCTGTCTTATTTGTAGCTGGGTAAGGACAGGATGCGAACCTATCCTTCGCCAGTTGCAGCGAAGCTTTGAATTTTTGAAGTTCGGCCCCTGTAGATATGAAGGGTTTGAACTGCAGGTTGTAGGCCTTAGTAGGTGCTTGTGGAGGCCTTGTGATGCATGACTTGATTTTGGGCTTGTAGGAACAAGCCGGCTCATGCGGGGATGACTTGGAAGTCAGGTGGAGAGGGTCTTCCTCTTTCATGTAAGCAGAGGATAGAACTGGTTCTCCTTGAGTGGGCCAGGAATGGCTGCTTAGTGGATGTTTTGGGACCTTCTCTGTTTTGGTGAAGGTCTTGGGGACCAAGTCTTGGGGTAGACCTGGTTGTGTTTGCAGGTTGAGGCTTCGTGGGGCTGCCACGGGCTTCAGGCCTTCTGTGCTTGCTCGCCTTTGGTGTCACGGTAGTGACACGTTGAGAGGCGAGTTTCTGCTTCTTAGGAGGGAGCAGTTTGTTCCTCAGGAAGTGGGAATGGTCCCAGCGTCCCAAAGACGATAGTCCGGGGAGTCGAGGTCGACCCGGAGTTCAGAGAGTTGCCGAGGGAGTTGACACTTCGGCAGCTGATGGGGCGCTTGTAGGTGCGCGTGGTTGCTTCTGTTGAAGCATGAGTTGGTGCTTGTTTCGTCGAAAGTAATGGTTAGTGAAGCTGCCATTGTTAGTTTTTCGAAAATTTCTGAAACAAGACCACATCCATTAGTAATCACAAAGAATATAATGATCATAAATGGGAAGTTCTATGGTTTCGTCTTTTCAAATTGCTCGAGGTAGATGACCCAAGCAATATGAGGAAGGCAAAATGCCATAGAAGGTACAATTGTTCTGATCGCAGGTGTGGTAAGCCCAGAATGGCATCCCAGTGACTGCTAGAAGCAATTGTGAACTTAAATTCGACTTATCGAGAAGCAGAGCTTGCTCGAGGTAAGAAGAATATAAAGTTGGAGTTACAGATGTGCCGGGTCGCAATACAGTAGACCCTGAAAGGGCGTACTAGTACCGCTAGACACAAATGTTTTGAGACCGCATCTATGAGATGAGATTCTCTGTTTTGAAAGGTCAAGATTGGATTCATCAAAGAGAGCAGATGGTATTCCAATCTGAACACGGGCTCAGCGATTTCCGCGGAGCGCCAGGCTCAGAAAGAAATGAACCATGATTTCTCGGATCTGAATCTAAAAATGACGAGTTTTTTTTTTGAAAGGCCAATATCGGGTTCATCAAAGAGAGCAAAAGGCACTCCAATCTGAACACGGGCTCAGCGGATTTCGTCGAGCGCCAGTGCTCAGAAAGGAGAGACCAAGATTTCTCTAATCTAAACCCAAAATGACGGAAGTTTTTTTTTTTTAAGATTTTTAAGATTTTTTTTTTTTTTTTAATTTTTTTTATTTTATTTTTATTTTTTTTTATTTTTTTTTTTTTTTTTTTTTGAAATTTTTTTTTTTTTTTTTATTTTAAATTTTATTAAAATTTTATTTTTGAAAAATTTATTTAAAAGACGAGAGAGTACACATAGGCCTCCTAACCCGGTCTTATGAAATCTTGATTGATAGAATTGCCCCCAGGTAAGGGTAGGATTACTTAATGAACCCGTTTGGAGGACCCTTGCCTAGAACAGTCAAGCTGTCTCCACACTCTGGACAAGGCTTTTCTTTGAATCAACCATGATCAAAGAACACAGTTGGTTTAACCTTAGTGGTCTATGTCTTTTTTTTTTTTTTTTTTTATGAATTCATCGAAGAGAAACATGGCCCAAAACCGTCGAACAGGCTCAACATTTGCAAGCGCGATGCGAAGGAACGGATCAAGGTTTCTCAATTTTGAATCCAATTGAGAAAATCTAAATTTTTTTTTTTTACTTTTATATATATATATATATTTTTAGATTTTTAATGAACTCATCGAAGAGAAAACAATGGCCCAAACCCCCGATCCGAACACGGTCTCGGCGATTTCCGGGAGCGCCAGTGCCCAGAAGGGAAAGGATCAAAGTTTCTCAATTTTGAATCCAAATTGAGAAATCTAAAATTTTTTTTTTACTTTTATATATATATATTTTTTTTTAGATTTTTAATGAACTCATCGAAGAGAAACAATGGCCCAACCCCCCGATCCGAACACGGTCTCGGCGATTTCCGCGAGCGCCAGTGCCAAAAGGGAAAGGATCCAAAGTTTCTCAATTTGAATCCAAAATGAAAAAATCTAATTTTTTTTGTTTTTTTTTTTTTGAAAAGAGAAAGAGTGGAAATAAATTCAAATAATTAGAAATTTCCAAACAAAAAAATCTCATCTTATTTTTTTGCAGAATTCAACATAGGCCACCAATTATAAAGTAGCCAAGGAATCGAGAAAAGAAATATAAGCATAGAGCAAAATATATGATATGCAAATATTTCATTTCTAGCATCGTGTTCTCAAATAAACGAGTCCCACCGGGTGTGCGCTTGATGGACCGCGCTCCTGCCGGTTCTACCGAGGTCGGCGGACGTGGGAGTCCGTTTGGTTCCGACCCTTTCGTAACCGGGGGGCAAGGGGCGTGCATCAACATTTCTTTTTTGTTGTGCCAGATTTTCTATTTTTACTTGGAATTGCAAGTGGTGATCCGGAGATCAACCTTCGCAAGTAAAAAGGAAATCAACTTCTTTCAAGTTTTCCATTGCACATATATTTAAGAAAAGAGACATTTTTCTTATTTGCCGTGAAAGGCGATTTTTTGGCATTTATAGCCGATTTTGGCGTTTATAGCCGATTTTGGCGTTTATAGCCGATTTTTGGCGTTTATAGCCGATTTTGGCGTTTATAGCCGATTTACAATCCTTATCAACAATGAAAGACAAGAATTGTGATTTTTGTCTCTTTTGAAAAAATACAACTACAATGAAAAGCAAGAAAAGGAGGATCTAACTTCTCAGGAGATTGTGGGGGACTCGTTAGATTGACGGTCGCAAGCCATAGTGGGCTTCACCATCATCCATGCAGATGAGAACAGAGGATGCTATTTGATCGCTTGGCTTGGCTAATAACCTCGGGTTTTTAGAGGACAAAGACCAAAGGAAGTTCCCTATTCCAATAAAAGCCGAGTAGTACTGGGCTGAAAAGGCCACTCTAAGACCATTGGAGGCAGGAGGGAGAAGGCAAGGACCTGGGGGGGGGGGGTACCCCCCAAGGGACTTTTGGTCACCTTGATTGCGGTGGCCGGTGTAGAATTCCGCAGAGTTTTCTCTCTTTTCCTTCTCTGGATTCTGTACTGCTGTCTTGCTTTCCTCTGATGTTCGATCTTCTGTGTGTTCTTTCTTCTTGGAATGCCCTCCTATTTATAGGCTTTAGTTAGCCTTTTAGGTGGGTTTATGGGCTTTTATTGTCATTAAGCCGCATAATGGGAGGAGTTACAAAATTGAATTGTTTATTTTGTAACTCCTTTTTCTTGGCTTCTGATTGGCCGGAGGAGATTGAGGGCATTTAATCGCCTTTAATCGCCATGATGGGAGGAGTTTCATGGGTTAAATGCCATGAATTCTTGACTTGTAACTCCCGAATGCTTGCTTTCTGATTGGGGCCGTCCAAGAAATGGATTAATGACCGTAATAAAGTTAGTCAATTAATCGCATTAAGTGGTCGCCGAGCAGCTGAAGAGTCGCGGGCCGTGCCACGTCTTTCGGAATTCTTCTGTCGATGATCATCGATGGATCTTCATGTAGATCGACATCAGATGACCATGTAATTTCAGGTGTTTGTTGCCAACAGCGGGTCGGTGCCATCTGTCCTGTCGATTTCTCGATCGGTCGGGTAGAAAGCACACTTTTTTGGTTGACCGGGTGGCGATCAATACTGTCTTCGATACTCTTGATGATTTACCCGTGTTTTGGATGGATGTCAGAGGACTTGGTGTCTCAAAAGCATGAATTTTGGAAAAGTACCAGAGGCTGGGCTCATAGAATCGCGAAAAAAAAACGGCGACAACAGGGTTTCCGGAGGCTTTTCCCGGCGAGCCCCGGGTTCCAAGGTCGCCGGCGACCCCTGGCCCAGGGTCGCAGGGGCCTGCGAACCTGGGCCAGGGTCGCAGGGGACTGCGACCCTGGCCCAGGGGTCCAGGGGTCTGCGACCGGGGGGGTTTTTCCCCTTTCGTTGTCCCGTTTTGCCTGTTCCGTTTTTACTGTTTTTTTATTCTTTTTTTCTTCTGTACTTTTTTTCCTTGACATTTTGACCATTTATTGGCCTGATTCTTTGTAGGAAACCTGATGAGAATCCTTGCATTTTTCTATTTTGCAAAGTTTCCAATTTTCCTGAGAAAGCCGAAGACTTTGTCGCGCAGAGCTGCCGATTCTTCGTCAGAAGCTGAAACTGGGTCAAACGATGTCAGAATGACCTGAAATTGGGTGTGAAGGCCTTCCTGAGCAATAAATAAGACCAACCATAGGCTTTTTTTTGAGTTTTGTAGCCGTTTGGGGTCCTATCACCGTGTAGACTTGCTTTTTGTCGCGATGAAGATTGTCTGCGTTTGATGTGCGGTCAACCAGATGTCCGATTGACTTGAAATTTGACAGGGAACCTATTGGAGTCATTTTAAGATGATCCATAGGTTCTGTCTGGAAACCGATGGCACCGTAGAGCCTTTTGTCGCCGAGAGCTCCCTTTTCGGCTGTCGAGAAGCGAAGGTTAGGCCAAATGATTTTGAAATGGCCAGAAAACTTATTGTGTACTCCTCTTTTGGCTGTCTGTGAAGAATCTTGCAGTTTTGTTTGATTCTGACAAATTTGATTTTTGAAGCAGGCATTGCCTATTTATGGCGTTGCGCGACTTCAATGTAGCTCTTTTGATCTTGATGAGGCAAGTTGACATTTTTGGTGTCAACGAAAGCCCATGCATTTCTCCCGTCCTGTAAGCCTCCAAAGCGCTTCACCATGCTTGAAGGCTGCTCCAACAACGCCTTGAGAAAAGCCCAGCTGCAAAGCAAAGCGAGAGGGTACATACGGCTGGATGTCGACGAAAAGATGTCTGCGGTACACCATCGTGCCGACACGTATGCTGAAAAGCCACTCTCTCTCTCTGCATTTGTCAAGGAATAATGCCTTCCCGACCCCGCCCTGGTAGAGTCTCGGGAGGCACCAAAATCAAAAGCCTTCTTCCGCAACTCCGGAGAAAGCTTCACTGAAGACTGCCCCATCTCGACGTCCCTGAACCGTCGGATCCTCATGCGGGCAAACAAAAGTGATTCGGACACGGCTTTGCCCTTAGCCAGTCGAATCATCAGAGGATCATCATCCTGAGCAGCACCTAGCCGATGGAAGCCAGGACAGTGGTATACATACCACGAATAAAAGACATGGGCTGAAAATACCCTATTCATGGGAAGCCCAAGCCGAACCAAAAAAGCAGCAGCCTGCAGTTTGGTACACAGGTAGGAGTAAAGAGCTGGCACCAAAGCAAGCTGCTCTCCCAAACGCCATCTGACAAGCCGGAAAAAATACAATGCGGCCTGATGTGCGTTCCATCACCTCCAGCAAAAACAGCCTCACCAAGCCAATAAGTGAGGGTAAACAGCGAGATCTCTCCGCAGTGCAATGTCAGGACATATGGCGTTTGTACTTGCACAGAAATCTCTCAACTCTTCTTGCATGGCCAAGATCTTCTTTGAATCCTGAGCTCCGGCTTCCTGGGTCACGCTATCAGAAGACTCCCTACTATCAAAAAAGTTAGGGAATGAAGAGCTAAAACTCTTCCAGCTGCTGGATCTAACTTTCAAACCCTCCTTCTCCTTCAAAAAATCATAGAAGCGACGAGCTGAAAGTATAGAAGCCTGAACTCCTCAGACTGCCCCTCGAGGACGCTGTCAATTCGGCATAAACTCCTCATAGAGTTTGCCGAGGATGGGCAATCCGGTAATAGCGCTCAGCTCCTTCAAAGAAAAACCAATCTCACCATTCGTCACAACGAAGGTATTGGTTTGTGGGAGGAATGACTCCAGCATAGCCATGAAAGCCTCGTCGGAAAAGATCACGGTCTCCCTAAAGGAGCGGACCGCATAAAAAATCCCGGCTTCCTTCAAAACGGCGCCACCAATCAGCAGGACGCGATCAGTCCACGACTTCCACTCGGAGTCAGCATTGAAGCGGCCACGAAGTCGGAAAGGCTTGATCCAATTGCTGCCGTCACCGCTGAAAATACCAAGGCCCACCGGTCTCAAATCGACCGACGGATAATCAGAGCCCTGGTAGCCGCTGGGATGGCATCAACAAGTCCATGTCAACAGGCGACCTCTCCGTATATCCAGGAGAACCGCCAACAAAAACCCCGGTCTTGATTACATTTGTCCTCCTCACCCAACTTGGAGGATCTTCCCTCTTAGGGCACGTGGGGGCAAGGCTCAGAATCGAGACGGTGCGATCAAACGTCGACCGGGTAGCAACAGTCTTCTTCTCACCATCTGCTGTGAAAGAAAACTGAAAACATCTCCTCTGGTATGTCATGTCATCAGGGACTGCATTGCCAAAGAAGAAGGTAGGCTTGGGCAAAACGCTCTGATCTTCCATCACCCATGGACGACTGCTTACCATGATCTTATAGAATTCCTCTCCCTTGAGAGCGATCAGTCGCTGCCTCATCTCATCTCTGTTGAGGGAGTCGCACTCTTCCAGATTTCTCTCAACATACTGGACCTTCTCAAAAGCCTGCTGAACGGCCGGATTAGAAGATCTAGAAGATCGACGAGGTACGCTTGTAGCAGGCTCTTTACCCTTGTTCGCTCTGGAGGAACCACCTGAAAAGGATGGAAAAGAAAAAGATCAAACATCAAAATGACAGAATCTCGCTAAAAAAAATCTGGCGAAATTTTGACATTATGACGGGGCAATTCCGAAGAAAAGGAACTATCCCGAAAGAAATAAGAAAGCTTGAAGATGGGCTCAACATCGCTGCGAGCTCCGAAACTCCAAACTTTCGAAACCTCAAAGTCTCCGCAAAATCAAGAAGGGCTCAACATCACTGCAAGCTCCAAATTCCCAAATTTGCGAAAACTTTCAGGTATGCTATCACATCATGCTACAAATTTAATTTACAAATTGAATGCATGCATGAACATCTTGGTTTGCGAAAAAAATGCATTATCATGATGAGCAAAAAAAAAAAAAAAAAAGAAAAGAAACTTTCTCAAGAAAAAAAAAAGGGGGAAAGAAAACAAAAAAAAAAGAAAAGAAAAGAAACTTTCTCTAAAAAAAAAAAAGAGAGGGGAAAGAAAACAAAAAAAAAAGAAAAGAAAAGAAACTTTCTCTAAAAAAAAAGAGAGGGGAAAGAAAACAAAAAAAAAGAAAGAAAAGAAACTCTCTCAAAAAAAAAGGGGAGGGAAAGAAAAAAAAAATGAGGGCTGGCCCACAGGCCACGTGGCCGTACGGCCAGATCCGTACGGATCTGTCCGTACGGCCCACACAAAAAAAAACATAAAAAAAAAAGAAAAGAAAGCAAAAAAAAAAAAACCGTGTGAAAAAAAAAGGGAGGCAAACACGTGGAAAAGAAAAAAAAAGAAGAAAAAAAAAAGAAAGAAACAAAAAAAAAAGAGAAAGAACTTTATTTTTTTCCTACAATGGAGTTTTCTTGAAAAAGAAGAACTTACTTGAAGCCATTGATGGAGAAGAAGAAGAAAAGTCTTGAAGATCTTGAAGAAGAAGAACTCTTGGTCTTGAAGCCCTCTTGAGATTATTGCAAAAGAAAGTAATAAGAGCAAGAGATCCAACCTTCTCCTTGCTTTTATAGAGGAGAGCAAACCAAAGAAGGAAAGAAGAAAGAGGTAAGTGTTACTAATTAGTAACCTTACCAAAAGAAAGAAATTAGAAAGATTCTTTCCCAAAAGAAAGATATCTTGAGGGATTCTCTCCCAAAAAGAAATCAATGAGAGATTTTCTCCTAAAAGATATAATCTATGACGGATTCTTTCCCAAAAGAAAGATATCTTGAGATATTCTATCCCAAAATAAAGGGATCATGAGAGATTCTCTCCAAGTAAAGATATTCTGGGATATTCTCTATCCAAATGAGATATTTTTGGATATTCTTTACAAAAATGATACCATATGAGATCTAAGCCATTTCAAAAGCTTAAGGTCCCAAGGGTTAGCCCATATGAGCCAGGTTTGACCACCAAGGCACTTTCAAAAAAAATAAATAAATAAATAAAAATAAAAAAATTTTTGGGCTTTTAGTCAAAGAGAAATCCCTCTTACCAAGAGCATACAAAAATGGTTTCATGCCTCTTTTGAGTTGATTCAACCATACAAAGAGAATTCCAAGCCCCATGAGCTTCCAAAAATCAAACCATCCAGCCTCATTTACCAAATTGAGCCAAAATCTTGAAATTGACATTCCATAAAAATCAAACCAAATCCTGGTCCCCTAACTTGCCACATACAGCCTGTTAGGTCACAAGACCAAAACCAAAAACCAAAACCTGATCCCCTAACTTGCCACATACAGCCTGTTAGGTCACAAGATCAAAACCAAAATTGATCCCCCAACATTCCACATACAGCTTGTTGGGTCACACGATCAAAACCAAACCCGACCCCCTAACCTGCTACATATAGCCTGTTAGGTCACAAGGTCAAAACCCAAATCCACATCCCTGATGTCATCTTCAAAACTTTGCCTCGAGATGGTACGTAATCCCTTTCACTACCATAAAATTCCCCTGGAAGCTCAAAAGGCTACAAATACCAAAAAGAAAGACTGCTCAAAGACTCTTGGTCAAGTCACAGGGTCTCCTTCAAAAATCTCTTCGAGGCACATCGACTACAAAAGTTAAGCAACTCGCCGCTGTACCTCGAGGGGGCATTTGTTGACACCAAAAATGTCACTTTGCCTCATCAAGATCCAAAGAGCTACATGAAGTTGCAACCTGCCATAAATAGGCAATGCTGCTTCCAAAAATCAAATCTTGTCAGAATCAAACAAAAACTGCAAGATTCTTCCAGACAGCCAAAAGAGGAGTACACAAGAAGTTTCGGGCCATTTCAAAATCATTTGGCCTAACTTCGCTTCTCCGACAGCCGAAAAGGAGCTCTCGGCGACAAAAGCTCTCCGGGACCATGGTTTCCAAGACAGAACCTATGGATCATCTTAAAATGACTCCAATAGGTTCCCTGTCAAATTTCAAGTCAATCGGACATCGGTTGACCGCACATCAAACCGCGACATCTTCATCGCGACAAAAAGCAAGTCTACAGGTGATAGGACCCCAAACGGCTACAAAACTCAAACAAAAGCCTATGGTTGGTCTTATTTATTGCTCAGGAGGCTTCACACCAAATTTCAGGTCATTCCGACATCGTTTGACCCAGTTTCAGCTTCTGACGGAAAATCGGCAGCTCTGCGCGACAAAGTCTTCGGCTTTCTCAGGAAATTGGAAACTTTGCAAAATAAAATGCAAGGATTCTCATCAGGTTTCCTACAAAGAAATCAGGCCAATAAATGGTTAAAATGTCAAGGAAAAGTACAGAAGAAAAAAGAATAAAAAAAACAGCAAAAACGGACGCAAAACGGGACACGAAAGGGGGAAAACCCCCCAGGGTCGCAGACCCCTGCGACCCTGGGCCAGGGTCGCCGGCGACCTTGGAACCCGGGGTCGCCGGGAAAGCCCCGGAAACCCCGGTTTTCGCCGTTTTTTCGCGATTCGAGGAGCCCAGCCTCTGGTACTTTCCAAAATTCATGCTTTTGAGACACCAAGTCCTCTGACATCCGTCCAAAACACGGGTAAATCATCAAGAGTATCGAAGACAGTATTGATCGCCACCCGGTCAACCATAAAAGTGTGCTTTCTACCCGACCGATCGAGAAATCGACAGGACAGATGGCACCGACCCGCTGTTGGCAACAAACACCTGAAATTACATGGTCATCTGATGTCGATCTACATGAAGATCCATCGATGATCATCGACAGAAGAATTCCAAAAGACGTGGCACGGCCCGCGACTCTTCAGCTGCTCGGCGACCACTTAATGCGATTAATTGACTAACTTTATTACAGGTCATTAATCCATTTCTTTGGACGGCCCAATCAGAAGCAAGCATTCGGGAGTTACAAGTCAAGAAATTCATGGCATTTAACCCATGAAACTCCTCCCATCATGGCGATTAAAGGCGATTAAATGCCCTCAATCTCCTCCGGCCAATCAGAAGCCAAGAAAAAGGAGTTACAAAATAAACAATTCAATTTTGTAACTCCTCCCATTATGCGGCTTAATGACAATAAAAGCCCATAAACCCACCTAAAAGGCTACCTAAAAGCCTATAAATAGGAGAGCTCTCCAAGAAGAAAGGAATCGAGAAAATCACAGAGATAGACACACAACATCAACAGACAGCAGATCAGAAATCCAGAGAAAGGAAAAGAGAGAAAACTCTGCGGAAGTTCTACACCGGCCACCGCAACAAGGTGACAAAAGTCCCTTGGGGGGTACCCCCCCCCCCAAGGTCCTTGCCTTCTCCTCCTGCCTCCAAATGGCTTAGATGTGGCTTTTCAGCCCGTCTACTCGGCTTTTTATTGGATATAGGACCTTCCTTTGGTCTTTATCTTCTAAAAACCCGAGGTTATAGCCAAGCCAAGCGAATCAATAGCATCCTCTGTTCTCATCTGCATGGATGATGGCGAAGCCCACATATGGCTTGCGACCGTCAATCTAAACGAGTCCCCCACAATCTCCTGAGAAGTTAGATCCTCCTTTTCTTGCTTTTCATTGTAGTTTGTATTTTTTCAAAAGAGACAAAAATCACAATTCTTGTCTTTCATTGTTGATAAGGATTGTAAATCGGCTATAAATGCCAAAATCGGCTATAAATGCCAAAATTGGCTATAAACGCCAAACATCGGCTATAAACGCCAAAATCGGCTATAAATGCCAAAAAAATCGCCTTTCACGGCAAACTAAGAAAAATGTCTCTTTTCTTAAATATATGTGCAATGGAAAACTTGAAAGAAGTTGATTTCCTTTTTACTTGCAAAGGTTGATCTCCGGATCACCACTTGCAATTCCAAGTAAAAATAGAAAATCTGGCACACCCACAAAAAAAGAAATGTTGATGCACGCCCCCCTTGCCCCCCGGTTACGAAAGGGTCGGAACCAAACGGACTCCCACGTCCGCCGACCTCGGTAGGAGCCCGGGGCATCCGGGAGCGCGGTCCATCACAGTTCGGTACATAGGTAGGAGTAAAGAGCTGGCACCAAAGCAAGCTGCTCTCCAAACGCCATCTGACAAGCCGGAAAAATTACAATGCGGCCTGATGTGCGTTCCATCTTCTCCAGCAAAAAATAGCCTCACCAAGCCATAAGTGAGGTAAACAGCGAGATCTCTACGCAGTGCAATGTCAGGACATATGGCGTTTGTACTGGCATAGAAATCTCTCAACTCTTCTTGCATGGCCAAGATCTTCTTTGAACTTGGATCCTGAGCTCCGGCTTCTTGGGTCACGCTATCAGAAGACTCCCTGCTATCAAAAAAGTTGGGAATGAAGAGCTAGAACTCTTCCAACTGCTGGATCTAACTTTCAAACCCCTCTTCTCCTTCAAAAATCATAGAAGGCGACGAGCTGAAAGTACAGAAGCCTGAACTCCTCAGACTGCCCCTCGAGGACGCTGTCAATCGGCATAAACTCCTCATAGAGTTTGCCGAGGATGGGCAATCCAATAATGACGCTCAGCTCCTTCAAAGAAAAATCAATCTCACCATTCGTCACAACGAAGGTATTGGTTTGTGGGAGGAATGATTCCAGCATAGCCATGAAGGCCTCGTCGGAAAAAATCACGGTCTCCCTAAAGGCGCGGACCGCATCAAAAATCCTGGCTTCCTTCAAAACGGCACTACCAATCAGCAGGACGCGATCAGTCCACGACTTCCACTCGGAGTCAGCATTGAAACGGCCACGAAGTCCAAAAGGCTTGATCCAATTGCTGCCGTCACCGCTGAAAATACCAAGGCCCACCGGTCTCAAATCGACCGACGGATAATCAGAGCCCTGGTAGCCGCTGGATGGCATCAACAGGTCCATGTCAACAGGCGACCTCTCCGTATATCCAGGAGAACCGCCAACAAAAACCCCGGTCTTGATTACATTTGTCCATCTCACCCAGCTTGGAGGATCTTCCCTCTTAGAGCACGTGGGGGCAAGGCTCAGAATCGAGACGGTGCGATCAAACGTCGACCGGGTAACAACAGTCTTCTTCTCACCATCTGCTGTGAAAGAAACTGAAAACACCTCCTCTGGTATGTCATATCATCAGGGACTGCATCACCAAAGAAGAAGGTAGGCTTGGGCAAAACGCTCTGATCTTCCATCACCCATGGACGACTGCTTACCATGATCTTATAGAATTCCTCTCCCTTGAGAGTGATCAGTCGCTACCTCATCTCATCTCTGTTGAGGGAGTCGCACTCTTCCAGATTTCTCTCAACATACTGGACCTTCTCAAAGGCCTGCTGTACGGCCGGATTAGAAGATCTAGAAGATCGACGAGGTACGCTTGTAGCAGGCTCTTTACCCTTGTTCGTTCTGGAGGAACCACCTGCAAAGGATGGAAAAGAAAAAGATCAAACATCAAAATGACAGAATCTCGCTAAAAAAAAAAAAATTTGGCGAAATTTTGACATGATGATGGGGCAATTCCGAAGAAAAGGAATTATCCCGAAAGAAATAGAAAGCTTGAATATGGGCTCAACATCGCTGCGAGCTCCGAAACTCCAAACTTTCGAAACCTCAAAGTCTCCGCAAAATCAGGAAGGGCTCAACATCGCTGCGAGCTCCAAATTCCCAAATTTGCGAAAACTTTCAGGTATGCTATCACATCATGCTACAAATTTAATTTACAATTAAAGGCATGCATGAACATCTAGGTTTGCCAAAAAAAAAGGGGGCATTATCATGAGGAGCAAAAGAAAACAAAAAAAGAAAGAGAAAAAAAGAAAAAAAAAACTTTCTCAAAAAAAAAAGAGGGGAAAGAAAAAAGAAAAGAAACTTTGTCAAAAAAAAAAAAGAGGGAAAGAAAACAAAAAAAAGGGGATGGCCCACAGGCCACGTGGCCGTACGCCAGATCCGTACGGATCTGTTCGTACAGCCCACAAACAAAAAAAAAACACAAAACATGAAAAAAAAAAGAAGAAAGAAGAAAAGAAAAAGAAACACGTGTAAAAAAAAAAGGAAAACACGTGGAAAAAAAAAGAAAAAGAAAGAAACAAAAAAAGAGAGAAAGAACTTTTTATTTTTCCTACAATGGAGTTTTCTTGAAAAAGGGAACTTACTTGAAGCCATTGATGGAGAAGAAGAAGAAAAGTCTTGAAGATCTTGAAGAAGAAGAACTCTTGGTCATGAAGCTCTCTTGAGATTATTGCAAAAGAAAGTAATAAGAGCAAGAGATCTAACCTCCTCCTTGCTTTTATAGAAGAGAGCAAACCAAAGAAGGAAAGAAGAAAGAGGTAAGTGTTACTAATTAGTAACCTTACCAAAAGAAAGAGATTAGAAAGATTCTTTCCCAAAAGAAAGATATCTTGAGCGATTCTCTCCCAAAAAGAAATCAATGAGAGATTTTCTCCTAATAGATAGGATCAATGAAGGATTCTTTCCCAAAAGAAAGATATCTTGAGATATCCTATCCCAAAATAAAGGGAATATGAGAGATTCTCTCCAATTAAAGATATTCTTAGATATTCTCTATCCAAATGAGATATTTTTGGATATTCTTTACAAAAATGACACCATATGAGATCTAAGCCATTTCAAAAGCTTAAGGTCCCATGGGTTAGCCCATATGAGCCAGGTTTGACCACCTAGGCACAAAAAAAAAAAAAAATTTTGGGCTTTTAGTCAAAGAGAAATCCCTCTTACCAAGAGCATACAAAAATGGTTCCATGCCTCTTTTGAGTTGATTCAACCATACAAAGAGAATTCCAAGCCCCATGAGCTTCCAAAAATCAAACCATCCAGCCTCATATACCAAATTGAGCCAAAATCTTGAAATTGACATTCCACAAAAATCGAACCAAATCCTGGTCCCCTAACTTGCCACATACAGCTTGTTGGGTCACAAGACCAAAACCAAAAACCAAAACCCGATCCCCCAACATTCCACATACAGCTTGTTGGGTCACACGATCAAAACCAAACCCGACCCCCTAACCTGCCACATATAGCCTGTTAGGTCACAAGGTTAAAACCCAAATCCACATCCCTGATGTCATCCTCAAAACTTTGCCTCGAGATGGTACGTGATCCCTTTCACTACCATAAAATTCCCCTGGAAGCTCAAAAGGCTACAAATACCAAAAAGAAAGACTGCTCAAAGACTCTTGGTCAAGTCAAAGGCTCTCCTTCAAAAATCTCTTCGAGGCACATCGACTACAAAAGTTAAGCAACTCGTCGCTGTACCTCGAGGGGGCATTTGTTGACACCAAAAATGTCACTTTGCCTCTTCAAGATCCAAAGAGCTACATGAAGTCGCAACCTGCCATAAATAGGCAAGGCTACTTCCAAAAAATCAAATCTTGTCAGAATCAAACAAAAACTGCAAGATCCTTCAAGACAGCCAAAAGAGGAGTACACAAGAAGTTTCGGGCCATTTCAAAATCATTTGGCCTAACTTCGCTTCTCCGACAGCCGAAAAGGAGCTCTCGGCGGCGAAAGCATCGGAGACGCCAAATCTTCGATCAGAGCCGATGGATGGTCTCAAAATACATCCGAAAGGCTCCACGTCAAGTTCTGAGTCAAACCGACAACGTTTGACCCTACATCAACCCTCGAACAGCTAAATCAAGCCTCTCAGCAGTAAGAACCGCCGAGGCCATCACTCATCAGATAGAGCACATGGACGGCTTCAAAATGCTTACAAGGGGCTGCACGTCAAATTTCAGGTCATTTCGACAACATTTGACCATAGTTTGACGCTCGAAAGCCAAATCAGGCCTCTCGGCGGCAAAGCTCTCCGGGACCACCATTTCCAAGACAGAGCCTATGGATCATCTTAAAATGACTCCAATGGGTTCCCTGTCAAATCTCAAGTTAATCGGACATCAGTTGACCGCACATCAAACCGCGACAACTTCATCGCGACAAAAGCGAGTCTACTGGTGATAGGACCCCAAACGGCTTTAAAACTCAAACAAAAGCCTATGGTTGGTCTTATTTATTGTTCAGGAGGCTTCACACCAAATTTCAGGTGATTCCGACATCGTTTGACCCAGTTTCAGCTTCTGACGGAAAATCGGCAGCTCTGCGCGACAAAGTCTTCGGCTTTCTCAGGAAATTAGAAACTTTGCAAACCAAAATGCAAGGATTCTTATCAGGTTTCCTACAGGGAAATCAGGCCAATAAATGGTCAAAATGTCAAGGAATAATACAGAAGAAAAAAGAATCGAAAAACAGCAAAAACGGACACAAAACGGGACAAAAAGGGGGGAAAACCCCCCAGGGTCGCAGGCCCCTGCGACCCTGGAGCCCGGGGTCGCAGGCCCCTGCGACCCTGGAGCCCGGGGTCGCCGGGAAGGCCCCGAAAACCCCGGTTTTCGCTATTTTCTCGCGATTCGAAGCGCCCAGCCTCTGGTACTTTCCAAAATTCATGCTTTTGAGACACCAAATCCTCCGACATTCGTCCAAAACACGGGTCAATCATCAAGAGTATCGAAAACAATATTGATTGCCACCCGGTCAACCAAAAAAAGTGTGCTTTCTACCCGACCGATCGAGAAATCGACAGGACAGATGGCACCGACCCGCTGTTGGCAACAAACACCTGAAATTACATGGTCATCTGATGTCGATCTACATAAAGATCCATCGATGATCATCACCAGAAGAATCCCAAAAGACGCGGCACGGCCCGCGACTCTTCAGAGGCTCGGCAACCACTTAATGCGATTAATTGACTAGCTTTATTACAGTCATTAATCCATTTCTTTGGATGGACCGATTATAAGCAAGCATCCGGGAGTTACAAGTCAAGAGATTCATGGCATTTAAACCATGAAACTCCTCCCATCATGGCGATTAAAGGCGATTAAATGCCCTCAATCTCCTCCGGCCAATCAGAAGCCAAGAAAAAGGAGTTACAAAATAAAGAATTCAATTCCTGTAACTCCTCCCTTTATGTAGCTTTATGACAATCAAGGCTCATAAACCCTCCTAAATGACTACCTAAAAGCCTATAAATAGGAGAGCTCACCAAGAAGAAAGAGATCGAAGAAAAATCGCAGACAGAGACACAGACAAAGCATAGAAATTCAGAGAAGGAAAAGAGAGAAAACTCTGCGGAAATCCTACACCGACCACCGCTACAAGGTGACAAAAGTCCCTTGGGGGTACCCCCCCCCCCCCCAAGGTCCTTATCTTCTCCTTCTGCTGCCAATGGCTTAGACATGGCTTTTCAAGCCCGTCTACTCAGCTTTTTATTGGACATAGGACCTTCTTTTGGTCTTTGTTCTCTAAAAACCTGAGGTTATAGCCAAGCCAAGCGAATCAATAGCATCCTCTGTTCTCATCTGCATGGATGATGGCGAAGCCCACATATGGCTTGCGACCGTCAATCTAAATGGGTCCCCAACAGTCTCCTGAGAAGTTAGATCCTCCTTTTCTTGCTTTTCATTGTAGTTTATATTTTTTCAAAAAAGACAAAAAATCACAACTCTTGTCTTTCATTATTGATAAGGATTGTAAATCGGCTATAAACGCCAAAAATCGGCTATAAACGCCAAAATCGGCTATAAATGCCAAAAAAAATCGCCTTTCATGGCAAACCAAGAAAATGTCTCTTTTCTTAAATATATGTGCAATGGAAAACTTGAAAGAAGTTGATTTCCTTTTTACTTGCAAAGGTTGATCTCCGGATCACCACTTGCAATTCTAAGTAAAATAGAAAATCTGGCACACCCACACAAAAAAAAAGAAATGTTGATGATGCCCTTGCCCCCCGGTTACGAAAGGGTCGGACCCGACGGACTCCCACGTCCGCCGACCTCGGTAGAACCTAGCAGGAGCGCGGTCCATCAGAAGCCGGGATTTTTGATGCAGTCCGCGCCTTTAGGGAGACCATGATCTTTTCCGACGAGGCCTTCATGGCTATGTTGGAGTCATTCCTTCCATAAACCAATACCTTCATTGTGACGAATGGTGAGATTGGTTTCTCTTTGAAGGAGCTGAGCGCCATTACTGGATTGCCCAGCCTTGGCAGACTCTATGAGGAGTTTATGCCGATCGACAGCGTCCTTGAGGAGTAGTCTAAGGAGTTCAGGCTTCTGTACTTTCAGCTCGTTGCCTTCTATGATTTTTTAAAGGATAAGGAGGGCTTGAAAGTTAGATCCAGTAGTTGGAAGAGTTCTGGCTCTTCGTTCCTCAACTTTTTTGACAGCAGGGAGTCTTATGATAGTATGACCTGGGAAGACAGGAAGAAGACTTCGGCCATGCAAAAAGAGTTAAGAGATTTCTTCGCGAGTACAAACGCCATATGTCCTGACATTGCACTGCGGAGAGATCTCGCTGTTTACCTCACTTATTGGCTTGGTGAGGGTATTTTTGCTGGAGGAGATGGAACGCACATTAGGCCGCATTGTATTTTTCTGGCTTATCAGATGGCGTTTGGAGAGCAGCTTGCTTTGGTGCCAGCTCTTTACTCCTACTTGTGTACCGAACTGCAGGCTGCTGCTTTTTTGGTTCGGCTTGGGCTTCCCATGAACAGGGTATTTTCAGCCCATATTTTCTATTCGTGGTATGTGTACCACTATCCTGGCTTCCACCAGCTGGACGCTGCACAGGATGACGATCCTCTGATGATTCGACTGGCTAAGGCAAAGCCGTGTCCGAATCACTTTTGTTTGCCCGCATGAGGATCCGACGGTTCAGGGTGGTCGAGATGGGGCAATCTTCAGTGAGGCTTTCTCCTGAGTTGTAAAAGAAGGCTTTTGATTTTGGTGCCTCCCGAGACTCTACCAGGGTGGGGTCGGGAAGGCATTACTCCTTGACAAATGTAGAGAAAGAGTGGCTTTTCAGCATACGTGTTGGCACGATGGTGTACCGCAGACATCTTTTCATCAACATCCAACCGTATGTACCTTCTCGCGTTGCTTTGCAATTGGGCTTTTCTCAAGGCGTTGTTGGAGCGCCTTCAAGCATGGTGAAGCGCTTTGGAGGGTTACAGGACGGGAGAAACACATGGGCTTTCTATAGTGCTGAAGACACTATAGCCATGATTTCTTATCCTGTATTGTCGACTTCCCAGACTGCCGGCTTCGCGAAATGGTTCACGGAGAGCTTTTCAACATATCGGGGGCTTTCCAATAAGGAGCTTGATGTGAAGCTATTGTCTGGAAAAGGCCTTGGAAAGTCGGATGGTGTCTGGCAAGAGGAAGTTTGGGCCTTCCTTTCTAGAGCGCACAAGGTAGGCTTTCTCGGTGACCAGGGCATCATTGGTTCTGAAGCTGTTCGTGAAATACCTGATGAGGCTTTAGAGCAGCTAGAACATGAGGAAGCTGAGCTTAATGCTTGGATGCAAGTGGCACAGAAGCGAGCTTCCGTGGAGTCTACTGGCAAGAGTAGACCATCCAGTGAGGAGTCAAGTGGGAAACCTGACTCTGACAGTGGGGCAGGTTCTTCTAAGAAGCGAGCCCGCAGGAGTAAGAAGAAGAGGAGTCATCATTGTAGCAAGGGGCAACATGAGGACTCTCCTGATATGGAAGTCCCTCTTACTATCAATGAGGAGGGGCCAGGGAATACTGACGAACCTCCAGTAAAGAGAAGCCGAGAAGAAGAGACCGTTAGTGAAGGTATGATTCTTCCTCTTTCTCTTTTCATTTCTTTTCATGGGATTTTTCCATGTTCTGATTTGCTTTCTCCCCTTGCTGCTTCTCTTTTCTTTTTAGCAGAGGAAGAATTGGTGATGCCTGAGGTTCCAACCGAGGAGGCGGTGACGAATCCGGTTACGGCACCAGAAGAAGAACCGAGGGACTCTGGAGTGAATCCAGAATCTCCAATTAGTATAACTTCTTTTGCTTTCTCCTTTTTTTTTGTCTGTGACTTGGTTTGCTAACATTTTTCTTGTCAGCTGACTTGTCACAAGATTTCGATGACTTTGAGCCATCGAGGGATGCAAATGTCGACGATGCTTCCGATGAGTTCATGGAGGAAGAGAGTGTTCCGCCAGTCATCGAAGAAGGTATTTTGTATTAATAACCCTGATAATGATTTTCAAACAGGAACATATTCATACCTTTTTGTGTTTCTTTGGCAGGTATTGAAGTGACAGAGGAGAGTCAGTCGCTTCTTTCAGAACCAAAGCAAGAGATCCCAGAGGTTGATCCGGATGTAGAGACTCCTGCAACCAATTCTGACACGGTGGGGGAGGTACCTCGTGCTGAGATTCCTTCTCCAGCAGCTCCGACTGGAAAGAGTTTTTTTGCTCCTCTTCCAATGGGGCATGGCATGAGCAGCCGACCGACGGAGCGGGGCGAACCTTCAGCTAGGCCATCTCTTCTTTTTGTGAAGAAGGTGGTGGTGCGGGTTCTGAGCTCTTGGATTGAGACTGTCCTTGCTGGACACTTGGATGCCGGATTTGGCATGATCCAGCATGTGTAGGAAATTCTTGGTGATGCCGAAGAGGCTGGTCTGGATGTCACAGGTCCAGGGCGATCGTTGATAGGATCATTGCACTGGGTGACAAGTGGTTTGAGACCATTGGCTTTGCTGATGACCAGTTCTTCAAGGAGATGTTCCTAAACCTTACTGATAAGGCTAAGTCTGACCTGAATGAGGCTACACAAAGCAGGAAGCAGATAGTCCGAGAGAAGAACTTAGAGGAGCTAACCATCATTGGGCTGACACATGACCTTAACATCCTTGATAGGGAGGTTGATGAGGCCAGGAAACATCTTGAGCATTTAAAGGCACAAGTCGCTGCCAAGTGGGCTGCTATAACAAAGGCTCGCGACAGGGAGAGTGCTCTGATTCGCCGGGTTGCAAATGCTGATCGAGTTCTTGAAAGGAAGTTTCAAGAGGACAAACAATGGCAAGCTGCTCGGAATAAGCTTCCCGGTGCGAAAGAAGGGTTGCAGCCTTCTCCAGCATCTCATGGCAAAAAGTTTGCCTGAGGAGCTGAAATTTTGGCTGGAAACCATTTTTGGTTGAGCTCCTGATTTTTGTAGCAGAAACTATCCTTCTTCCTCTTTTTTTGGTACCACATGTATTTTTTTGTACTCTTTTTTTTTGAAGTGCTTGTGAACACTTTGTTTCTTTTTTTTGGTACCACATGTATTTTTTTGGTACTTTTTTTATTTATTTTTCATACGCTCACTTAAATCTTTTTGTGATGAAAGTAATTGCTAAATGGGATTTGATCAAAAGCTTGTCATTTTGTGAAAATCTTTTGTCAAATGATTATTTTGGCATGGGAGCCAGATTTTCTTTGTGGCATGGAAGCCGATTTTAGCATGAAAGCCAGTTTTTTGTGGCATTGATAGCCGGTTTGGCGGCATTGATAGCCGGTTTTGGCGGCATTGATAGCCGGTTTTTTTGAAAGCTAAGTTTTGGTTTGTGGCATTGATAGCTGGTTTTGTGGCATTGATAGCAGGTTTGTTTTGTGGCATTGATAGCCGGTTTGTGGCATTCATAGCCTGTTTTGGTGGCATTTATAGCCTGTTTGTTTTGTGGCATTGATAGCCGGTTTAGTGGCATTTATAACCTGTTTGTTTTGTGGCATTGATAGCCAGTTTGGTGGCATTTATAACCTGTTTGGTTTTCAAAAATGCAAGTATCGACTAAAAGTCGCCTCCCTGCTGAATGGTCTTGCAAGTATCGATGGAATGTCGCATCCTTGCTCATTCGGTTGCGAGTATCGATGGAATGTCGCATCCTCGCGGATTTGGGTGCAAGTATCGATGGAATGTCGCTTCCTTACTTTTTAAAAAATTTTGGTTTTGCGGGTACTGACTTGATGTCGTTTCCCCACGATTTTTGAAATTTATGGTTTTCTCGAACCTTTGGGTTATGGATATCAACTAAAATGTTGCGTCTCCATGGTTTTTAGGTTTTTTCGAACCTTTGAAATTTGGGTTGTGGATATCAACCGAAATGTTGCATTTCCACGGTTTTGGATTTTGCAAGTATCGACGAAATGTCGCTTCCCTGCGATTTTGGAAGTGTCGAACGTTGTTCGCATGCTTCCGATTTGTGCGAGTATCGACTAAGCGTCGCTTCCCCGTGGTTTTTGAAAAACCATTTTTTTTTGTTTAAAGACACGAGGGTCATAAGTTTTGACCTAAAACCATTTTGGCGGTAAAAGGCAGGTTGGACTAGGGTGGAAACCCCTGAATCCGGATTTTGTTTCAAACCATGAATTTTTGGTTCAAGGGTTGAAAATTTTGGTCAAGTTAGGGAAAGGTTCCTAAACTTGGACTCTCTTCTTTTCTTTTCTTTTTTGTACAATGAAACGATGAAAGTAAGCATTGTTTAAATTTCTAGAAATTTCAACATTTGATATGAAAATTCTAAAAAGAGTGGGTTTGACGAGCGTGTACCTGGAAACCGGTTTTGGCCATACAGGCATTGCTCTTACCCAGTTGGGTAAGTCTTCAAGGGTAGTACCGCTTTAAGAACTTGTCGTTGATGGGCAGCATACATCTGTCACCTTTCATGTTTAGGAGTGCGTATGCACCGTTGGAGAAAACCTTGTCGATGACATAGGGTCCCTCGCATTTTGGCTCAAATTTGCTTTTGGACTTGTGAGCGAAGACCATTGGTCTTTTTACCGCAAGAACCAAGTCACCCTTTTTGTAGGCGCATTGCCTGACCTTTTTGTCGAAAGATCCTGCCATGCATGCTTGGTAAAGTTCAATGCTTTGTCGAGCTTCGAGCCGTCTCTCATCGAGATTGTCTAGCTCATGGAGTCGCAATTTGACATTGCTTTCTTGAGTCATGTCATTTTGCAAGGATACCCTCAAGGAAGGAATTTATACTTCCAAGGGCACGACAGCTTCGCATCCATAGACCAAGGAGAATGGTGTGCCATGGGTTGGTCCTCGAACGGTGGTTCGATAGGCCCATAAAACTTCAGACAGTTTGTCGTTCCAGTCTCTTTTGTGACTAGAGACCATTTTTTGAGGATTTTGCAGAGTGTCTTGTTGAAAGCTTCTGCTAATCCGTTTGCTGCAGAATTGTATGGAGTCGAAGGACAGCTTTGGATTTTGTATTTGTTGTAGAACCTGTAGAATCAATGATCCCGGAATTGTGGTTAGTTATCATTAACGAATCTTTTAGGTATGCGGAAATGACAAAAGATGTTGGTTCGCTAAAGGACTGATGAGGTCTTCATTTCGTCAAGCGCAAATGCTTCTGACCACTTGGAGAAATAATCCATAGCGGCAAAGATAAAACGATGACCTTTGCTTGAAGGGGGAGAAATAGGACCTATGATGTCCATACCCCAGGCTTCAAAAGGCCATGAGATCGCTGTAGGATGTAGCCATTCTGGAGGCATGTGAATGTAATCCCCATGAACTTAGCATTGTTTGCAGCGCTTAGCAAATTGCATTGCGACAGCTACCATGGTAGGCCAGTAATAACCTAACCTTTTTATCTGATCATAGAGCTTAGGACCAGCCTAATGAGCTCCACAAAGACCAGCATGAACTTCTTTGAGTGTTTCTTCAACCTCTTGTTGTGACAAGCAGCGTAGAAGTCTTCATTGAAGGATTTCCTGCAAAGGATTTTTGAAGGAATATCCAAATGCTTGGGGTTCGCCTTTGGATGCTTATCTGTTCTTTTGGATCTTCAGGTAGGATTCCGAACATAGTGTAATCAATGAACGGATCCCTCCAGTCGCCAATTGAAGGTTGAAGGATTGAAATCCGACTTCCAACCAGTTAGTGGCATTCAGCAACTGCTTGATGTCTGTTAAGAGGAGGAAGTATTCTTCTTTCGCACACTGTGATTTGCATGTTTTCCCCTTCTTGGATTGCCATAGATGCGGCAAGTCCAGATAGGGCATCTGTAAGTATGTTTTCATCTCTACGAATATGGGTGATGGGACAGATGTCAGACTTTTGCAGAAGTGATTGTGCCTTGTTGTAGTAAGGCAGCAGATTAGGCTTCTTGACTTCAAATTTCTGATTCATCTGGTTGACGATCAGTTGAGAGTCTGCAAAGATTTCCAGCATGGTGATACCGAGTTCGATGACGAGTTCCAATCCTAGGATCAGTGCTTGATATTCAGCTGCATTGTTTGTGCATAGTTCCAGTAGCGAGAAAGCGTGTGGAATCATGTATTTGTCGGGGCTAACAAAGAGGATGCCAACTCCCGAGATCAGCTGTCTTTTTTCATTTGTCCTGGTTGCACCGTCAAAGTACATGTCCCAGGAAGCTTTTTGTGAGAAAGTCTCCACATTGTAGATTGGTTCGTCTGGGAGATCATCTCTGAGTGGAGAATCTTTAGGCAATGGATGCTCTGCGAGAAAGTCCGCTAGAGCTTGCCCTTTGATTGCCTTTTGTGGTACATACCTTATATCAAATTGTGACAGAAGGATGGACCATTTTGCCAGTCGGGCATTGAGGGAACCTGCTTTTGTGATAGGGACCTTCAAGAGGTTGATCCTCGAGACCAGGTAGACGGTGTTGGAAAGTAAGTAGTGACGCAGCTTTTGTTCGGCGAACATCACTGCAAGGCATTCTTTTTCGACTGGAGAGTAGCGATGCTCTGCACCTACTAGCATGCGGCTGAGGTAATATAGAGCAGCTTCTTTTCTTTCATCATTTTTTGTGCAAGCAGAACGCCCAGACAGTGATCAAGGGCTCTTGTGTACAAGATGAATGGTTTTCCAGTGGTAGGAGCAGCTAACACTGGAGGTTTGGTCAGGTATGACTTGATATCTTGGAATGCAGTTTCACGGTCAGCATCCCAGACAAAGTTTACACCTTTTTTCATCAACCAGGAGAATGGACGGCATTTCCCCGAGAGATTGGAGATGAACCGTCTGATGTAGGCCAATCTCCCTTGAAGCCCTTTGAGTTCTCTCAAGTTTCTTGGAGAGGGCATTTCTAGATTGGCTTTGACTTTTATGGGGTCAAGCTCTATTCCAGCTTTCCGAACTAGGAATCCGAGGAACTTACCCAATGAGACGCCAAAGAAACACTTCAGAGGATTCATTCGCAGTTTGTGTTTGCGAAGCCGGAGGAAGACTTCTCGAAGGTCTTCGAGATGATCTTCTTTTCTTTTGCTTTTGACGGCGAGGTCATCAACGTAACATTCGACCGTCTTGTGCTGCATATCTTGGAATATCTTCATCATAGCCCTCTGATATGTGGTACCAGCATTTTTCAGACCAAATGGCATGACAGTGTAGTAATACACGCCAAATGGGGTCCAAAAAGATGTATGTTTTTCATCTTTAGGATGAATCTTTATCTGATTGTAGCCAGAGAAACCATCCATAAATGTCATTCGCTCGAATCCACAGGTATTATCAATCGTTACCTCTGGTATGGGGAGTGGAAATTCATCTTTAGGGCATGCGCCATTCAGGTCTCTATAGTCAACACAGACCCTGATCTGCCCGTTTATCTTTGTTACGGGGACAATGTTGGCCAACCATTCAGGATGTTGTTCCTCACGGATGAAGCCGACGCTTTTGAGTTTTTGAACTTCTTGTTCGATTTTATCCATCACATTTGGACGGAATTTTCTTTGGCCTTGCTTGACAGGCTTGATATCTTCTTGAAGATTGAGTTTGTGGACTGCTATTTTGGGGTCTAAACCAGGCATTTCAGCGTAAGACCATGCAAAGCAATCAACGAACTCACGAAGAAAGGTGATATACTTGGGTAACTCATCATCCTTTATATTCTTACTTATGAATACAGGACGTGGGTTATCTGGTGTTCCCAAGTCTATCTTTTGAACATGATCTTATGTTGGAAGGTTCGAAGGTGGTTCCTCCACATTATTTTCAGAGGGTTCCAGCTCAACGAAACCTTTTGGGGTTTCAAGGGCATTTCTAGACTAAGGTTTTGTTACTTTCCACGGGTCTTCTTGATCGGCAATTTTCCCAAGGCTTGCTATGAGATGATCCCAATCACCTGTTGAAACCGTGTCGAAGTAGGCTACTTCTTTTGGAGATGAAGGTTCTTCTAGGTTAGAAGACCACATGTCTGTACCATCGAACAATTCCTCCTCATCATCAGAGAAATCGTACCAATTGGATGAGCTCCCTGAATCTTTGTCAGGTGACTCATTGAAGAGATATCCAGGGAGATCGATGTCTTCATGGACTTGAGATGTTGAGGCTTGGTCGGCAAGTCGACTTTTAAGCCTTTGTGTCAACTGTCTCAGAGGAGTGTCGGGATCATACCCTAACCCATGTGAAGACTTTTCTACATGGCCGTAGAGTCTCCAATCTTCCAACTGGCTTTTGGTCAAGATGGGCCCCAATGGCGTGAGAATACCGCGGCCTTCTCCCAAACCGACTGTGTTTTGAGCGTCATAGCCCATTTTCTTCATAATAGCTTGTGCCACAGGACTATATAAGGATAGTTGAGGCATACCTTCATTTTGGAAAGGTTCAAGCATGGAGTTTGATGAAGAAGCATCCGATCTATGGAAGAAGATCGGCTTTTCCTTTGCTGAAGTTGCTGGAACAATGAAGGAAGCTGACGTAGGATCTTCTATGTCAGAAGTTGTCTCGATTGGAGTAAGAGCAGGCTGAACTTGCTGAGTGTCAGCTTGGCTTGACGATGTGTCATCTCCTGGCTCTGAATCCGAATCCGTGTCTTGCATGATATACACGAAAGAGACAACAAATTTGCCCCCAGACTTTTGCTTTGCCTTCTTCACTTTAGTTGTGATGACCAAAGGCTTTAAAGGTTTGAGGAAGATGATGAAGAGAGTTTGAATGCTCTCTTCGGATTTACCGGATGGTTTGTTTTCTTCCGGTGATAGTTGAGGAGCCTTGCCTTTATCTTTCTGGAGAGCCGATGTGGAGATGAGGTTGAGTGCAGAACCTGGGTTGATCTGAACTCTGTGCATTAGCATTTCCTTGATGTACCCTGTGAAGTACAGGGGTCAATTATGCCTTGTCTTGCCAAGTAGGAGGTCTTCCTTAGTGAAGGCGATGGTTGTATTGGCTGCTTTTTTAACCGAGAGGCATTCAATGCATGATCCCTCAGTTTTCTTCTTTTCTCCCATTGAGGAAGTTTCTGAGTTTTTGACCCGGTAGTCCATTTCAATTTGGAGGACTTGCGGGGCATGTTTGTCAACATCCTCATTCACAAGTGTACGGAGACATTCGCAGTAAATCTAGGATGTGCAGACGTGTAAGTATGTGCTTGAAATGATTGATCAAGTCATACTTGAAAGCCTCCTTAGGGCCTGTATGTTCATCATTGTTGCCACTAGGGGCGCTTACAACATCTTTTCCCGAAGGATTTACATATGTAAAGGAAGATTGGTTGTAATTTTTGTGGTAGTCCCGGCCAGAGCTGGTGCCTCTACCAACTTTGAGAGCTTCTTGAGAAGGGTCTTCATTTGGAAGATTGTCTTCAGGATCAAGAGGCTGTCGTTTTTTATTTGTTGAGGATGTATCTGCAGCAGAGTTGCCATCCTCAATGATTGTGTTGCATGGTGGATTTTTCGGGAACAAGTCCTGAACAGCATCCAACAACCTTTCTTCTTCGTTGACCAATTCATCGTCCCAAGCATTAATAGCTGGGGATTCTTCAGTCAGGAAGGGTGTGAGCTTTGAAGTCACAGTCTCAGGAGAAGAAACCTAAGAGGGTGTCGTCTCAGTGAAAGTCACGTGAGATGAGGTGGCTCCAGAAGATACATTGCTAGGAATCGCTGGAGTGTAAGTGATCTCATCAGACGATGCTTCGGAAGAGCTATAATCCTGAATTATCACATTACAGGAAGCTCTGACAGGAGACGTTGCCTGACCGGAGTCAGACTCATTGTAACGCCCCAATTCCGGATACCGAGAAAATCGTCAAAGTACCGAAATTGGCGCGCTACTTCCCGGAAAATCCGAGAACTTCCAAGATCGTAGGTCCGCAGTGAGGTCCAATTTAAAACTTTTTGAACAATAATGTAACAATAGTTGTTATCGCGGAAGCGTATTATAAGCGGAAGCCATACAGAGATAGCGGAAGCATAAGGTATCATTGTATATATGTCAAATGTAGAAGGGCTGAAGTTCAGCCTAAATGTATAGTGATAACAAATCAAGTTTAATTACATATTTTTCATTATTACCCAACTCACAACAAATGTCTCTCAAAACCCTAAATAAAAGAACGCTCAAACCCCTGCAGCTGGTGTCGGCTCTCCATCTTCCGACTCGACCTCATGGTCGGCCGGCCCCCATCCGTAGTCGCCTACTACGGGCACCTCAACGAGTGCGAACGCATCGCCCTCGAACTCGGGGTCAAGACCTAAGCACCAAGAGTGGGTCAGATCTAAAGATCTGGCAAGTCACAATATGCAGATAATATAGAATGTATGCATCAAAATGAGTAGAGACATGTATAAAGTTAAGAGAGTAACAAAGGTACATATGCTATGCAGTCGTGCGAGATAACAATGTAGAATCATAATAAGCATAACAGTAATAAACCTACACAATATGGCACATCCACATAAGCTGGTCACCGCGGGATATTATGCCGCGGCCCTCCCATACTGAACACAGTCGCGGTAGGGATCCTAAGCTAATGCTAGGGATTACTAACCCTGCAAAATATCATCAACATCATCCACAACGACCGGAACCGGCATCACACCGTCCGTCCCAACAGTGCTCATCATGATAGCCACACAACAAATCTCAATAGCTCCTACCAGTGATGATCAGTCCAACTGGCTGAGCTTAAATCAACTCAGTGAATGTCTATGCCGACTCGGAAACAATAAAGGTCTGTGTCTGTCTAGGCTTTACCTTGCGTGAACAAGGTCCTAACAAAAGTCCCTAAGAGGTCCAAGTACTCAATATAAACTGTGGATCATAGTCCAAGTCCAATCCCATCATTGGATCCATACCAATCATTGGATCCATACCAAGGCCCACCAAATACATGGCCTGATCTATAACAGTCCATATGAGATACAAGTCCATATCCAATGACATATGATCCATTTACAACCTTAATGGGTCACAAGCCCATACAATCTAACCTCTCCATTCTAGGGTGATTCACATCCAACTTAGGCCATAAAAAGGGCCCGCCTAGCCACAGACACGGGTCAATGATCCACCAAATCAGATTACCGGGTCACCTCTAAGTATTCCTAGGTTTAGGTCCTCCATTTTCCATTTAATTAACAGGCATAAGCAATAATAAGGACAATAGAGTAATAGTCATAGTATGAGGGAGATGAATCTCCAAGTACAAGGATCAAAGGGAGATAGCAACAGTCCAACCTAGGTAGATGGTCCACTTTCGGATACAGGTCCATCTCAGGTAATTCGATCTTTGAGTGAAACCATAGATGCTAAGGAATATTGTGTTTGGTGCTTAGAAGTTGTGTGCATCATTTGGTAACGTATAAAGGTCGAATCATCTTAGATTACATAACCTGGACTTTAGTTAGTGGACCCCACGAGTCAAAGTTGAGCCGTACCATTGACTCGTGGCTGGCACAGTGATGGAAGTCTATTTGAATGGTCAATGGGCCCTACATATGATTGCAACAATAGAAATTAGAATCTGGGAAGTGTCACTGTACACAGTGTGCTCAGCCGACCTCCTGGCCTGGGTGGTCAGCTCGGCACACTGGGACCAGAGAAGGGAAAACACCCTACAGGCAAAGCCTGTTTGTCCAGGACTTCCTGTGAGTTCGGCTAACTCCCTGGCCTGGGTAGTTGGCCGTGCACACTAGGAATTCTGGCTGAAGGGAATGTCCCAGGTTCTAGTCTCCTTTGTTGAAATCCCACCTTTTTGGAAATCCATCTCGGAGTTCGGCTAAGCAATGGAGCTCAATTGAATACTCAGTTCGGCCACCCAACTCAGCTCGGCAAAGGGCCTAGCTCAGTTCGGCCACCCAACTGAGTTCAGAAAATGCATTGAGTTCGGCTAGGCATTGAGGTTGGTCAAGCTCTCAGCTCGGTTAAGCACTGAGTTCGGCTAAGCTCGAAGTCCGGTCTGGTACGGAACCCGGTCTGGCGCTGAGCTCAGTAAAACACTGAGCTCGGCCATAACACTGAGTTCGGCCGTAACACTGAACTCGGCTTTGAGCACTGAGCTCGGCCTAGACACTTAGCTCGGCTAACGCTAATCTCATCCTAACCATTATGCTCGGCAGAACTCTGAGTTCGGCTAGCGTTGAATCCAGCGCTGAGTCCGGCCAGTACTGAGCTCGGCAGTTGCTGAGCTGCGCTAACGCTGAGCTCGGCAACCGCTGGGCTCTGCAAGTGCTGAGCTCGGCCATCGCTGGACTCTGTCCATCTCTCCTATCAGTGTTGTGTTCTGTTACAGAACCCAGTTCTGCGACAGGACACAACTTCTCTTCATTAAGCACAGGAATGGTGGTCCACCTCTGATCAAAATCCAGATCAAGTAGCCACCCATGGTCGCACAAGCCCCCTCACATAAACGTAGGGTCCTGATCCACCAAGGGTGGTCCTACTTCGATTCCGATCACAACACAACGAGGTGGGTTCTCGTCATTCCATCTCCGGAAAACCATCACTGCAACCCAATTCTCCTGGGTTTCTCCATAGACCATTACAGAAGCAAAATAAATCATTCCTACATCATCCACCCATCATCAACCGGCCATTGATCATCCAAATGAGGTAATCCCATCCATCAATGGCCAAAGGAACCAAACAAACATGCTCAAGGATCGATCTAAACATATATATTACAAATTGGAATTCTACTGCAAATCAAAGGAAGGAAACATGCAATCTAGACTACCAGCACAGTGCACTTGCCTTGATCAATTGAAGGTAGAAGGAAAAGAGAGAAAACCACAGGAAAAAGAGAAAAGGTCTCGACAGTAGCTCTTATGGTGCAGGTTGGTCTCGGCTGGCCTTCCGTCAGGGATTTCTGGGGCGCGGAAGAGAAAAGAGAGATTGGAGGGGGAGATGTGGGTTCGTTGGAGGGAATTGGGGAAGAAGAAGAGAGAAGAGATTGGAGTTTGAGAGAAAAGGAGATGAACAGTAGTTGTTAGGGCAGGGGGAGGGTTTTAGTTTATATAGGTTGGGTTTTTGGGTTAGGGACAAAATTGCCCTTAGGGTTAAAATAGGATTAGGGTTAGGGTAAAGGGTATCTAGGTCTTTAGGTGATCTTCTAGAAGATTCTTTGGTGCAAACCCCCTAGAGTAAAAACAAAACTCTAGTTGGGGCCTCTAACAAACTAACTAACTCTAAGAATAACAAAAGACACCCTATTGACTCTACTAATTACACCACTAGTCTAACCCTAGGAAAATACATAACTACCCTCACTAAGCCCCATAATTAATATAATTAAAATACTTAGGCTAATATGTAGTATTCAAATTCACATTGAGGGCCCACCAGGGGTGGGGTCTCACATTCCTCCCTCCTTTAAAACATTTGGTCCCCAAATGTAAAAACAAAGTAGGGACAAACCTGCGGTAGAAGATGTGGATAATCTCTTGCCACCTGGTCTCGTAGCTCCCAAGTAGCCTCCTCCGGAGTGTGATGCTCCCACTGAACCTTCACGAACTGAATGGTTCGGTCCCGAAGCACCTTCTCCTTGGTGTCGATGACGGCGATTGGTTTGGCGATGTACGACGCGTCGGGCTGGATGTCGAGCGGCTGGTGATGCAGAATGTGGGTAGGGTCCTCCACATACTTCCTCAACATCGAGACATGGAAGACGTCGTGCACACCTGATAGCTCTGCTGGCAGCTGAAGTCTGTAGGCGACATCCCCGATCCTGGCCTTGATCCCAAAGGGTCCGACGTATCTCCGTGCTAACTTGCCCTTCTCGCCGAATCTGAGGGTGCCTCGAGCTGGGGAAACCTTCAGGAAGACACGGTCTCCCTTCTGGAACTCGAGTGGTCTGCGCCGGTTGTCTGCGTAGCTCTTCTGTCGACTGCGGCTAACCTTCAGGTTCTCCACTATCTGGTGGATCTTCTCACTGGTGTCGCCGATGATAGATGGTCCATGGAAGCTCCTGACGCCAACTTCCTCCCAACAGACTGGGGTCTTGCACTTCCTGCCGTACAACGCTTCGAACAGTGCCATCTTGATGCTCGAGTGGTAGCTGTTGTTGTAGGCAAACTCACAGAGTGGCAAGGAATCCTCCCGGTTCTCCTTGTAGTCTAGAACACAAGCTCGCAACATATCCTCCAAAGTCTGGTTGGTGCGCTCTGTCTGTCCGTCTGTCTGAGGATGATAGGCTGTGCTGAAGCTCAACTTGGTACCCAAAGCTCGCTGAAGACTATCCCAAAAGTGAGAAGTGAAGCGTGGATCTCTGTCTGAAACGATCGAAGCTGGAACTCCATGCAAAGAGACGATCTTATCCACGTACAGCTTAGCAAGGACGTCGAGCCCCGCTCTCATCGATACTGGCAAGAAGTGAGCTGACTTGGTCAGCCTGTCCACGATCACCCAAATGCCATCACTGCGTCTCCTGGTAGCTGGAAGTCCTGCAATAAAATCCATGGTAATATGCTCCCACTTCCACTGAGGTATCTCGAGCTGATGAAGTAGCCCTGGTGGCTTCTGATGCTCGGCTTTGATCTGTTGACAGGTTAGACATCTGGCCACATAGCCTGCAATCTCTTTCTTCATGTTGTTCCACCAGTAGTAGCTCCTCAGGTTCCTATACATCTTGGTGCTGCCTGGGTGAATCGAATATCTGCTGTGGTGTGCATCTGCTAAGATCTGGTCCTTCAGCTCCTGGATATCTGGTACACACAGCCTGTCCTGGTAGTAGAGTACTCCACCAATCAGTCTGAACTCTGGCCTCTGGTCAATCTGCTCGATCACTCTGACAAGCTTAGGATCGCTGCGTTGACTGTCCTTGACCTCTCCAAGCAACTCTGGTTCCCATGCGGACATGGTAGCAAGCATAATTCTGTCGCTGAGCGGCTGAAACTGGACATCCATGTCACTGAAGACATCGGTCCACACGCCCTCTGCTGCTAGGAAACTGACTAGGGCGGTCTTCCTGCTCAAAGCATCTGCTACGACGTTCGCCTTACCCGGATGGTATTTGATAGGGAAGTCGTAATCCTTAATGTACTCCATCCAATGCCTCTGCCGGTTATTGAGATCAGGTTGAGTGAACAGGTACTGCAAGCTGCGATGATCTGAATGGACTTCGAGCTTCTCTCCGTAGAGGTAATGTCGCCACATCTTCAATGCAAACACGACTGCTGCAAGCTCCAAGTCATGGGTAGTATACTCCTTCTCATGTTCCTTCAGCTGGCGTGATCCATAAGCAATGACCTTACCCTCCTGCATCAATACACAACCGAGACCGGTCCCCGAAGCATCGGTGAAGACAACGAAACTGCCTGTACCAGAAGGTAAAGATAAGATCGGTGCTGACGTCAATCTCTCCTTCAGCTCTTGAAAGCTGTCCTCGCATGCATCGGTCCATACGAACGGTACGTCCTTCCTCATCAGCTTGGTCAAAGGGGCTGAAATCGAAGAGAAACTCTTGACAATCTGCGGTAGTAGCCTGCTAAGCCAAGGAAACTCCGAACTTCTGTAACATTCTTTGGTCTCTCCCAGTTCACTACTGCCTCGATCTTTGCTGGATCCACTGCTAGGCCGTCTCTGGAGATGATATGTCCGAGGAAGACTACTTGCTCTAACCAGAACTCGCACTTGCTGAGCTTCGCGTACAGCTGGTTGTCGCGTAGCAACTGTAGAGACGTCCTTTAATGCTGCTCGTGCTCCTCTCTGGACTTGGAGTAGACCAACACGTCGTCGATGAACACCACTGTAAAGCTGTCAAGGTACGGGGCGAAGATCTTGTTCATCAGGGCCATGAACACTGCCGGCGCATTCGTCAACCCGAACGGCATCACGAGGAACTCATAGTGCCCGTAACGAGTACGAAATGCTGTCTTCTGCACATCCTGCTCTCTGACTCGTAGCTGATGATATCCCGATCTCAGGTCCACCTTCGAGAAGTACTGCGCTCCCTGAAGCTGATCGAAGAGCTCGTCGATCCGGGGAAGAGGGTACTTGTTCTTTACTGTCGCCTGGTTCAGCTGCTTGTAGTCAATGCACATCCTCATCGATCCATCCTTTTTCTTCACGAAGAGCACATGTGCTCCCCAAGGTGACATGCTCGGTCTGACGAAGCCCTTGTCTATCAACTCTTGCAACTGGGTCTTCAACTCTCGCAGCTCTGCCGGAGCCATGCGATAAGGAGCTCTGGAAATCGGTGCGGTGCCTGGCACAAGCTCGATGGTGAAGTCGATCTCTCTGACTGGAGGCAATCCTAGGATCTCGTCGGGAAACACGTCTGGAAACTCGCAAACGACTGGGATCTCCTCGACTCCCTTGGACTTCTTGTCCTTTGAGATGAATGCGATGTAGCCCTCGCAACCTGATCTCACTAGCTTCTCTGCCTTCAGTGCTGAAATCAACCTAATGCTGGGTGGTCTCCTCTCACCCACAAACTCGATCGTGGCATCTGAACCGTCGATAGTGAGTCTGACTATCTTCTCGAAGCAATCCATCACTGCTCGATATCTGGCCAACCAATCCATCCCCAAGATAACGTCGAAGTCATGCATGGGTAACACGATCAAATCTGCAAACATAATGTACTCCCCGATCTGCACTCGGCATCTGGGGTGGTAAGTCTGACACACTACCCTCTTACCCACGGGCGTAGACACAACTAGCTTGTATGGTAACTCCTCTCCTACCCCACCAAGAACTAAAGCAAAAGCAGAAGACACATAGGAATGTGTCGCACCAGGATCAAACAATACTCTAGCAATCTGATCACAAATAGAAAGAGTACCTTCAACGACGTTCCCTGCAGCTTCGGCCTCCTCATGTGTGAGTGCAAATGCCTGACCTACAGCCTGAGGTCTCTGCTGCTGTCGCTGCTGTCCATGGGGCCTCTGGTATCGTCCCCTCTGGTAGTGTTGTCCCCTGGGCTGCTGGGGTCCACGTGCCTGCTGCGGGGCACGGTACTGCTGCTGAGGTGGCTGGGGTGCCGGTGCAATCTGCTGAACGGGTGGAGCTGGAGCTGGTGCTCTCGGTGGTGCTGGAAGCTGAAGCATCGGGGCCTGAGGCTGTCCTCCTTTGAATGGGCAAAATCTGGAGATGTGTCCTGTCTCCCCACAGTCATAGCATACTCTGGGCCCACGCTGCTGCTGCTGCTGAGGCTGCCGCTGATATTGATGCTGCCTGGCCTGGCCTGCTGGCCTCTGTCTCTGAAATGGCTGCTGCTGTATGGGCAAGGGCTGCGGTCTGACCAAGGCGGCTCTAACTCGCCTCTGCTGCTGACTGGCCTCTATCCGCTGCAGACGCTCCTCTGCCCAGTAAGCTCTCCTCAAAGCCTCCTCATAAGTGTGAATCTCAATGCAAGACATGTTAAGCTGAATGTCGTCTCTCAGCCCATCGACGAACCGACGGATCCTCTCGGACTCAGGTGTGATCAGAGCCTCTGCAAAACGAGAAAGCTGGGTGAAGCGAACCTCGTACTGGTAGACAGTCATGCTGCCTTGCACCAGCGCCTGAAATTCCCGCAGCTTGCGGTCTCTGACGTGAGATGGTATGAACTTCCGAAGGAAGTCCACCCTGAATGCAGTCCAAGCGATCTCATCTCCTATCGTCTCGAAATGACGCTGAATCGTCCTCCACCAGTCCTCTGCGACTCCCCGGAACATGTAAGCGGCTAACTGCACTCTCTGCTGACCGGTGCACTCGAAGACCTTGAAGATCTTCTCCATCCGCACGATCCACTCGTCGGCCACCAGGGGGTCATCGGCGCCAGTGAACTCAGGCGGTCCCCTTTTGAGGAACCTCTCAAATATGACGTTCGGGTCTGCCTCCCGAACGGATGCCGCCGCCATGCCTGGCTGAGCCACTCTGTCCATGATGTCCAAGACTTGCGTCTGGAATTGGGCAAAATCCTCGGCCTGCTGCTGCTGCGCCGACGCCTGGGCCTCCTGGGAAACGAGGAAGGCCTGCAAGAACCTCTGGAAACGCTGCTCGAAGTCTGGCGAACTGCCGACTGCTGGTATCATATGTGATGGAGAACCCTCTCTAGACATCTGTCAAGAGAAAGAAATGAGGTTAGTTTAAGTCCAACACTTAGGACTACACAGATTCTACCCGATCCATCAACCCTACACGTACCCCCACACTGAGATCCTCACTACGTCCTAAAGTTTCTAGTGTATTTTATTTCCTAGAGACTTGCCCGCTCTGATACCATAAATTGTAACGCCCCAATTCCGGATACCGAGAAAATTGTCAAAGTACCGAAATTGGCGCGCTACTTCCCGGAAAATCCGAGAACTTCCAAGATCGTAGGTCCGCAGTGAGGTCCAATTTAAAACTTTTTGAACAATATGTAACAATAGTTGTTATCGCGGAAGCGTATTATAAGCGGAAGCCATACAGAGATAGCGGAAGCATAAGGTATCATTGTATATATGTCAAATGTAGAAGGGCTGAAGTTCAGCCTAAATGTATAGTGATAACAAATCAAGTTTAATTACATATTTTTCATTATTACCCAACTCACAACAAATGTCTCTCAAAACCCTAAATAAAAGAACGCTCAAACCCCTGCAGCTGGTGTCGGCTCTCCATCTTCCGACTCGACCTCATGGTCGGCCGGCCCCCATCCGTAGTCGCCTACTACGGGCACCTCAACGAGTGCGAACGCATCGCCCTCGAACTCGGGGTCAAGACCTAAGCACCAAGAGTGGGTCAGATCTAAAGATCTGGCAAGTCACAATATGCAGATAATATAGAATGTATGCATCAAAATGAGTAGAGACATGTATAAAGTTAAGAGAGTAACAAAGGTACATATGCTATGCAGTCGTGCGAGATAACAATGTAGAATCATAATAAGCATAACAGTAATAAACCTACACAATATGGCACATCCACATAAGCTGGTCACCGCGGGATATTATGCCGCGGCCCTCCCATACTGAACACAGTCGCGGTAGGGATCCTAAGCTAATGCTAGGGATTACTAACCCTGCAAAATATCATCAACATCATCCACAACGACTGGAACCGGCATCACACCGTCCGTCCCAACAGTGCTCATCATGATAGCCACACAACAAATCTCAATAGCTCCTACCAGTGATGATCAGTCCAACTGGCTGAGCTTAAATCAACTCAGTGAATGTCTATGCCGACTCGGAAACAATAAAGGTCTGTGTCTGTCTAGGCTTTACCTTGCGTGAACAAGGTCCTAACAAAAGTCCCTAAGAGGTCCAAGTACTCAATATAAACTGTGGATCATAGTCCAAGTCCAATCCCATCATTGGATCCATACCAATCATTGGATCCATACCAAGGCCCACCAAATACATGGCCTGATCTATAACAGTCCATATGAGATACAAGTCCATATCCAATGACATATGATCCATTTACAACCTTAATGGGTCACAAGCCCATACAATCTAACCTCTCCATTCTAGGGTGATTCACATCCAACTTAGGCCATAAAAGGGGCCCGCCTAGCCACAGACACGGTTCAATGATCCACCAAATCAGATTACCGGGTCACCTCTAAGTATTCCTAGGTTTAGGTCCTCCATTTTCCATTTAATTAACAGGCATAAGCAATAATAAGGACAATAGAGTGATAGTCATAGTATGAGGGAGATGAATCTCCAAGTACAAGGAATCAAAGGGAGATAGCAACAGTCCAACCTAGGTAAATGGTCCACTTTCGGATACAGGTCCATCTCAGGTAATTCGATCTTTGAGTGAAACCATAGATGCTAAGGAATATTGTGTTTGGTGCTTAGAAGTTGTGTGCATCATTTGGTAACGTATAAAGGTCGAATCATCTTAGATTACATAACCTGGACTTTAGTTAGTGGACCCCACGAGTCAAGTTGAGCCGTACCATTGACTCGTGGCTGGCACAGTGATGGAAGTCTATTTGAATGGTCAATGGGCCCTACATATGATTGCAACAATAGAAATTAGAATCTGGGAAGTGTCACTGTACACAGTGTGCTCAGCCGACCTCCTGGCCTGGGTGGTCAGCTCGGCACACTGGGACCAGAGAAGGGAAAACACCCTACAGGCAAAGCCTGTTTGTCCAGGACTTCCTGTGAGTTCGGCTAACTCCCTGGCCTGGGTAGTTGGCCGTGCACACTAGGAATTCTGGCTGAAGGGAATGTCCCAGGTTCTAGTCTCCTTTGTTGAAATCCCACCTTTTGGAAATCCATCTCGGAGTTCGGCTAAGCAATGGAGCTCAATTGAATACTCAGTTCGGCCACCCAACTCAGCTCGGCAAAGGGCCTAGCTCAGTTCGGCCACCCAACTTAGTTCAGAAAATGCATTGAGTTCGGCTCGGCATTGAGATTGGTTTAGCTCTCAGCTCGGTTAAGCACTGAGTTCGGCTAAGCTCGAAGTCCGGTCTGGTACGGAACCCGGTCTGGCGCTGAGCTCAGTAAAACACTGAGCTCGGCCATAACACTGAGTTCGGCCGTAACACTGAACTCGGCTTTGAGCACTGAGCTCGGCCTAGACACTTAGCTCGGCTAACGCTAATCTCATCCTAACCATTATGCTCGGCAGAACTCTGAGTTCGGCTAGCGTTGAATCCAGCGCTGAGTCCGGCCAGTACTGAGCTCGGCAGTTGCTGAGCTGCGCTAACGCTGAGCTCGGCAACCGCTGGGCTCTGCAAGTGCTGAGCTCGGCCATCGCTGGACTCTGTCCATCTCTCCTATCAGTGTTGTGTTCTGTTACAGAACCCAGTTCTGCGACAGGACACAACTTCTCTTCATTAAGCACAGGAATGGTGGTCCACCTCTGATCAAAATCCAGATCAAGTAGCCACCCATGGTCGCACAAGCCCCCTCACATAAACGTAGGGTCCTGATCCACCAAGGGTGGTCCTACTTCGATTCCGATCACAACACAACGAGGTGGGTTCTCGTCATTCCATCTCCGGAAAACCATCACTGCAACCCAATTCTCCTGGGTTTCTCCATAGACCATTACAGAAGCAAAATAAATCATTCCTACATCATCCACCCATCATCAACCGGCCATTGATCATCCAAATGAGGTAATCCCATCCATCAATGGCCAAAGGAACCAAACAAACATGCTCAAGGATCGATCTAAACATATATATTACAAATTGGAATTCTACTGCAAATCAAAGGAAGGAAACATGCAATCTAGACTACCAGCACAGTGCACTTGCCTTGATCAATTGAAGGTAGAAGGAAAAGAGAGAAAACCACAGGAAAAAGAGAAAAGGTCTCGACAGTAGCTCTTATGGTGCAGGTTGGTCTCGGCTGGCCTTCCGTCAGGGATTTCTGGGGCGCGGAAGAGAAAAGAGAGATTGGAGGGGGAGATGTGGGTTCGTTGGAGGGAATTGGGGAAGAAGAAGAGAGAAGAGATTGGAGTTTGAGAGAAAAGGAGATGAACAGTAGTTGTTAGGGCAGGGGGAGGGTTTTAGTTTATATAGGTTGGGTTTTTGGGTTAGGGACAAAATTGCCCTTAGGGTTAAAATAGGATTAGGGTTAGGGTAAAGGGTATCTAGGTCTTTAGGTGATCTTCTAGAAGATTCTTTGGTGCAAACCCCCTAGAGTAAAAACAAACTCTAGTTAGGGCCTCTAACAAACTAACTAACTCTAAGAATAACAAAAGACACCCTATTGACTCTACTAATTACACCACTAGTCTAACCCTAGGAAAATACATAACTACCCTCACTAAGCCCCATAATTAATATAATTAAAATACTTAGGCTAATATGTAGTATTCAAATTCATATTGAGGGCCCACCAGGGGTGGGGTCTCACACTCATCCTCGGATGTAGGAGGATAGTCTATCTAGCAATTTTCTCCATTTTCATGAGTTAAGGGAGGATGTACCTGATGGTCTTCATGGACTTCAGGCTCTGGATTGCGAGGAAGCTCGTTGACGTAGTCTTACTCTTGTTCTAGAGCGAGACGCAGCAAGATCCTTGCATATTCTTCAAGATCAGGCATGGGAGCCAAATCTTCTTCTTCATCAGCTCTTTATGACTCAACATGGTTGATTTCCACTGGAGCAATGAGGGGTGCTGGTTCAACAGCATTGATGTAAGACCCCGACCCGAGAGACCTCGTTTAGAGTTGTTTGTGTTGTGTTTTAGTTTTAAGTTTGTTTAGTGGTTTTTGGATTAGTTGGGGATTAGAATAGCTTTTATAATAGCTTTGGGGAATTTGGAGAGCCTTTTGATGTGTGGGACCCTTTGGGGGTTCTTGTTACGAATTGTGTGAGATTGGGGGTTTACCGATGATTTCCAAGAATCGTGTTTTAACCCATTGAACTTATTTTATTAATCCCTACAGTTTTCATGTTGACATCGTTTTCATTCGAGGACCTTAAACCTGATTTTTCACTAATTGAGGGCAAAATGGTCTTTTTACCCAAAATCTGGACACCGACTTCAATGTCACCAAAATGTGCAAAATATATACTTTTTGGAAACTAGAAATTTTGCCGAGCAACTTTGTCTTCTTCGTCGAAGTCGTTTGAAGCTCCGAAGACCATGTTTTGAGCCCGAGAAGTTCTTTAAGTTGTGGGCCCCATCCTCACTTACTATATATAGATAGTTTCTTCTTCTTTTTCCCATTTCTGGCAAAAACCCTAGAGGAGGAGAGAAACCCCAGCCCTAAGGGTTTTCCTTACCTTTTCTTGCTTCTTCATCTTCAATCACCCACTAAACTAGTGCTAATGGAAAATTAGTTACTATAATCTTCTTCCTCATCTCAAGGCCTTCATCTTGATACCAATTTTGAAGAAAACCGCCCACTCCAAGATCTACTTTGGACAACACTTTGCTTTTTGAAGAACCTCCTTGTAAGTGATTTTCCTAAAAATGTTATAATCTTGTTTGTTTAGCCCTAGGGTAGCCCTATTTCAATTATTGGAAGATTCCGTTTTGTTTTAATTGGATTTTGATATTTTAGGGTTTGGATTTGGGGGTTTTGTGTATAGGTGTTTGATTTTGGCCTAAGAGGTGATTAGAGCTCAATTGAATTGCAATTGGACCCAAGGCAAGTGGATGAAATGATTCTCATGTGTTTTATCATGTTTTATGCAAAATCTTGATTTGTCTTCATTGATGGTTTTAATGAATTATCATGTTTGATGATTTAGTCTTATTGATTTTGAACGATGATTTGATGAGATAATGAGGCAAGGAGTAGCCCAATTAATTGTGAAGATATGTATGGGAGAAAGGGAAAGAAAGGAAATGGATAGGAGTTGGACAAGAGAAGGATTCAACCAAATGGGTTGAGGTTCGCTACAGGGCCGATCGATCGCCCATCAGGTCCGATCGATCGGACTGTAATTAACTGAGAGGGTTTGCAGGACCGATCGATCGCCCATCAGGTCCGATCGATCGGACTGTAAATAACTGAGAGGGTCTTCAGGACCGATCGATCGCCCTTCAGGTCCGATCGATCGGACTGAATAAAAATGAACTGTAAAATGAGAGAATTATGGGACTATTTTCCGGATTCACCCCAAGTCCATACTCAAGTCCAATTCAGCTCTATCCCTTATCTTCTTATTTGAAGACATTGAACCTATAATGATGCGTTCAAACCCATGAAAGATTGGGGTATATTGTGAAGGGCTGTAGTGTGGAAGTATTGTTTGGAGGCCCAATGCTATTCAAGGATGGGTAAGGCATTATATGAAGTCCGAAGGAAGGAAGAACCTCATCGTGGAAACTCCATGAGGTTTTCTAGATTTATCAATGTGTATAAGGACCCGGAATGTCCCTAACTCTTAAAGAGTACCAAAATTTCATCATAACCGACATACGGGACCCTATTCGCACTGATTCAATCCTAGAAACCCCATTGTTGGCCTGTAAATGTATGAAAAACTATTTGTATTTAATTTTCAACTAAACTCTTATTTTGGGATTTCAAACCAACTTGATATGACTGGACTGTTACAAGAGTACTAAAAGTGATGTGTTTAGCTTTTGCTAACTGGTATATGGCGACTTGAGATGGATGTGTATTTGTGCCTATGGCACCCCGTTTCTTACTGTGCATATGATTTGATTTATCGTATTTGACCTATGAGTCGGCACCACTGAGCTTGGACGACCTCGTCGGTTTGATCCTCCGACTTGGGGTTCCTTCCCCTCCCGATAGCCAGCTGCAGTCTGGAATGTGCAGAGTTTTTACCCGGTTCGCTACCGTGGTCCCGCAGAGTATATATATATGTATATTATAATATTTATAGTTGTTCCTCCTCACCTCGTGTGACTGAGGACAATGATCTTGTTAGGGTATGCGCTCTCTTCACTTCGGTGAAGGGAGGATCTAGCTTGTGGGGTTGCCATCTTGACAGTTTCCAAATCCTTGTTACCTTACATGATTTATTGCATATGTACTTCTTTTGAAATGATACATTGTCTTTTATAAAGTTCATTGTTTATCCATAAGTTTTCTTAACTCTTGCATAGTATCATTGTTTTATTATCGTTATATCTTTTCACCCACCTGCCAGACCGTCGTGTCTGATCCATTTATTTTGGTACTCAGGTCCCGAGCTCTTTGCCATTGAGGAGGAGCCAGAGGAGGCGGTCGGTGGACCGCAGCGTGTGATTGAGTGGCAAGCCGATGATGTCACGTAGACATACGGCCTTGCCTTGAGACGATACACTTTGGGAACTTGATATCTTTGGTTTAGATTTCATTTGGTTGTACGGTCTTTGTTGACCGTTATTTTGGGGTTTTAATTAACTGATACTTTGTAAACATACTTGAATTTACTTTTGGGGAAAACATGCTTGATCATTGCTCATCCTGATATCTTATCATTTAACCATAAATCAGTCTTGTTTATGGATTTGAATGGTATTAATATGGTTTACTACACACTTCCGCAATTATTAGAATGTGTTTGATATGGTTATATGTGAGATGATGTGTAAAGATAATCCTCACCGCGGAACCCTGTGGGAAATCACGTGCACGGATAAATATTCTTTTAATTCCGTGTGCGTTTTAGCCAAAGAGATGCACGTGGCGCGGCATCAACCCACCGTCCCGACCTCCCGGACTCGGATCCTTTTCCCCTTTCGGTCCGGGGTCGCGACAGGACTGGTATCAGAGCGGGACATGTTTCAGGCAATTAAAAGAAACTAGAAACCTTAAGTACGTGGCGAGGATCCGTTAGATAGAACCGTGTGAGCAATGTGTGACCACCCTGTACTTGATTTATATGTGCTAACAAATTGTTCTGCAGCGTTATGCCACCTCGCAAAAGAACAGCAAACAGTAATCACATTGCCAGTAACAGTGAGAGTGCAGGGCTTAGTACAGAAGAACTTCAGGACAATAATATGCAGAATCAATTTCAACAGATGATGCAGGCTATGCTAGATCAACAACGTCAAGCAAATGAAAATCAGGCTAGGCTCCAAGCACAAGCATTTGAGACACAGACCAGATTGCAAGAACAGATGCTTAAGAAAGATGAGGATCATGCTAGGGAGATAGCTCAAATGCAGGCACAGTTGTTGGGAATATTGGAGAGGAGACCGGAACCAATCCCAGTTGCACCACCTGGCCCGGTAAACATTAGAGGGAATGATCCTAATGTGCTGTATGAGCGGTTCAGGAAGAGAGGACCGAAAGAATTTTTGGGGACTGAGGACCCAATGGCAGCAGATGATTGGCTTGAGCACACCGAAAACATATTTGAGATATTCTTATGTACCGGTCTAGAACGTGTGCAGCTGGCAGCCTCTATGTTTGTGGGTTTAGCAGATATTTGGTGGAAGACCGTCAGGGCAGAATATAGGGAAATGGCTGATGCAGAAGCTTGGGTTAACTTCAAGAGACAGTTTGGAGAGAAATATGTACCTGCACATGTCAAGAGACAAAAGGCAGCTGAATTTCAGCAACTTGTACAAGGGAACATGACAGTCCTCGAATACCTTACCAAATTCGAGAGATTGTCAAGGTATGCTCCAGAGCTGATAGACACTGTTGAGAAGAAGATAACCAAGTTCCTTGAGGGACTTCACCCGATTATTGAGAGGGATGCTACCGGGGTTGTACCACCCGTTACCTTTGAAGAAGCTGTCAAGAGAGCATACAAATTTGAGAACTTTCACAACAAGATTGTCAAGAACCAAGGAAAGGGTCAAGGCCAGCAGCAGAACAATCAACAAAGAAACAATCAGAACAAGAGGCCAAGACAAGAGCAAAATGTGCAAAATCCGGATGCTTGTATCCATTGTGGGAAACATCATGGGAATGCCCAATGTCGTACTATCACGGGAGCATGTTTTAGATGTGGTTCATTGGACCACCAAATGAGGGATTGCCCAAGGCCAGATAGACAAAACAGACAGCAACAAGGAGTACAGCGTCAGGCACCACCTCAGAATGCATTGGTAGTTCAGAATCAAGCAAGGCCACTACAACAACAGGCACCTCAGCCACAGTTTAGGCCACAACAACAACAGCAACAACCGGCCCGTCAGCAAGGGCAGATTCAAAATCAGAATCAGCGTCCTCAGAATCAGAATAGGAATGCACCACAAGGCAGGCAACAGCAAGGGCAGAACAGGCCACCACAAAGGGCACAACTCTATGCTGTCAATAGAGCTGATGTGGAGGCTGAAGGCAATGTAGTGGAAGGTACACTTCTCGTTTGTGGTTTTGATGCTAAGGTTTTGTTTGACCCTGGCTCTACTCACTCATTCCTATCTCCAAAATTTGCTATGTTGATTGATATGCATGCTAGAGAATTGAGTTTCATTTTGACTGTGACTACCCCTTTAGGTAAGGAAGTTGTTTGTAGAACTTTTTACCCTAGTTGTCCAGTCATGATAGGAGAAGTAGTATTACCGGCAGATCTCATTTTGTTGGAGATGCAGGATTTTGATGTCATCCTAGGGATGGATTGGTTAGCAGGATACCATGCTACTATGGATTGTTTCCATAAGACCCTAACTTTTAAGTTAGAGGAGACCCAAGAAGGGGTGTTGTTTCAGGGAGAAAGGAGTAATTCTGGTGCAGGATTTATTTCAGCATTGAAGGCTGATAGGCTTCTAAAAAGTGGTTGTGAGGGTTATTTGGCGTTTATCACGGAGGATAAACGGTCCCAAGGGGTGGAGGAGATCCCAATTGTTTGTGAGTTTCCGGATGTTTTCCCGGAGGAGATACCAGGATTGCCACCCATTAGAGAGATAGACTTCACTATTGAGTTGTTACCAGGGACTGCTCCGATATCTATCGCACCCTACAGAATGGCTCCGGCAGAATTGGGAGAGTTGAAGATGCAATTGCAAGAACTTTTGAACAAAGGTTTTGTGAGACCTAGTGTGTCACCGTGGGGAGCACCAGTTTTGTTTGTGAAGAAGAAGGATGGTTCTATGAGAATGTGTATTGACTATAGAAGATTGAACCAAGTAACCATCAAAAACAAATATCCGTTGCCAAGGATAGATGAATTGTTTGATCAGTTGCAAGGAGCTGCTTACTTTTCGAAGATTGATTTGAGGTCAGGCTATCATCAGTTGAGAGTTAGAGATTCAGATGTGCCAAAAACAGCCTTTCGGACAAGATATGGACACTATGAATTTCTAGTGATGCCATTTGGTTTGACTAATGCACCGGCAGTTTTCATGGCGTTGATGAACAAAATATTTGCGGAGTATTTGGATCAGTTTACAGTGGTGTTTATTGATGATATTTTAGTGTATTCCAAGACCAAAGGAGAGCACGAAGAACATTTGAGGATAGCACTTCAGCTTTTGAGGGAGAACCAGTTGTTTGCAAAACTTAGTAAGTGTGAATTTTGGTTGGACCAAGTCACATTTTTGGGTCATATCATTTCTAAGGAAGGATTATCAGTGGACCCGTCCAAGATTGAGGCAGTCATGAATTGGGATAGACCGAAGAATGCATCAGAAATCAGGAGTTTTCTTGGATTGGCAGGATATTATCGGAGGTTTGTGCAAGGATTTTCGTCGATTGCGTCACCTTTGACGAAGTTGACAAGGAAGAATGCACCATATGTTTGGACAGACAAGTGTGAAGCTAGTTTCCAAGAGCTGAAGAAGAGATTGACTACGGCTCCAGTCCTTACTTTGCCATCTGGGAGCGGCAGTTTTACCATTTTTACCGATGCTTCTAATGTTGGGCTTGGATGCGTGCTAATGCAAGATGGGAAGGTAGTTGCATATGGATCTCGGCAGTTGAAGGATCATGAAAAGAACTATGCAACGCATGATCTTGAGTTGGCAGCAGTGGTTTTAGCATTGAAGATGTGGAGACACTACCTCTATGGAGAGAAGTTTGAGGTTCACTCCGATCACCGTAGCCTACAGTACTTGTTTTCTCAGAAGGAGTTGAACATGAGGCAGAGGAGATGGATGGAATATATTAAAGACTATGATTTTCCAATCAAGTATCACCCGGGAAAAGCGAATGTAGTTGCAGATGCCTTGAGCAGAAAGTCAGTGAACATGGCAAGTCTTCGGGGGACTTATGTGGTACAGCAGTTAGAAGAGTTGGGTGTAGATTTTCAGCCACTAAGAGAAGGTGTCATGTTAGCAAACATGTCAGTGTCAGAACCTTCATTCATTCAGAAGATCAAGGAGAATCAGTTGCAAGACCCAGAGTTGGCTAAGATCTTTGAGCACTTAGCAGATCGTCCGGATTTTCGTGATGTTGATGGAGTTTTGTATTACCAAGACCGTCTGTGTGTGCCTAACTTGGAGGACTTGAGGAATGATATCATGTCCGAGGCCCACGATACCAAGTATTCCATACACCCGGGCAGTACGAAGATGTACTAGAATTTGAAGGGCAGATTTTGGTGGAATAACATGAAGAGAGAGATAGCAGCTTTCGTCTCTCGTTGTATGACGTGTCAGTTGATCAAGGCAGAACACCAGAAGCCTCCAGGGTTACTACGACCATTAGAGATTCCGGAATGGAAATGGGAGCACATTACCATGGATTTCATATCGGGTTTACCGAAGACTAGTAAGGGAAATGATGCTATTTGGGTCATAGTGGACCGTCTCACCAAGTCAGCTCATTTCCTACCGATGAAGACTGGGAAGAAAATGCATATGTTACCGTTGGCACAGTTGTTTGTCACAGAAATTGTCAGTCGTCATGGACAGCCAGTTTCCATCACATCCGACAGAGACAGCAGATTTGTCTCAAGATTTTGGAAGACATTGCATGAGTCTATGGGTACGAAGTTACAGTTCAGCACAGCCTATCACCCACAGACCGATGGTCAGTCAGAAAGGACAATTCAGACACTTGAGGATATGCTTCGAGCTTGTGTACTAGATTTCAAGACTCAATGGGATGAAGCCTTACCGTTGTGTGAGTTCGCTTACAACAACAGTTTCCACTCGAGTATCGGTATGGCACCTTTTGAGGCCTTGTATGGCAGAAGGTGTAGGACACCTGTTTGTTGGGAAGAAGTTGGTACTCGCAGTTTCCATGGACCGACCATTGTTAGTGAGACAAGTGACAAGGTCAAGTTGATCCAAGAACGTCTGAAAGTGGCTCAGAGTAGACAGAAGAGTTATGCAGATTCTCACAGAAGGGATTTACAGTTCAAAGAAGGAGATAAGGTTTTCTTGAAAGTGTCACCTACTCGTGGAACTTTGAGGTTTGGACAGAAGGGCAAATTATCCAGGAGATACATTGGACCATACGACATTGTGAGTAGGATTGGTGATGTGGCTTACAGGTTAGCCTTACCACCCGAACTTTCCGGCGTACACAATGTTTTCCATGTGTCTATGTTGAAGAAGTACGTTCCCGACAGGCTACACATACTCCGTTATGAGCCGTTGGAAATTCGAGAAGATGCGACCTATGTTGAGAAGCCTAAGCAGATCATTGACACCAAGAGCAAGAATTGAGAACTCGGACTATTCAGTGGGTCAAGGTACTTTGGGAGAATCATGGACCGGAAGAAGCAACTTGGGAATTACGGGATCAAGTTCAGAAGAAGTACCCACATCTTCTACCGGAGGTGAGTTTTAATCTCCATTTGGAGGACCAAATGTCCTAAGGGGTGGAGGATGTAAGACCCCGACCCGAGAGACCTCGTTTAGAGTTGTTTGTGTTGTGTTTTAGTTTAAGTGTGTTTAGTGGTTTTTGGATTAGTTGGGGATTAGAATAGCTTTTATAATAGCTTTGGGGAATTTGGAGAGCCTTTTGTTGTGTGGGACCCTTTGGGGGTTCTTGTTACGAATTGTGTGAGATTGGGGGTTTACCGATGATTTCCAAGAATCGTGTTTTAACCCATTGAACTTATTTTATTAATCCCTACAGTTTTCATGTTGACATCGTTTTCATTCGAGGACCTTAAACCTGATTTTTCACTAATTGAGGGCAAAATGGTCTTTTTACCCAAAATCTGGACACCGACTTCAATGTCACCAAAATGTGCAAAATATATACTTTTTGGAAACTAGAAATTTTGCCGAGCAACTTTGTCTTCTTCGTCGAAGTCGTTTGAAGCTCCGAAGACCATGTTTTGAGCCCGAGAAGTTCTTTAAGTTGTGGGCCCCATCCTCACTTACTATATATAGATAGTTTCTTCTTCTTTTTCCCATTTCTGGCAAAAACCCTAGAGGAGGAGAGAAACCCCAGCCCTAAGGGTTTTCCTTACCTTTTCTTGCTTCTTCATCTTCAATCACCCACTAAACTAGTGCTAATGGAAAATTAGTTACTATAATCTTCTTCCTCATCTCAAGGCCTTCATCTTGATACCAATTTTGAAGAAAACCGCCCACTCCAAGATCTACTTTGGACAACACTTTGCTTTTTGAAGAACCTCCTTGTAAGTGATTTTCCTAAAAATGTTATAATCTTGTTTGTTTAGCCCTAGGGTAGCCCTATTTCAATTATTGGAAGATTCCGTTTTGTTTTAATTGGATTTTGATATTTTAGGGTTTGGATTTGGGGGTTTTGTGTATAGGTGTTTGATTTTGGCCTAAGAGGTGATTAGAGCTCAATTGAATTGCAATTGGACCCAAGGCAAGTGGATGAAATGATTCTCATGTGTTTTATCATGTTTTATGCAAAATCTTGATTTGTCTTCATTGATGGTTTTAATGAATTATCATGTTTGATGATTTAGTCTTATTGATTTTGAACGATGATTTGATGAGATAATGAGGCAAGGAGTAGCCCAATTAATTGTGAAGATATGTATGGGAGAAAGGGAAAGAAAGGAAATGGATAGGAGTTGGACAAGAGAAGGATTCAACCAAATGGGTTGAGGTTCGCTACAGGGCCGATCGATCGCCCATCAGGTCCGATCGATCGGACTGTAATTAACTGAGAGGGTTTGCAGGACCGATCGATCGCCCATCAGGTCGATCGATCGGACTGTAAATAACTGAGAGGGTCTTCAGGACCGATCGATCGCCCTTCAGGTCCGATCGATCGGACTGAATAAAAATGAACTGTAAAATGAGAGAATTATGGGACTATTTTCCGGATTCACCCCAAGTCCATACTCAAGTCCAATTCAGCTCTATCCCTTATCTTCTTATTTGAAGACATTGAACCTATAATGATGCGTTCAAACCCATGAAAGATTGGGGTATATTGTGAAGGGCTGTAGTGTGGAAGTATTGTTTGGAGGCCCAATGCTATTCAAGGATGGGTAAGGCATTATATGAAGTCCGAAGGAAGGAAGAACCTCATCGTGGAAACTCCATGAGGTTTTCTAGATTTATCAATGTGTATAAGGACCCGGAATGTCCCTAACTCTTAAAGAGTACCAAAATTTCATCATAACCGACATACGGGACCCTATTCGCACTGATTCAATCCTAGAAACCCCATTGTTGGCCTGTAAATGTATGAAAAACTATTTGTATTTAATTTTCAACTAAACTCTTATTTGGGATTTCAAACCAACTTGATATGACTGGACTGTTACAAGAGTACTAAAAGTGATGTGTTTAGCTTTTGCTAACTGGTATATGGCGACTTGAGATGGATGTGTATTTGTGCCTATGGCACCCCGTTTCTTACTGTGCATATGATTTGATTATCGTATTTGACCTATGAGTCGGCACCACTGAGCTTGGACGACCTCGTCGGTTTGATCCTCCGACTTGGGGTTCCTTCCCCTCCCGATAGCCAGCTGCAGTCTGGAATGTGCAGAGTTTTTACCCGGTTCGCTACCGTGGTCCCGCAGAGTATATATATATGTATATTATAATATTTATAGTTGTTCCTCCTCACCTCGTGTGACTGAGGACAATGATCTTGTTAGGGTATGCGCTCTCTTCACTTCGGTGAAGGGAGGATCTAGCTTGTGGGGTTGCCATCTTGACAGTTTCCAAATCCTTGTTACCTTACATGATTTATTGCATATGTACTTCTTTTGAAATGATACATTGTCTTTTATAAAGTTCATTGTTTATCCATAAGTTTTCTTAACTCTTGCATAGTATCATTGTTTTATTATCGTTATATCTTTTCACTCACCTGCCAGACCGTCGTGTCTGATCCATTTATTTTGGTACTCAGGTCCAGAGCTCTTTTGCCATTGAGGAGGAGCCAAGAGGAGGCGGTCGGTGGACCGCAGCGTGTTATTGAGTGGCAAGCCGATGATGTCACGTAGACATACGGCCTTGCCTTGAGAACGATACACTTTGGGAACTTGATATCTTTGGTTTAGAGTTCAGTTGGTTGTACGGTCTGTGTTGACCGTATTTTGGGGTTTTAATAACTGATACTTTGTAAACATACTTGAATTTACTTTTGGGGAAAACATGCTTGATCATTGCTCATCCTGATATCTTATCATGTTTACCATAAATCAGTCTTGTTTATGGATTTGAATGGTATTAATATGGTTTTCTATACACGCTTCCGCAATTATTAGAAGTGTTTTGATATGGTTATATGTGAGAGATGTGTAAAGATATCCTCACCGCGGAAACCCTGTGGGAAATCCACGTGCACGGATAAATATTCTTTTAATTCCGTGTGCGTTTAGCCAAAGAGATGCACGTGGCGCGGCATCAACCCACCGTCCCGACCTCCCGGACTCGGATCCTTTTCCCCTTTCGGTCCGGGGTCGCGACAATTTTCTTGTACAACCTCTTGGTCTTCTTCATCATTAGACTAGGATCCTTGTGTCTGTAGGGGGTTATACCAGATTACCAGCATAAGATGAGTCTCAGGAACCCATTCTTCATCGAAGAGATATTCTCCCGTTTCAAGGGACTCCTCCCACTCGTCGGTGTAGTTGGATTCGAATCCATCATCGGTGTTGCTGGACTCGTATCCATCAATGAAGAATCCAACTACCGAATTGCAATAGTATGATACCCCTTGCGTGGTTTTTTCTTTGAATTAAGGTGGCATGAAATCACTGAGAGTGAATTTTCTTACCCCCTTTGAAGTCTCTGGAAGGGACGTTTTTGTTGCCTCTAGTGAAGCGGTAGAGGAAGCATCTGTCTTTTCTTGGACTTCTTGTTTTGGCTGGGTCTTCTTTTGCCGTTTGAGCTTGAGGAGATGTTTCCTAGCCTGCCTTCGCTGTTAAGCTGTAGGCTTTGTTTTCACGACGTCCCATTCTTCATCTTCCAGGAGATCAGGATGTACCCATCTGGGTTGTCCGTCTGGTGTCGGGTAAGGAACCAGTTCCTCCGACGCTTGAATTGAGTTTATCACCTTAAAGGAAGTAGTAATCTTCTTTTTTGGTGATTTTGATGTTTGTCCACATGTCACCATGTTGACGGAGGCAGACCCATAGTTTTTGTCGAAGGTGATGACTACGTTTTTCCACATCTCGTTTATTTTCTCCCTCACAACGAAGCATTGATTGAGAGGATGCGAGATCATCTGGTGGTATGGACAGTATCGAGGATCGTTGGTTTCGCCAACATCACCCGGTCTTTTGGGTTCAGGCAAGGTGAGCTTGCCGTTTGCCAGGAGAGACCCAAAGATTTCATCAACATCTTCATCGAACGGGTATTTCTTTTCAACTTGTTCTTTGAAGGCATCTGAGAGTTCAAGTCTCTTACCAGCAGCTTTGTTTTCAGCTTTCTTTGGTGGCTGAGGAGCTGACTTGGTTTGCACATTGAGGACCTCTTTTTTCTTTGGTTTAGAGGTTGCAATGGTGGTTAGCTCTTTTCTTGATGATTTCTGACTGTTGAGGTCTTTAATCACCGTTTCAGCTTCCATGGAAGCTTCTAGGAGTTCTCCCAGGTTCTTTGATTTGTTTCCGATGATCATGGAGTGGATCCTAGCTCTCATGTTGTTTCGGCAGATGTCGACTAGCGACGCTTGTGGCAATACATCAGAGCATTTGTATGCCATTGCTTTCCACTTGTGATGAAGTCATATGTTGACTCATTCTCCCCTGTTTTAGGCTGCACTCCTGAGCCATAGTAGCGGGATGATCCTCACCTTTGAAGTGAGTCAGGAAGCGTGTCTCTAGCATGGCCCAATTTTGGATGGAGTCCTCCGACAGAGTGGAGTACCAATCGAAGGCCGTACCTTTTAGGGTACTTACAAAGAGGCGGATCTTGAGTGCATCTTAATCCGCGATAGCTCCCATCAAGATCTTGAAGTGGATGACGTGCTGTCTGGCTGATCCTTTCCCCGTATATGTTTAGAGAGTAGGATGTTTGAATTTTGTAGGGAACGGGACCGAGTCCATCCATAAGGGATATGGTGGCTTAATCCCATGCTCCTTGAGTAGATCCTCTTCTTTTGCTTTGGCGAGGATACTGTCTACGTCCTTTTTAGTAAGGGCACGTGACTCATTTTCTTCTCCATTTACCTCATCATCTTGATAATTCAGAGGAGGTTCATTGTTCGCCTGAGTTTGGAAGGTGAGGAGAAGGTTTTCCATCAAAGTTTCAATCCTCTGCTGGCCTTGCTCCAACTGTTGGATGCGTGTGATCGCATCATCTTGAGGTGGATTGCGGGGTGGTGGCTCAGAATTTGTAGCCAGGACGTTCATTCCTCGGGATTCGAACGAAGAAACTGTCCTGGTGACTGAGCTGGGGCTCGTTCTTTTTTATGAAGAGCTTGAAGAAGGATCACTCTGCCGTCCTTTGCTTGAAGGAGCAGGGGATTCTTCTGAGTGTCTTCTTGTCCTGGAGACGCTGCGGGTCACCGGACGTCGAGCATGGATTTTTGTTGCTGACTTCTGGCGTCTTCTGGTTTTTCCAACCATATGGACAGCAGCAACTTGGTTGGGTCTTTCTTTTTCGACCCATTTGTGAGAGACTTGAAGTGTAGGAGGCTAGGTCCTTTGCTTTTCTAGTCTCTTTTGTCGATACGACGCGCGGCGGCATACACTACGAACAATTTGAGCTTTGGTCAGCTCTGGCTGGGCTTTGACAACGAAGGATGTGCTCCTGCGGGCGCAGCAGCCAAGCCTATCTTCTTTGTAGCTGGGCAAGGACAGGATGCAAACCCAGTCCTTCGCCTGTTACAGCGAAGCTTTGAATTTTTCAAGTTCGGCCCCTGTAGAGATGAAGGGTCGAACAGCAGGTTTGTAGGCCTTAGCAGATGCTTGCAGAGGCCTTGTGATACATGACTTGATTTTGGGCTTGTAAGAACAAGCTGGCTCATGCTGGGTTGACTTGGGAGTCAGGTTGGAGATGGGTCTCTCCTCTTTCATGTAGGCAAGAGGGTAGAACTGGTTCTCCTTGAGTGGGGCCAGGTATGCTGGCTTGGTGGATGTTTGGGACCTTCTTTGTTTTGGTGATGGTCTTGGGGACCAAGTCTTTGGATAGACCTGTTCGCTTGTGGGTCGAGGCTTCATGGGGGTGCCACAGGCTTCGGGCCTTCTGGTGCTCGCCTTTGGTGTCACGGTAGTGACACGTTGAGAGGCGAGCTTATGCTTCTTGGAATGAGCAGTTTGTTCTTTGGGAAGTGGGAATGGTCCCAGTGTCCCGAAGACGATAGTCTGGGGAGTCGAGGTTGACCCGGAGTTCAGAGAGTTGCCGAGGGAGTTGATGCTTCGGCAGCTGATGGGGCGCTTGTAGGTGCGCGTGGTTTACTTCTGTTGAAGCATGAGCTGGTGCTTGTTCTCATCGAAAGTAATGGTAAGCGATGCTGCCATTGTTAGTTTTCAAAAAAAATTCTGAAACAAGACCACATCCATTAGTAATCACAAGAATATAATGATCATAAATGGGAAGTTGTATGGTTTTGTCTTTTCAAATCGCTCGAGGGAGATGACCCAAGCAATATGAAGAAGGCAAAAAGCCATAGAGGGTACAATTGTTCTAATCGCAGGTATGGTAAGCCCAGAATGAGCATCCCAGTGACTACTAGAAGCAATTGTGAACCTAAATTCGACTCATCGAGAAGCAGAGCTTGCTCGATGTAAGAAGAATATAAGGTTGGAATTACAAATGTGCCGGTCGCGAATACAGTAGACCCTGAAAGGGCGTTAAGTACCGCTAGACACAAATGTTTGTAGACCGCATTCATGAGATGAGATTCTCTGTTTTGAAAGGTCAAGATTGGATTCATCAAAGAGAGCAGATGATATTCCGATCCAAATAGGGTCTCAGCGATTTCTGCGAGCGCCAATACTCAGAAATGAACCATAATTTCTCGGATCTAAATCCAAAAATGACGAGTTTTTTTTTTTTTTAAAGGCCAAGATCGGATTCATCAAAGAGAGAAAAATGCATTCCAATTTGAACACGGGCTCAACGATTTCCGCAAGCGCCAGTGCTCAGAAAGTGACGGAAGTTTTTTTTGAAAGACCAAAATTTCTCCGATCTGAACCCAAAAATGAAGGAAGTTTTTTTTTTTTTAGAAGATCTTTTTTGAAAAATTCTTTTTTTTAATATTTTTTTTAAATCTTTTTTTTAAGATTTTTTTTTAGGATTTTATAAAAAAATTTATTTTTTATTTTTTTTTAAATTTTTTTTATTTTAAATTTTTTTAATCTAAAAATATTTATTTTGAAATTTTTTTATTTAAAAGACGAGAGAGTACACATAGGTCTCCTAACCCGGTCTTATGAGATCTCGATTGATAGAATTGCCCCCAGGTAATGGTAGGATTACTTAATGAACCCGTTTGGAGAACCCTTGCCTAGAACAGTCAAGCTGCCTCCACACTCTGGACAAGGCTTTTATTGTATCAACCGTGATCAAAGAACGCAGTTGGTTTAACCTTAGTGGTATATGTCTTTTTTGTTTTTATTTTTTATTTTTTAGATCTTTAATGAACTCATCGAAGAGAGACGACGGCCCAAAACCTTAGTCGAACCGGCTCAACATTTCTACAAGCGCGATGAACGATAGGAAATGATCAAGGTTTCTCAATTTTGAATCCAAAACCAAAAAATCTGATTTTTTTAGTTTTTATATATATATATTTTAGATCTTTAATGAACTCATTGAAGAGAAATGATGGCCCAAAACCTTAGTCGAACTGGCTCAACATTTCTGCAAGCGCAATGAACGATAGGAAAGGATCAAGGTTTCTCAATTTTGAATCCAAAATGAAAAATCTAATTTTTTTTTGTTTTTATCTATATATTTTTCTTAGATTTTTAATGAACTCATCGAAGAGAAACGATGGATTAAAACCTTAGTCGAACAGGCTCAACATTTCTGCAAGCGCGATGAACGATAGGAAAGGATCAAGGTTTCTCAATTTTGAATCCAAATTGAAAAAATCTGATTTTTTATTTTTTTTATTTTTTATTTTTAGATCTTTAATGAACTCATCGAAGAGAAACGATGGCGCAAAACCTTAGTCGAACAGGCTCAACATTTCTGCAAGCACAATGAACGATAGGAGAGGATCAAGGTTTCTCAATTTTGAATCCAAAATGAAAAATCTGATTTTTTTTTTAGATCTTTAATGAACCCATCGAAGAGAAACGATGGCTCAAAACCTTAGTCGAACTGGCTCAACATTTCTGCAAGCACGATGAACGATAGGAAAAGATCAAGGTTTCTCAATTTTGAATCCAAAATGAAAAATATGATTTTTTTATTTTTTATTTTGAAAAGAGAAGGAGTGAAAATAAATTCAAAGAATTAGAAATTTCCAAAAAATCTCATCTCAATTTTTTAGATGCGGAATCCAACATAGGCCACCAATTAGAATCTAGCCAAGGAATCGAGAAAAGAAGTTTAAGCATAGAGCAAAAGATATTGTAGGTGCAGGAAAATTATGACCCACAATATTTAGGGTGCCTTACAGGATTTATCCAAACGGAAGAAGATGATCTGCTGCCTCCTAGCCTGAAAGGGAAGAGCAAACGGTCAGAGGACCCTGGCCTGGGCGGCACAAGGCTCTCTGATGCCTAAGTCAGTGAGTGAACTGGAACAAAGGAAGGAGAGGAAGAAGAGAGGCAGAGTAACAGCTCTCTGGTTTTAGATGTGCATACCTGTAATGGAGATCGCTCCTCCTCTTATAGAGGAAGAGGTCTACGTTGCATGGGGAAGGCTCATGATGACGTCCTGGCATGCCTAGGGGCGTCATCATGTCAACCCACCATTCATTAAATGAGGGTCCGATCAGCCCACAAAGTAATAAATATGGTCCATTCCAGCCCACGTTGCATTTAATGCCAGTCGGATCAGCCCATACCGCATTTAATGCATGTCATGTTGGGCCAGATCTTGTTGGACGCCTTTGGCGGTAGATGTCCCATCGGGTACATCCTCGGGCCTTGTCCTAATTTGGCCTCAGCCGCTGGATGGCGCGTGATCAGGGATTTGGCAAAGATTGTGGATGGCTGGATGTCACATCTGTCCCACTGGCACGCGCCCCTACTATGCCACGTGTCTGATGGTGTGGCGGGCGTGGGGTGCGAGTGAGGACTCTTCCTTGCTTCGGCTTCCATCCCGGCTCCTTTGGCCGGGGTCAAGCTCTTTAGCCGAGGTGGGCGCCTAGTAGCCGAGCTCGGCACTAGCTGCCGAGTCTGCCTGATTTCGGCAGGGGCCTCTGTCCCGGCAGCCGAGGTGAGTCCGGTGCCACATGGATGGCACGCAGGAGGCACGTGAGAATGCTTAATTCCATCTTACAACCGTGATTAGCATAATCCTGGAGTTTTGGAAATCTCCCCACACAATTGCCCCCTAGCTTCTGACCTTGCAAAGTTCGCCAGCAAAGTGAGGTCGGGAGCTATATGACAGGGAATTCTTCTGGGATAGAGTCCCTCTTGGTCTTGGCGCTTGGCCTTTATTCAAAGTCACTTTGGATGATTGAGGCAATAAATGGCGTCTATCAATCAATGCTGAAGACATATCGACGGCTCTGCGTGTCATCTTCTGATTAGTTGTCCGGTCACCTCGAGGTCGCACATGCCGTTTCATCAGGGATGTATTCTATTTTTGAAATGATGAACGCGAAGCCCTAGGGAGCGTTGTTTGGCACGCGCCATTAGGGTTTCTGAAGAGGGGGTCCCTCCCCCTATATATAGGGCAATCGAGGTTCTCTTCTTCCCTATTTGTCATTCTGAATTAGAGAGGAGGAAGCTGCTGTGAGGGAACTCCGCCTGAGAAGTGGAGCGTTGCCGGAATCAAGTTTCTTTGCTGCTCAGCATCTTCGTTTCGCCTTCGTAAGTCCCCTTTTCCCCTGCCTCCTTCCTGTGGGTCTATAGGTCGAGGGTTCCTCTGTTTTTAGATTAGGATAGGAATGGGCATTTACAGTCACTGGTTAGAGGCCGAGGCGGTGATTGAGGGTTTCAGGTCGACCTTTAGGATTCCCGCCGATGTTCAAGTCAGGGGCGCTGAACCCAATGGTATCAACCTCCATGACTTCTCGGGAGGCTGGATGCCTTTTTCCCTAGCGGCCGTGACAGAAGGTGGGGTCCGATTCCCCCTTCACCCCCTTCTTAGGAGGTGCCTCAGTCAGTGGTGCCTCTGCCCTTGCCAGTTACTGCCCAATGTCTTCGAGATCGTTATGGGCACGGCCAAACTGAACGAGGTTCTTGGCATCAACCTCGGCGTCTTCGATATTGAGGACGTCTATGACATATGCAAGTCCGGAGATGCCTACTATCTCCGGGCTAAGCCAGGTCGGGAAGGCTTCGTCCACTACTTGGAAGATTCGAGTAAATATGCCGGGGACGATCTTCTGTACGTCTCGGGCAATTGGGAGTTCGGGATATCCGACACCGATAGAGGCTACCAGGTTCCTCGCCATTTCGGGACTGATCCAAGTAAATACTGTCTCTTTTCTTTGTCCGTTTCCCACACGCTTTTTCTTTCCTGTTCCGCCGGTACTGATGCCTTTGATCGCTGTGCAGCTTTGAAGGAGAGGAAGCGGGCTACTCGGTACATCTGGACAAGGAATGAAGCCTGGCTCCGCCTAGTGAAGCGATACAACGGCCACGAGGGCAGGGCGGCTTGGTCACTGCTAGGGTACCAGCCGAAGTATCGTGGATACATAAGGGGCACAATCGAGCCGCCCCGAGGCGAAGATTCGGGCAGAGCCGTCCCCGAGGCCGAACGAGAATAGGCTGGTCCTAGAGTAAGGGTCGAAGAGGGGCTTTCGTGGGCGACGTCCGACGTCAGAGTTGCGTCCGGTGCCCAAGCTTCCACATCGGGGCCGAGACCACACGAGGCCTCAGGAAGGAAGTCGAGTCAGATTGCCCGAGCTCCCTCACCGAGTTCGGAGATGAGGCGCGCCAGATGTCTGCCCTTTAAGGACCTCGAGACCCATGCACTCGGAGTCGAGGGTGCCTGAGCTCCCCAGGTGCCTACGAATCCGAGTCCCCTTGTGGTTCCCTCTCCGGGGGTTTGGAAAGCTTCTCCCTCGGCTGCGGTAGAGGTCTCTGCTCCTCCTAGTCCTGCCGGACTGGAGGTACGTTCGCCCCCAGCTGAGGCCGGGTAAGAGGAAGTTCGGCCACTGAAGAGGCCGAGAACTGAGGCAGGTCCTAGTTCGGCCGCGGCTTCGCCATCTCAGGGCCCACATCCGTGGGAGCCAAGCTTCGTGCTTGAACTGGGGAGGCCGATGACGATGGATGATCGCATTCTCCACAAGATCGATCCCCTGATCCTCGAGGCACTTGCGCGGGCCTGCGCCCTTCCTCGAGACATGGCGCAATTAGACAGGTACAGCGATAAGAAGCTGATACTGTCGATGCTGCAGTCGAACTTCACGATAAATCCATCTGAACCCCTACATATTTTATCTAGATGTTCAACATCAGTGAATTTTTTCTGACTTTCGTCCTGAACGCCTTGTTTCTCCAACAGACGGTGCAGAAGTCCATGGTCGCGGCCGACAGACTGTGCAAGTACAGCGTCGATATTGCCGAGCTGACCGCGGAGAAGAATGGCCTGCATGGATCCCTAGCAAGCGAAGGGTATGCGGCGGGGCTCAAGCAAGCGAAGGGAGAGGCCGAGGCGGAGAGGACTAGGATGGCCGAACTCGAGGTCTCCATCTCGAAGATGGAAGATGACTACGCGGCCCTGCTTCAAGCCGAATCAAAAAGTGCGGATGAGGCCGAGGCGAGACTCGAGTCAGAGTGCAATGCTGCTTTTGAGGACGCCAGGGCGCAGGTCACTGCTTACTACAAGGAAAGAGTCCTCGTTGTAAGGGATAAGGCCTGGCCGAAAGGATGGGGCGCTGGCTTGAAGGAGGCCGGGGTCTCGGAGGATCATCCGTCCTTTCAGGAGTCTCCTCCATTTCCACTTCCGACGCCGAGCTCTGCCCCTCCTGCCAGCGAGGCTCCTGATGCTGCTGCTCGCGCCTCTGATCAAGCGTGACTTCGGGCCAATCTTCGTCGATTCTGCTTGTGGAGAAGGCTTTTTTGTTTTATGTTCTTGTAATTTCTATCTTTTAATTGTATCTGCCGCGCTGTGTAATGAACAAAAATTTAATGTAATTGAAAGTAGTTTCTCCAGCTACTATCTTTTCTTTACCAATCTATGGACTCATTAGGGATAGATGCCGAACTGTCCCCAGATTAGTCCTGGGTTAAGCCAGCAGGAGTGCCGAAGTCGCCGCAGACCCCCTGTGTCTTTCCTGCTTTTGCTCTTGTAATTTTTGTCTCACTATCCTTTTGAGCTCGGCTATTCTATGCTTGAGTTCGGCTGAGCGCTCTTTGTTGACAAGACATGTGAGTTTTGAGTTGGGGAGAGTACCGAGCGGTCTTCTTAGATATCTGCGCTGATACTCCGTATTCTGAAGACCATAAATAGCAGTAAGTATGGCGGCACGGCCAACGAAGAAATCGAGCAGATGGCTCCACGTGTCACCATCGGAGCCGGTGGTCAACATATAGGAAGATGTGCGCTCCTCGTGGGGCGTGGGAGACCTCGCCTCATAAATTTCCTTGAGTGTTGAGCCCTCCATCCCCCTATAAATATGGGGGGTAAGCTCTCCATGGGGGAGAGAACTTAAACCAGATGCCCTTCTTCTCTTTTATTCTTCACTGTAATAAGGACCCTTCTGCCTCTGCCAGGCATTATGCCAGCTAGGTGCTGTAGAGGTTTAGGAGCCTTTGACCCGGGCGGAACCCCTACGCCAGAAGACAGTTTCCTCTGGGAGGAACTGTCTGTCGTGGTCTGCGCGCTCTCTGAAGGCGATCTCCATGGACTGTGCGTTCTCTGAACGTGGGTGCCCTATGGAGATCCCCAGTGGACCAGGAGCTCGAGCTTGTTTGCAAACCTTGGTCTGACCAGCCAAAGGGGATTGTGGAGCTCCTGGCACTGAGGACCAGGTCCAGACGCCTCCGGGCGGCTGGGGGGTCTTTTTTTCATCCCACAGGATCCTGTGTGGAATCATGTCGTAGGTCGCCATGCGGGATATCAAGACGTCGATCAGGATCGAGAGGTCTTCGGGCTGGAGACCTCCAATCAGCGGATCAGGAGTCCGAGCTTTGCTCCCAAACCAGAGGGTGTTGAAGAGCTCAGGACGCTGGAGGCCGGACTGAAGAGTCAGTGAAGATCAGTCTCCTAGCAGTGAATCAGCGAAGAGCAATCTCAGAGCCTCCTTTCTTTTTATGTTTTTAGAGGACTGCGGGCCTCCTTTCTGTATTTTGTTCTTTTCTGTACTCCTTGTAATGAAGTAACTACAATGAATAAGAAACAGAGTTTCTGACTATCTGATCTGTGCATACTCTTTTGCATTCTTTTTTGCTTTTCTGCATTGTTTTGCTTTTTTCTGTACTTGTATTTTTGTGCTGCTTTTCTGCACTTCAGTGCTTGCACTGCTTTTTTCAAAGACTTGTCACTGGCCGAAATGGATTGGCCGAGATGAGCTGTCATGTGCCGAGATGAACCCAGAGTTGAGGGTTTCGGCTGTGTGAGCCTGAGTTCGGGAACCATCTCGGGAGGTGTATGAACCCTGGTTTTAAGGGAAGACTGGATGTGTAAATATGAAGTCAGTCCCAGGGTATATGAACCCAGAATTTAGGAAGCGACCTGGGTGTTATGAACCCGGTGCCGGTCCCAGGGTGTTATGAACCCAAAGTTTAGGAAGCGACGCGGGTGTTATGAACCCGGTGCCGATCCCAGGGTGTTATGAACCCAGAGTTTAGGAAGCGACCCGGGTGTTATGAACCCGGTGCCGGTCCAAGGGTGTTATGAACCCAGAGTTTAGGAAGCGACCCGGGTGTTATGAACCCGGTGTCGGTCACAGGGTGTTATGAACCCAGAGTTTAGGAAGCGACCTGGGTGTTATGAACCCGGTGCCGGTCCCAGGGTGTTATGAACCAGAGTTTAGGAAGCGACCCGGGTGTTATGAACCTGGTGCCGGTCCAAGGGTGTTATGAACCCAGAGTTTAGGAAGCGACCCGGGTGTTATGAACCCGGTGTCGGTCCCAGGTGTTATGAACCCAGAGTTTACGAAGCGACCCGGGTGTTATGAACCCGGTGCCGGTCCCAGGGTGTTATGAACCCGAAGCTGCCGAACTCAGACGAGACGAGATGACACAAATTTGATGAGAAGGCAAACGTTGCTTTCATTGATTCTGAGACTTGTTACATCTTTTAGAAATAGAATTTCTTCAAGTGAGACGCATTCCACGGTCTCGGCAACTGCCTGCCTTCTAAATCTTCAAGTTTGTAAGAGGATCGTCCTGCCAGTGAGACCACTCTGAACAGGCCATGCCAGTTTGGGGCCAATTTTCCTTCATTCGAATCTTTGTCAGCTGGCAGGGTCTTCTTCAGAACCAGTTCTCCTACTGAAAAGCTCCTTTCTCTGACTTTTTCATTGTATCCTCTAGCTAGCCACTGCTGATAGTCAGTCAGTCGTAGGGCTGCCGCTTCTCGACGCTCGTCCACTCCATCCAGCTCCATCGCCAAGTTCATTTCGTTTCGGCCTTGGTCGACCAGCTCTGTCCTCAGGATGGGGAGGCCAATTTCCAAGGGAATGACCGCTTCCATCCCATAGGCCAGAGAAAAGGGTGTGGCCGAAGTGGAACGTCTTGGAGTCGTTCTGTATGCCCACAATACGCTGGGAAGCTCCTCTACCCATCTCCCTTTTGCCTTGTCCAGTCGCTTCTTCAAGCCATCCAGAAGTACCTTGTTAGAAATCTCGGCCTGGCCATTACTCTGAGGGTACACCGGAGTGGAATAATGGTTGCTGATGCCGTGCCCTTGGCAGAAGTCTCTGAAGGATTTGGAGTCGAACTGAGCCCCGTTGTCCGAAATCAGGGTCCTGGGGATGCCGAACCTCGTTATGATGTTCTTCCATATGAAGTTCCTGGAGTCCCTGTCAGTGATGGAGGACAGCGGTTCAGCTTCTATCCACTTCGTGAAGTAGCCCGTAGCAACTATCAGCCATCTCTTGTTCCCCGGAGCTCGGTGGAGAGGTCCCATAATGTTCGGCCCCCATTGAACGAAGGGCCATGGACTGGAGAGGGGACTCAGGTCTTGCGCTGGCTGATGAAGCGATTGGGAGAACTTCTGACATTTCTCGCATTTCCTGGCGTATACTTGAGCATCCTTCTGCATGTACGGCCACCAGTAACCTTGGCTTATAGCTCTGTAGGCCAGTGAGCGACCTCCGATGTGACTGCCGCAGATTCCTTCGTGGATCTCATACAGAAAGTTGTCCACCTTGCTTGGATGGACGCATTGGAGGTAGGGACCCGTGAAGGATTTTCTATAGAGTTTGCCTTCGGGAGATAGCCAGAATCGGGCTGCCTTGAGTCTGATTCGGTGGGCTTCATTCTTGTCTTCGGGGAGCTGGTCGTCCTTTAGGTAGGAGATGATTAGATCCATCCAGCTCGGGCCGAGATCAGCACACAGGACCTGCCGAGATGAGTGGAGCTCTAGGCTTGATCTTGGTATTGATCCGACCTCGACAGTCCTTTTCTTTCCTGCTTCGACAGCGGAGGCCAGGTTTGCAAGCGCATCGGCGTGCGTGTTGGTGTCTCTGGAGATTTGTCTGACCTCGGCTGTCTGGAAATGAGAGAGCAGTCCCTTTGCGAAGGCTAAGTAGGCCGCCATCCTGTCGTCCCTGGCTTGGTAGTCTCCAGTGAGCTGGCTAGTTACCAGTTGCGAATCGCTGAAGATCACCAATTGCTGGGCTCCGAGGATTCGGGCGCTATTCAACCCTGCTATCAGAGCTTCATACTCAGCTTCATTGTTTATCGCTTTGAAGTCCAAGGAGAAGGCTTGTTCTATGACTAGTCCCTCTGGCAATTAGAGGACTATGCCGGCGCCAGCTCTGTTGGAGGTGGACGAGCCGTCAACAAAGACCTTCCATGCCGAGACGGGATCCTGTTCGACCTCGGTAACTTCGCGCTCATGCCCTGTGCCCCCCAGTTCCGTGCCGGGCTGGGTCGAAGCCGAGTTGGGAGAGACGAACTCTACAATGAAGTCTGCCAGGACTTGGGCTTTGATTGCAGTCCGGGGACGGTACTGTATGTCATATTTCCCCAGTTCGACTGCCCATTTTGATATTCGCCCTGAAAAGTCAGCTTTCTTGAATATTGAACGGAGTGGGTGCTCCGTGATGACCACAATGGTGTGGGATTGGAAATAATGGGAGAGCTTGTAGGAGGCGCTGACGAGTGCCAACGCAAGCTTCTCCAGCAAAAGGTATCGTGTCTCGGCATCAAGTAGGATCTTGCTCGTATAGTAAATTGGTTTTTGGACTCCTTCGTCCTCTCTGATGAGGACGGAGCTCACCGCATGATCCGAGACCGCAAAATATAAATACAAAATCTCCCCCAGAGTTGGGGTAGAGAGTAAGAGTGGTGAAAACAAATAGGTTTTGAGTGCTCCCAATGCTTTGTCGCGCTCAAGGGTCCATTGGAACTTTAAATTCTTTTTCAGAAGCTGAAAGAAAGGCCGGCACTTATCTGGTGATCTGCTGATGAAACGATTGAATGCTACAGCCATGCCTGTAAGCTACTGGACCTCCTTTGTGGTAGATGGGCTCTGGATGCCCTGGATCGCAGTAATCTGGTCCGGGTTGGCTTCTATTCCCCTCCGCGTTACCAGGCTCCCGAGGAACTTGCCAGAAGCTACGCCGAAGGCACACTTGGAAGTATTCAATTTGAGTTTGAATCCGCGGAGGATGCTGAAGACTTGGGCCAGATCCGCCAGATGGTCGCTGGAGTGCTTGGACTTGACGACCATGTCGTCAATGTAGACTTCGACTGTTGTCACGACCCGGTCCCGAGATTTGACTAGCTCGGACAAACCCCGAGTCGCGAGCTCATACTTACTCCCGTAAATTCCGAATTAACAAAAGCTAAAACGAAACTCACAAGGGATATCAATACAATACCTGTCAACTGTATACAATGGCGGAAATTATACATTGACAAAATACAATACAGAAGTTCAGTACTATGATCTAGAAAGTCAATCACCGTATATTTAATACAATACGGGGACTTCTAATTAAATTCAAAATGATTTACAATCGGATTCTCGTTTGTTTGTTCCAAAATGAATCCATTGACACTCCGGGATCAGATCCACTCGATTAAACCTCCTGGAGGTATCGGGCGGGCATCCTCCGCTGGCGGCGCGGCCTCGGCAGGACAGGCACGGGCATCTGGGCCTGTGACATTCATCAATAGTACCATGAACACAACGGTTCAACAAATACATACATGTTATGATAGTTCTAGCTATCATATAATCCAGTGAAATAATTCATTAACAATTATAGCGGATCCAGTAATATCTGGACACTCTTAATTCATTTAATAATAATAACGGATCCAGTAATATCATTAAGTTGATATCTACATGGACACTCTTTATTTAAGGGGTTGTCAAATGGTATGGAATAAGTCAGTGTCTTGATCAGAGATCACTAACTTCCACGAGGTTCCGGAACACCTCAAACATCTGCTGCAGCAGAAATGGTTCATTATGCAATTCATGTTCAATGTAATTCATTCACAATTTCACGTGGTAACTACCAATGGTTATCAGACGTCTAAGCCAAGCAAATGAGTGAAACATTCATTTTCCAATACACGTACTATTTTCGATGAATATCATTTAAATTGTGTATTCGGAAACTTGAGTTTACACCTATGAAGGCTTATACATTAACAATCTTCAGCCTGTATACATTAGGTCTCAAAACAGACAATTCTGCACAGTGTCGGTTCACCTATCGGTCAACCCATCGGTCGACCGACGGCTTCATGACGGTCGACCGACAGTGCGTCGGTCAGAATTCCAGTGAGCTGAAATTCTCTGAATCCTGAACCATTTTTACGTTATCGGTCAACCTATCGGTCGACCGACCTCATCCTATCGGCTGACCGACATTGCGTCGGTCAGAAATTCAGAGAGCTGGAATTTCACTCCACCCTCTACCTTACACTGTCGGTCAGGTCGTCGGTTCATCGGTCGACCTGTCGGTCGACCGATAACCACCCAAAAGCTCAGTTCGAGCTTCAGATTTCTGAAGCAAATTTTTCTGGCTTCTTGGCCCAAATGAGTTCTAACTATCCAAAAACATCATAAGGCATAAAAACAAGTAAGTACTTGCCTCTTGTGAAGATTTAAGGAAGTAAACCCCTTTTTAATAGCTTGAGTTGGAGATAAAACACTTGAATCCAAGCTTGACAACTCCAAGCTTTTCCTTGAACTTGAGGAAGATGAAGAGGTTGATGAAGTGAAGGAAATTCACTTACAAAATCACTCTCAAGACTTCACTCTCAATGATTGATAGAGAAAATTGAAAGAAAGAAGAGAAAAGAGTGAAAAATGAAGATGGGGCTAGGGTTTTCAGGATTTACAAGAGGCTTAGCCTATATAAGGCTCCAAATTGCATTTAGCCCCATAATTCTTTATTAATTACAATTCAAGTCAAATGAATGGTCATTTGAATCAATATTCGTCAAACGACTTCGAGTCTTTGACGAAAGTGAATGTACTCCTCAAGATACGCACGTTGGCATCAAGAGTTTCTGTATTCGATGAAATACGTATAAAAACGTATTTACACAAAAGTCCCTCAATTCCTAATTTGAGTTCAAACACTCATCCAATCCGTGTACAGTCCATTTTACAAGCTTGTTAAGCTTAATTCATTCTCTTAAGGCTAAACCAAGTCAATTTGGTACTAAGCCTTCATTAATTTGACTAAACATGCTTAATTAGCCATAAGTGTGATTAATAAGAGTTAATCGTGATTAACTCGGGACGGGGTCTCACAACTCCCTATAACTTTTAGAACCATTCGGTCCTCCGAATGCTATACAAATCAATGAAATTCAAATAACAAATTACGAATTCATATTTACCTGTACGAATAGTTCGGGATACTTTCGAGCCAACTGCTCCTCAAGCTCCCACGTAGCCTCATTAGGTCCATGATGTGCCCAAAGCACCTTGACCCATCTAATCGTTCGCGTGCGCAGAACTGCCTCCTTGGTATCAATGATCTGAGTTGGCTTCTCAATATACGTGGTGTTTGGAAACACTTGGATCTCTTCATGTTTTATAATATGTGAAGGATCATGTACGTACTTTCGAAGCATAGAAATGTGAAATACATTGTGGATACCGGAGAGTTCTGTTGGCAACTCGAGACGATAGGCTACATTTCCAATTCGACTCTGGATCTTGAAAGGTCCAATGAATCTCGGGGAAAGTTTCCCTTTTTGCCCGAATCGGATAGTGCCTTTCATCGGTGAAGTTTTCAAAAAGACCATATCATCAATGGCGAACTCTAAATCACGCCGACGATTATCAGCATAGCTTTTCTGCCGTGATCTCGCAATCTTCAACCGATCCTGAATCTTCTGTACTCTTTCTGCTATTTCAGCAATAATCGTAGGACCATGGAAATTTCGAGTTCCCACCTCTTCCCAGCTCACTGGGGTCCTACATCTCCGACCATACAAAGCTTCGAACGGTGCCATCTCAATGCTGGAGTGGTAGCTGTTGCTGTATGCAAATTCACACAATGCTAAATGGTCATCCCAATCACTCCCAAAATCAGATACACTGGCACGAAGCAAGTCTTCTAAGGTCTGAATAGTCCGTTCTGATTGTCCATCAGTCTGTGGATGATAAGCAGTACTAAACTTAAGTCTAGTACCCATTGAATTCTGAAAAGATTGCCAAAACGCCGAAATAAACCGACTATCTCGATCGGAAACAATTGAGACTGGAGTTCCATGCAATCGAATCACTTCACTGGTAAACAATCTGGACATATCACTGAAACCAATATCTTTTCTAATCGGAAGGAAGTGTGCAGACTTCGTAAGGCGATCCACGATCACCCATATGGCATCGTGCTGTTTCCTCGTTCTTGGCAAACCTGATACGAAGTCCATAGTAATGTGTTCCCACTTCCATCGAGGAATGTTCAGTGGATGAAGCAAGCCAGGTGGTTTTTGGTGCTCAGCCTTCACACGCTGACAGGTCAGGGCATGAAGTTACATAACCGGCAATTTCTCGCTTCATATTGTTCCACCAAAATATATCCTTGAGATTCCTATACATCTTTGTGCTTCCAGGGTGCATAGAGTATCTAGCATGATGCGCTTCATACATCACTGCTTGTTTTATATCATTTTCTGCTGGAACGCACAATCTGCCTCTGAAGTAGAGGATTCCTTCCACTAACATGAAGTCTGGTCTGGCAGCAATGTTGTCCCTGATCCTTACCAATTCCGGATCGTCGAACTGTCTATCCTTAATCTGTTGGATAATAATTGGTTCGAACACGGACATTGCCATAGTCATTGCTTGGTCATCTACTGCCTCAATGGACACATCCATGTCCTTGAAATCATCAAGTTGATTCCATCCCCATTTCAATGATGCTACTTCAATAGTCTTTCGACTCAAGGCATCAGCTACGACATTACCCTTTCCAGGTACATACTTAAATGGAAAGTCGTAGTCCTTGATCAGCTCTAGCCAACGACGTTGCCTCAGATTAATCTCCTTCTGAGTGAATAAGTACTGGAGACTCTTGTGATTACAGTGAACTTCAAAAGTTTTCACCATACAAGTAATGTCTCCATTGTTTCAGGGCAAACACAACCGCTGCGAGCTCAAGATCGTGAGTAGCATAGTTCTTCTCATGCTCTTTCAACTGACGAGAACCGTAGGCAATGACTTTTCTATGCTGCATCAATACACATCCCAAGCTAACACCCGAGGCATCAGAATAGATCTCAAATCCTCCTCTTCCTTCGGGTAAAGCTAATACGGGAGCTGAAATAAGTTTCTGCTTCAAGGTCTGGAAACTAGACTCACAAGCATCGTCCCATTGAAAAAGAACGTCTTTTCGAGTCAGTTTCGTCAGTGGGGCCGCTATCTTTGAGAAGTCCTTGACGAACCTCCTGTAATAGCCTGCCAATCCTAAGAAGCTTCGAACTTCAGGCACATTCTTCGGACTCTGCCAATTGGTAACCGCTTCAATCTTAGCTGTATCTACAGCTAACCCTTTTCTGGTAAGAACATGACCCAGAAATGCCACCTGCTGCAACCAAAAGTCGCACTTCTTGAGGTTTGCATACAACTGATTTGTCCTCAGTATTTGTAAAGTCGTCCTCAAATGATGTGAATGCTCCAACTCTGTCTTCGAGTATACCAGGATGTCATCTATGAAGATTACAACAAACTGGTCTAGGTATGAAGCAAACACCCTGTTCATTAGTGCCATAAACACTGCAGGTGCATTGGTTAGACCAAAAGGCATCACGAGGAATTCATAGTGACCGTAACGAGTCCTGAATGCAGTTTTCTATACATCTGATCTTTAACCCGAATCTGATGATATCCAGATCGAAGATCAATCTTGGAAAAGTGTGCTGCACCTTGGAGTTGATCAAACAACTCATCGATCCTAGGCAGAGGATATTTGTTCTTAACCGTCATTTGGTTTATCTGCCTATAATCAATGCACATACGAAGGGTGCCATCCTTCTTTTTCACAAACAGAACAGGTGCTCCCCAGGGTGAGACACTAGGTCTTATGAAACCCTTATCAAGTAAGTCCTGTATCTGTTTCTTCAATTCACATAACTCAGATGGTGCCATTCGATACGGTGCTTTCGAGATTGGTGCAGTACCAGGCATGAGTTCAATTGTAAAGTCCACTTCCCTTGCTGGAGGTAAACCGAGTACTTCACTTGGAAACACGTCTGGAAATTCACAGACTACAGGAATATCATTCAATTCCCGTACAGGCTTCTCTTCCGAAATAAATGCGATGTAGCCCTCACAACCACTACGCATCATTCGTTCAGCCTTCAATGCTGATACAAGCCTGGTGTCGTACTTCTTTTGAACTCCTTCAAAAAGTACACTGGCATTGGTCTCATTCACTTTGAAAGTGATGATCTTGTGAAAACAGTCTAAACAAGCCCTGTATTTCGCAAGCCAATCCATACCGAATATAACATCGAAGTCCTTCATAGTTGTTAATACAACTAGATCAACTGGCATCGACATTTCCCCGATTTTAACATTACATTGGGGAAGATACAATTCACAAACTACTCTCTTTCCTAAGGGAGTAGAGACAGTAAAATCATAAGTCAATTGTTCTATCCGGTCTTGTATATCACAAACAATTGTAGGTGCTATAAATGAATGAGTAGAACCCGGATCAAACAAAGCTATTGCAGGTCTATTATCTAAAAGAATAGTACCTTCAACCACGTTGGTTACAACGTCAGCCTGTTCTCTATTGACTGCACAAGCCAATCCAGCTGCCTGTGGCCTATTAGGCTGTTGTGGTCTCTGATTTGGACGTTGTTGACCTTGTCGTTGAGGGTTGCTGTTGTGGTTGTCTCGGAGGAGCAGGCAAAGCCAATCTTTGAGGAGGTGCAGGAAGTGCTGCTTATCCCGATTAGGCTGCTGATAAGGGGCTCTATCCTCTCTCCTTCTCTTTGGACATTGAGCCATTTTGTGTTCTAAAGAACCACAAACCAGGCAGGCCCCGGTGGTCCTCCAACACAACTCAGTTCTGTGAGTCTTACCACAAGTCTCACAAACTGGCTTGTTCTCTTGCTTATCACTCCTATTATTATCTTTCGGAGTGACCTTTTGCTGTGGTCTTTGCCTCTTATCTTTGGATTGTCCTCCTTTGGGGTACCACGGTTCACCACTTCTCTTTGCAGCATTTGCAACATCTTTTTCTCGCTGAATCTCTTCAGCAGTATAGGCCCTAGCCAAGACAGCATCAAATGTAGTAGGTATTTGACCAGCTACCACAACTGTCTTGTACTCTGGGTTCAAGCCTATAATGAACCGCTTGATCTTTTTCTCCTCAGTATTGACCAAGTCAGGAGCATACTTGGATAGTTTGAGGAAGTTATCTACATATGTAGACACACTCATTTGACCTTGTTTCAAACTAAGGAACTCTGCTTCCTTTTGCTGTTGCACATGTTCTGGGACAAACTTTCTTTGAAAGTAATTCCTGAAAGTTTCCCAGATTCCTTCTTCCGGCAGTGTCCTAAATGTGTCCTTGACACTTCTCCACCAAGTATTAGCTGATCCTCTTAGCATAGAGGAAGTCAGCGAGACTTTCTGCCTGAGAGTGCAGACAACTGTATCAAGTACATCCTCAATGTGTTCCAGCCATTCATCGGCTTGCATCACATCTTCGGTGCCTTGGAACTCAGTAGCTCCTCTCTTACGGAACTGCTCATAAAGGACATTAGGATCCTTTTCCTTGTTCTGATTCACCACCTGATGTTCAATATGCTGTTGAACTGGTGATGATATCAGCATTTGAGCCTGCATCTGGCTCTGAGTCTCTATCATCCTGAGCATCTGAGCATGCATACCAGCTTGAGCCTCTTGACTCTTGGCTAGTTGTTCATTACTCAACATCAACTGGGCTTGCATGCCCATCTGTGCTTCGTGGCTCTTGGCCATCTGTTCTAGAATAGCAGCGAACTTAGCATCGGTCTCAGATATAGGAGGGGGTGTGACTGCTGTAAAGTCATCATGCCCAGATCCTGATCCAGAAGCCATGCTGGAAAACAACACATACGGAAGGTAAGAGTGATATCTCTACACTTCCCTCAATATCAATCACATAAGTGAAAGCAGTAAACACAAATCATTCAAGATTTGTTACGGACTTAACGTTCCTCACATCGTTTATAAAGTTCTTAAGTCTTTTAACCTAATGCTCTGATACCATACGATAAGTATGTCACGACCCGGTCCCGAGATTTGACTAGCTCGGACAAACCCCGAGTCGCGAAGCGCATACTTACTCCCGTAATTTCCGAATTAACAAAAGCTAAAACGAAACTCACAAGGGATATGCAATTACTTACCTGTCAACTGTATACAACGGCGGAAATTATACATTGACAAAATATAATACAACAAGTATTACTCTACTGTCAAGAAAGTCATATCACCGTATATTATAATACATACGGGACTTCTAATTACATTCACAAATTTTGTTCTTTAGCTCTCACAGCGATCAAGATCCACCTCGATTAAACCTCCGGGGAGGTATCGGGCGGGGCATCCTCCCTGGCGGCGCGGCCCTCGGCAGGACCGGCACGGGCAAGTCTGGGCCTGTGACATTCATCATAGTACCATGAACACAACGGTTCAACAAATACATACAGGTTATGATAGTTCCTAGCTATCAATAATCCACTGAAACAATGCATTAACAATAATGACGGATCCAGTAATATCTGGACACTCTAATTCATTTAATAATAATAACGGATCCAGTAATATCATTAAGTTGATATCTACATGGACACTCTTATTTAGGGTTGTCAAATGGATATGGATAAGTCATGTCTTGATCAGAGAATCACTAATTCCACGAGGTTCCGGAACACCTCAAACATCTGCTGCAGCAGAATGGTTCATTATGCAATTCATGTTCAATGTAATTCAGTCACAATTTCACGTGGTAACTAACCATGGTTATCAGACGTCTAAGCCAAGCAAATGAGTGAAACATTCATTTCCAATACACGTACTATTTTCGATGAATATCATTTAAATTGTGTATTCGGAAACTTGAGTTTACACCTATGAAGGCCTTATACATTAACAATCTTCAGCCTGTATACATTAGGCCTCAAAACAGACAATTCTGCACAGTGTCGGTTCACCTATCGGTCAGCCCATCGGTCGACGACGGGCTTCATGACGGTGACCGACGACGCGTCGGTCAGAATTCCAGCGAGCCAGCAAATTCCCATGCATTCTGAAACCACTTTCTATGCTTCGGTCGACCGACCACACTATGTCGGTGGACCGACCCCACGTCGGTCAGAATTCCAGAGAACTGGAATTCTCTGAAAACCAACAAGTTTTAACCTGTCGGTTCACTCGTCGGTTCATCGGTCGACCTGTCGGTCGACGGATAGCGACCTAAAAGCTCAGTTCGAGCTTCATGTTTCTGAAGCCAAATCTCTGGCTTTTTGGTCCTATTGAGTTCTAACCATCCATAAACATCACAAAACATAAAAACAAGTAAGTACTTGCCTCTTGTGAAGATTTAAGGAAGTAAACCCCTTTTTAATAGCTTGAGTTGGAGATAAAACACTTGAATCCAAGCTTGACAACTCCAAGCTTTTCCTTGAACTTGAGGAAGATGAAGAGGTTGATGAAGTGAAGGAAATTCACTTACAAAATCACTCTCAAGACTTCACTCTCAATGATTGATAGAGAAAATTGAAAGAAAGAAGAGAAAAGAGTGAAAAATGAAGATGGGGCTAGGGTTTTCAGGATTTGCAAGAGGCTTAGCCTATATAAGGCTCCAAATTGCATTTAGCCCCATAATTCTTTATTAATTACAATTCAAGTCAAATGAATGGTCATTTGAATCAATATTCGTCAAACGACTTCGAGTCTTTGACGAAAGTGAATGTACTCCTCAAGATACGCACGTTGGCATCAAGAGTTTCTGTATTCGATGAAATACGTATAAAAACGTATTTACACAAAAGTCCCTCAATTCCTAATTTGAGTTCAAACACTCATCCAATCCGTGTACAGTCCATTTTACAAGCTTGTTAAGCTTAATTCATCCTCTTAAGGCTAAACCAAGTCAATTTGGTACTAAGCCTTCATTAATTTGACTAAACATGCTTAATTAGCCATAAGTGTGATTAATAAGAGTTAATCGTGATTAACTCGGGACGGGGTCTCACAACTGTCTTGCCGAGCTGAGCCTGAAACATCTTGGTGATGAGGTGCTGATAGGTTGCCCCCACGTTCTTCAGCCCGAAGGGCATCACCTTGTAGCAATAAGTGCCGCGGGGGGTTATGAATGCGGTCCTCTCCTCGTCTGGCTCGTACATCAGAATTTGATGGTAGCCTCTGTAGGCATCGAGGAAGCTCATTCTGTCGTGGCCAACAGTGGCGTCGATCATCTAATCAATCTTTAGAAGGGGGAAACTGTCCTTGGGGCAGGCCCTGTTAAGATCCGTGAAGTCCATGCACACCCTCCATTTGTCAGTCTTCTTCTTGACCACCACTGTATTGGCCAGCCAGACCGGGTACTGGACCTCCCGGATTGCGCCGGCCTCGAGCAACTTGTCGACCTCTACCGCTTCCGTCTGCTGTAACCCCGTCCTGCGGGCCTTCTGTACCACTGGCTTGTGGTTTGGATCCACGTTCAGCCTATGGCACATGACCTCGGGGTCGACCCCAGGCATTTCGTTCGGGGTCCAAGCGAAGACATCCACATTTTGCATCAAAAATCTTGAGAGCTCGGCTCTCTCTGGTTCGGGCAACTGGGTGCCGATCAGAAAAAATCTGTCTGGGTCTACTGGGTCGAGCCTGACTTCGGCTAGATCCTCAATGCTCTTCTTGTCAGGATCCCAACCGATCTCATCTAGTCCCTTCTCGAACTCTGCCAAATTGACTCGCTCTAACTCCTTTTCTCCAGGGACCATGGCCAGCATGCACTGCCTGGCCAAATGCTGATCTCCTTCAACTGCGACCACCTCCATTTTGCCTTCCTGGTTTTCGAGCACGAACTTCAGCTTCTGGTGGAGGGAGGAAGGGACTGCTTCCATCTTATGGAGCCATGTCCTGCCCAAGATAACATTGTAGGGAGAAGGGGCATCCACTACCAGGAAATCGGCCGTCACGGAGGCTCCGCCTACTCTGGTTTCCAAAGTGATTCTCCCCTTAGGGTAGACTGGCTTGGCGCTGAACCCTATCAGGGGCGCACGGACCTCCGTCAGATCAGCTTTTGAGAGTTTCATCTTCTTGAAGCACTCATAGTAGAGGACCTCGGAAGAGCTGCCGGAGTCGACGAGGATCCTTTTCACAGTGAAATCGTTCAGCTTAATGGTCAGGAGCAGAGGGTCGTTGTGGGGAAGCTGAATTCCCTCTAGATCTTTGTCTGAGAATGAGATGGCTGGGTGGTCTCGGCGCGCTCTCTTGGGTGCCGGGCCGAGCTCGGCTCTCATCACCTCTTTCCCGTGCGAGGCCCGCCTGGCTTCGGCACGAGCCTGGGGGCTGCCTCTAGCTGAGGGAGAGGGAGCTGAGGGCGCCAGATGGATCACATTGATGATCTTCTCAGAGTCTTCGCTGTCTGGAGCCTGATCAGCTCTCTGATGAGCTCGGCTGCCGCCGCCGCTGCCGACGTCTCCTACCTTCACGAACTCCGCAAGGTGGCCTTCCTTGGTGAGTCTCTCCAGGTGATACTTTAAAGTCCTGCAATCCTCAGTCTTGTGCCCGCTATCTTTGTGATAGGCACAGAATCTGGTCTGGTCACGGGTGGAAGGATCACTCCGCATGGTCTGAGGCCACCTGAAGAATGGCTTGGACTTGATCTTGTTCATGATCTGGTGGATCGGTTCTGGTCCTCCTGCTGCCCCCAGACCCGGACGCTCCGCCGAACTGGAGACCCAGGTCTGCTTCGGCTCTTCCTTCTTAAAGGACTTCTTGCCCCTCTGCTGGGGCTGGTGGATTATTTACTCCTGCTTCTAGGGGAGAGCGTTTTGAGCTGTGATGTCTCCTCCATCATCAGGGGGGTGCACATGGCGTAGCTCTTCCACTGCCACAGCCTTGTCTTTGCGAGGCCACTCGTGTCGACGCTCATCCCGTCGGGGAGGCGTGACTTCTTCGTCAGAGAGCGATGTCTCAAGCCCCTCTTGGAAGGGAACTTCGATGAAGGGCTGCGAGCCTATGAGCTCCTCGCCTGCAGACGCGCCATGCACCGTTCTGGACCGTCCTCGAGGGGGGACGTCCGTCGACGGGCCTGGTCATTCGAGCAATGCTCTTTGGGACTATCCGCCTTTCTTAGCTTTTGGAAGCAAGGTTTCTAGGAAGATTGAGTAGGTTAGAAGGGATGGGATAGTGCTTTCCCACAGACGGCGCCAATTATAGGTGCAGGAAAATTATGACCCACAATATTTAGGGTGTCTTACAGGACTTATCCAAACGGAAGAAGATGATCTGCTGCCTCCTAACCTGAAAGGGAAGAGCAAACGGTCAGAAGACTCTGGCCTAGGCGGCACAATTCTCTCTAATGCCTAAGTCAGTGAGTGAACTGGAACAAAGGAAGGAGAGGAAGAAGAGAGGCAGAGTAACAGCTCTCTGGTTTTAGATGTGAATACCTGTAATGGAGATCGCTCCTCCTCTTATAGAGGAAGAGGTCTACGTTGCATGGGGAAGGCTCATGATGACGTCCTGGCATGCCTAGGGGCGTCATCATGTCAGCCCACCATTCATTAAATGAGGGTCCGATCAGCCCACAAAGTAATAAATATGGTCCATTCCAGCCTACATTGCATTTAATGCCAGTCGGATCAGCCCATACCGCATTTAATGCGTGTCATGTTGGGCCAGATCTTGTTGGATGCCTTTGGCGGTAGATGTCCCATCGGGTACATCCTCGGGCCTAGTAACAGCTCTTGATTCGCTTGGCTTGGCTATAACCTCAGGTTTTTAGAGGACAGAGACCAAAAGGAGGTCCTATGTCCAATAAAAAACTAAGTAGACGGACTGAAAAGCCACGTCTAAGCCATTGGAGGCAGAAGGAGAAGGCAAGGACCTTGGGGGTGGGTACCCCCAAGGGACTTTTTGTCACCTTGTAGTGGTGGTCGGTGCAGAACTTCCGCAGAGTTTTCTCTCTTTCTTTTTCTTAGATTTCTGGTGCCTTTTTCTATCTGAATTTCCGGATTTTCTAAAGTCTATCAGGATTTCCTGAAGTCTCTATGGAATGCTTGGGGTTATCTCCTATTTATAGGCTCTTGGTAGCCATTTAGGAGAGTTTATGGGCTTTTATTGTCATTAAGCCGCATAATGGGAGGAGTTACAGGATTTAATTCCTTTATTTTATAACTCCTTTTTCTTGGCTTCTGATTGGCCAGAGGAGATTGAGGGCATTTAATCACCTTTAATCGTCATGATGGGAGGAGTTTCATGGTTTAAATGTCATGGATCAATTGACTTGTAACTCCCGGATGCTTGCTTCTGATTGGGACTCCAAAGAAATGAATTAATGACTGCAATTAAGCTAGTCAATTAATCTCATTAAGTGGTCGCCGAGCAGTTGAAGAGTCGCGGGCCGTGCCGCGTCTTTTGGGATTCTTCTGGCGATTATCATCGATGGATCTTCATGTAGATCGACATCGGATGACCATATAACTTCAGGTATTGGTTGCCAACAGCGGGTCGGTGCCATCTGTCCTGTCGATTTCTTGATCGGTCGGGTAGAAAGCACACTTTTTTCGTTGACCGGTTGGCGATCAATGTTGATTTGATACTCTTGATGATTGACCCGTGATTTTGACGGATGTCAAAGGATTTGGTATCTCAAAAGTATGAATTTTGGAAAATCCCAGAAGTCGGATGCTTTGAATCGTGAAAAACGATGAAAAACGTGGTTTTTGGGGCCCACCTGGCGATCTTGGGCCCCATGGTCGCCTAGGCCAGGGTCGCAGGGGTCTACGACCCTTGGGGGATTTTCCCCCTTTTTGTCCGGTTTTGCGTCCGTTTTTTATGTTTTTCGATTCTTTTTTCTTCTGTATTTTTTTTCTTGACATTTTTTATCATTTATTGGCCTGATTTCCCTGTAGAAAACTTGATGAGAATCCTTGCATTTTGGATTGCAAAGTTTCCAATTTCCCGAGAAAGCCGAAGACTTTGTCGCGCAGAGCTGCCGATTTTCCGTCAGAAGCTGAAACTGGGACAAACGATGTCGGAATGACCTAAAATTTGGGGTGAAGCCTCCTGAGCAATAAATAAGACCAATCATAGGCTTTTATTTGAGTTTTGAATCCGTTTGGAGTCCTATCACTAGTAGACTTGTTTTTGTCACGATGAAGATGTCGTGGCTTGATATGCGGTTAACCGATGTCCGATTGACTTGAAATTTGACAGGGAACCTATTGGAGTCATTTTAAGATGATCCACAGGCTCTGTCTTGAAAACCATGGTCCCGAGGAGCTTCACCGCCGAGAGGCCTGATTTGACTTCCGAGCGTCAAAGTCTGGTCAAATGTTGTCGAAATGACCTGAAATTTGAGGTGTAGCCCTTTGTAAGCATTTTGAAGCCGTCCATGTGCTCTTTCTGATGAGTGATGGCCTCGGTGGTTTTCGCCGCCAAGAGGCTTGATTTAGCTATTTGAGGGTTGATGGAGGGTCAAACGTTGCCGGTTTGACTTGGAACTTGACGTGGAGCCTTTTGGAAGTATTTTGAGACCATCCATCGGCTCTGATCGAAGATTTGGTGTCTCCGATGCTTTCGCCGTCGGGAGCTCCTTTTCAGCTGCAGGATAAGCAAAGTTAGGCCAAATGATTTTGAAATGGAACAAAACTTCTTGTGTACTCCTCTTTTGGCTGTCTTGAAGGATCTTATAGTTTTTGTTTGATTCTGCCAAGATTTTGTTTTTTGGAAGTAGCATTGCCTATTTATGGCAGGTTGCGACTTCATATAGCTTTTTGGATCTTGAAGATGCAAAGTGACATTTTTGGTGTCAACAGCCTCGGCCTCGGGAGCAGCCTAATCTCTCTCGGCCCTGGCTTCAGGAGCAGCCTGTTCTCCTCTGTCCTCAAGGTCAACTACTCTCGGACTTCCTTCTCCGATCGGTTTGATCGTCCCCCTGATATAACCACGGTACTTCGACTTGTAATCCAACAGCGACCAGGCCGCCCTACTGTGATAGTCGTCATACTTCTGGACCTTCCGAAGCCAGGCCTCGTTCCTCTGCCAGATGAACTGAGTAGCCTGTCTTCTCCTCCTAGCAACTGCACCCAAACAAAAGCATTAGTTCGGCAGGACAAAAGGTTGGAACCATATCATATCAAAAAGGAGATGGTATTTATTTGGAGTAGTCCCGAAGTGGCGGGGAATCCTGTAGGCTCTATCCGTTTCGGTTCTGCCAAACTCCCAGTTACCTGAGACATACAAGAGATCGTCCCCAGCATACTTGTTCGATTCCTCCAGATACCGGATAAAGCCTTGCCGGTAAGGTTTAGCTCAGAGATAATAGGCATCTCCGAGATTGCATATATCATAGACATCCTCGATGTCGAACACGCCGAGGTCGATGCCTAGGACCTCATTAAGCTTGGCTGTGCCCATTATGATCTTGAAGACATTGGGCAACAGTTGGTAGGGGCAAAGGGATCACTGGCTGAGACACCTCCTCAAGAGAGGGTGAAGGGGGAAATGAACTCCACCTTCGATCACAGCCACCAATGGAAAAGGCATCCAACCGCCTGAAAAATCACGGTGGATGTAGCCAACGGGATCGGCCGCCCTGACAAGGACATCGGCAGGGATTTTATATACTCTCTTAAGCCCCTCGATCGCCGCTGCATTCTCTACCCAATGGCTGTAGATGCCCATTTCTACAGGAACAAAGACTAAAAGAAGAAGAAGCCCTATGGAAAAACCTAAACCCACATAAAGAAGCAAATGGGGGAAAACTTACGAAGACAAAAATGAGATTCGAACCAACGGAGGCTCAATCTCGGCAGCACTTCTCTTCTCAGGCAGATTCTCTCCTGCAGAACTCTCTTCTTCTCCGGCGCAATGCAGCAATGGGGAAGAAGAGGGCCCTAACCTCCTGTATTTATAAAGGGAGGAGGAAGGGCTCCCTTTTTAATAACCCTAGGGACGCACGTGCCGGACGCCCACTAGGGCACCGTACGCGTCACTTCAATCACTAGATGATGACACATAGCGCCGTCGGTATGTCTTCTACATTAATTAGAGAGCATCATTTATTACCTCGGGCTGGCGCAGCAACTATGGACAGAAACCAAACGTCAGCGACCGAAACCGAGATGAACACCACTCCAGAAGGTTCTTCCATTCCATAGCTCCCGACCTCACGGAGTTGGCAAACTCTAAGAAGTCAGAAGCTAGGGGCAATTGTGTGGGGATGTTTCCCAAAGCGTTGGGATTACACATTATTCTTGGCATTAGTGTCGGCTAATCATGGCATTAGTGTCGGCTAATCATGTCTCGACCTTGGCTACTCACATCACTGTAATTCTACCAAGGTGCTATCCGAGATCGAGATCTTTCCCGGTCTCAGACACTCTTGACCCCGGCACCGGGTCCCCACTTCGGTCAACCCCGACCTCGGTACAGTGCCTTCACCTCAATCACACAGCTCGGCAACAGAGCCGGACTGCTGGCCCAGATGGATACTGACAGTTGTACTTTCACGGATTTCTAACTAAGTCTGACAAAGCCATCTTGGCCGCACATCACCCCTAGCAGAACGGCGTCCAGCGACTACGTCCCATCAGGGTTTGGCTCCAGGCCAGGCCCGATGGGACTAGGCCCAAAAGTCAAGCAGGGTAAGGCCCGATTAGACCAGCATTTAATGCATAATGAGATGATCAGACTGCCATTTAATGCGTAGTGGGTTGACGTGACAACACCCTTGGGAGTGCACCCCTAGGAGTGCTAAGATGTCATCATGAGCCCCACCATGCAACATAGCTTCCTCCTCTATAAATAGAGGATCCCTCTCCATCCCAGGTAAGAGACGATCACAACTTAAGAGCTGTTACTCTGTCTCTCATCTCCATCCTACTGTTTAGTTCTCATACTGACTTAGGCATCGAAGAGCCTTGTGCTGCCCATAGCTAGGGTCCTCTGACCGTTTCATCTTCTCCCCTTTCAGGTTTCCAGGCCACTCTCCATCATCAAAGGAGCATCAAGCTCACCCTAATCCTCATCACAAAGTCCATAATATTTAGGCACTTACAAATCTCATTCTCTTTCTTATGTTTCCAGAACTTCTCCATTTATAAAATCCACATAACTGAACCTATTTCACTCCATTTACATATATGAAAACCATTCTACCATCTCTACTTCAAGATACACATTTGAAAGAGTTCCACTTACATTTATTTCACATGCAAGAGGCTAAGAATAATAAAATGAAATTAGAATTATAGAGTCAATTAATAACCACAACATGAATGAGAGATTAGAGCTTATACTTGCCTTGCTTCCAAGCTTTCACACACTCAAATCTCTCAAAGAGCACAACCAAGTAAAAACCCCCAATATCAAAACCTAACCAAGAAATTTGTGCAAAGAAGAAGATAAGATGCCATAAGATGTCATGCATGACTGAAATAGGTCTCCTTGACTCATTAGTAAAACAAAATCCAATGAAAGCATGGGTTTCTCACCTATTGTTGCAATTGGTTGAATGGAGGGGAAAGTTCTTGTCCAAAATGTACGATTGGTGAGTAGAGGGGATGAAGGAGGAACACAGTCCAAACTCACATGCAAGCTCTCAATTCACAGAAAGTCAAGAAAGAAGGAAGAAGTGATGGGAAGGAGAAGAACACTCTGCCTCTTGAGGATTGTTGTAACCGTATGAATGAAGGGGAAGTGGGTTTTTAAGTGAAGTTCTCATAACTTTATAAAAAGGCTCAACTACTTCTATGTATTCTCATTTTAAGTCAAAGAAAGGTCATGTATTCTTATTTGAAGTCAAATGAAGTCAGGTCTAATACGAAAGATGACGAGCTCGGCGAGATACACGTGACAGTATCAAGATGATGTGCATATATATGATGCAAAATCATAAAATCTAACTTTACGAAAAAGGCCCCGGCTTTGCCTAAATGGGTTGGATTGGGTCTAAACTACCTACCCAAAACTCAAGATCTAACGTAAAGACTGATATAAGATTAATTTACGCTAAAATAACTTAATTCGTATCTAAACACAATTAATTTATATAAACATAATTAATTAAGCATAAACAAGGTTAAATGAGTTCGAGGTGTAACACTAAGAAACAATTCAAATCTGAAATTTCAGATTTGAAACAAATCTTGGATGCATGTGGTCCCCCATCTTGGACGTGTGAAATCTTGTGCTTCACTTGTGATGTCTTCTTGGATAAATCTTGGGTTGTAAACTTCAAATCTTGAGGCCTATCATTTTGGAGGTAAATTTAACAACTTAGTTCTAAAATCTTGGACTCTTTGAATTTGATTTTCCATTTTTTAAAAACTCTTCATGGCTGGAAAAATCTCTTAAGATGGGTCCCAACTTGTTTGCAACAAAGCTTATTCAGATTTTGCTAGGATGGTGGGACCAATTGGGCGTGTGATACATGGATTGGGGATGGTTGGAGGTCCTCCACCTTCTCATGCAATATCTCTTCTTTTTACAAAAAGTCTACATGGACAGATTTTTTGGCCAGAATTTTAGACAACCCCTATGGTTTCCCTTGAATATCCCTTGAATATTCAAGGGAAACCATAGGGGTTGTCCAAAATTCCTTCTTTTTATTCTTGCTTCTTTGCTTTATCTTCCTTTCCTCTTTTGAATTATTTGCTCCCTTAGCTATTAGGACTCCTTGATCCTCTTGCCTTCTTTTGTACCTTTTGAATTTCCAAGAATCTTCTCTCAAACAGGTAAGGATGATTTCCGAAACTCTGCAATAATGTGGTCTCCACCTTGGCTAAAATAATTCCAAATCTGAAAATCAGATTTGTATTTGCAATTGGAACATATGATGGGTCCCACTTGTGTGTGCAATGCTTGAATTCCCATGTCTTGGACGTCCTCCACCTTGGCTGGATGCTTTTTTGCATTTGTTTCTTCTTTGTTCGGCTTGTTTTGAATCTTAGCCATCCATCATGACATGTAAGCAATAGTTGTTGGAGAGTAGATAGGACAACTCATCACATGGCACACAAATCTAGAACTTATCTTCAAGAGATTAAATCTGAATTTTTGCATATGAGAGCAAACCCAACCATGGCCGCCCCTACCTTGGAATTCATGCCAAAAGTAGATGGGTCCCATGGTGCATTTGCTTCATCAGTTCTCTTCCGCGGCCCCAATTTCTGGAATTCCCTACAAAAATAAAAGCAAAGATCAAAGAAATATCTATTCATATAGGAAAGGAACGATGCAAGATGCGGGCCCAATTCATAGATGCACAAAATTTCACCATTATATCTAATTATCTTTAGTTAAATCAATGGTGCAAAGAAAGTTCATCATTTTATGTGTGAATAAAAACTAGTCATGAGAAATTTGTGACTTTCAAAGCCAAGAAATAGAGAAATTCATGATTTTATGTAAAATGAGATTTTCCAACAAATTTTGACTCGAATTCAAACTTTAATCCCCACAAACATAAAATCATATATTTTTTATTAAAATGGTGCATGATTTGATGATTAAATCCTTAATTACTCTAAAATGATGATGAAATTATGCATTTTTAAGGACTTATCATAATTGTTGGTAAAAAAATTTAAACTGGACCTCACTACGGACATACGATGTTGGAAGTTCCTGGATTCTTTGAGAAGTAGCGTGCCAAATTATCACGACCCCGGAACGAGATCCAAGGATTAAGACCCGGGCCCGCGACGATAATTGCTCATTGGATATATTGTTGTTTGTTTTCCCACAGTTTCCCACTGTGAGGATCCCAATACATGGGGATTTAACTCACATGTACAAATATGCGGAAGCGTGTAGCAAGAATATATTCAATCATGACACAACATTTAAAACAAATCTCATGAGTGAAATCATAATTGAGACTTAATAATAGAAGGAGGAGTCATAATATGGCATTCACATCAAAGTTTAAGTTATAAAATAACAAGGTGAGTTAAGTTAATACATCCCCAAAATAAGAGGCCAACAACGGCCAATACACATCTAAAGGTTCAATCTAAATTTCCCAAAAAGAAGTGAACGAGTCTCAAAAGTCCACCCGACGTCTAATTGACGTCGTCGGGTTGCTACTCGTGAGCTAGGGGTGGCTCAATAGCCTCCTCCTGGCACTCCTCCTCAAGGGCAAAACCTCTTGTACCTGGGCACCAAAATAATAAGCATCAAACACGATGGTTTGGCAAATAAACAATTTAGGCATGAAAGAAGAAAACAAGACTAAAACAATTTAATGTAGTTGAAACAGTTCAAGATACGAGAGGTACATTTTTTATTTACAAAACTAGCATGCATGCATAAATCTCATGAATAGTAAATCCACATGTGAGCTCATCCTTTCTCTATCATACATGATGATAAGAGTAAGCAAAGACAAAGCAAAGCTGAACGAAACAAAGCAAGGAGCCCAAGCCGCACAAAGCGGGAGGGGGAAAACTGGTCGCGGAACCGGGACAAAGCAAAGATGTGTATAAAATACACGACTGATCTGCTAACAATCCTTATGTTTAAGGACCCCCCAACTAGTGGATCAGACTGAAGGGGCATTCCAAGCTCAGTGATGTTCACTTAAATCCATGAATGCACAAAACAAATCAATATACTTATCAGTCTTATCAAAAATTAAGGAGAAATCACTTATCAAGAACGAAACGAGACATGGCTAGCAAAATAGCATAAGATATATGCATAACGAGCTTAAGAAGTGATCCCCTTGCATTCCAAAACAAATTTCTAAATAAGCTTATACTTGAAATCCCAAAACGAATATATCAAGATATTTCCTATATCAAAACTGAAGTTCGAAAAACAAGGTTCATCAAGTATATGTCAAGACTATTCATTGATCTTTATATAATTGAAACCTAAATACCGGAAAGATAAAACGAATTGGTACCCCCGAAGTTGATGAGGTATTTAAGAATTTCAATTGCATACAATCGAGTTAAAATTCCATAACATAAACTAGTTTTCAATCTGAGAAATTCTTCGAAAACAGGAAAAAGAAAAATATGGAATTTCGGTTAGCTTGTCGATCACCTGTCGGCCAGCCGAATTGGGGAATGTTGGCTAGCCGCCAGTTAACCGCCAACTGACCGCTGGGTCAAAGACAGAGAAATGCAGCTCTCGGAAAAAGCGATCGAAATGGGACTCGGTTAGCCGTCGGCTAGCCGAAATGAGTAGTTCGGTTAGCCGCAAGCTGACCATCAAACTGACCACTGAGATTTGACAAAAAGCACGCTTCTAGAAAAGGAACCACCAGATTTCGGTTGGCTGTCGGCTAGCCGAACCGCAAGCTGACCGACAGGTCTCGGGCAGTGCATTCCAAGTTAAATTTTCACATTTTCCTTATAAGCTTCATTCCCATTTCTGAATCACCTGCAGTCCCTAAGCCACCATGCTTTCCAAGGGATAAAATTTGAGCATTTAAAAGCCATTCCATCCATAATAAACCATTCATTCTATTGGAAAACATCAAGACTTGTCTATGCACTAAAATCACAAAACTTGCAAGAGCTGAACATGAATCTAAGAACTTGGAAAAATCATTAACATCAATACAAGTGGAGAATACTGAAACTAATGATTTTAAAGAACATAACACAACTACATTATGAGGTTAAACATTTAAATCATGCCTTAATGCAAAATAGTGAAACCATATCACAAATACACATAGAAATCCTATAAAGTTTACTTGCCTTTGCCAAAATAATCAATCAAATCTCTCACAAATCCAAGTCAAAGGGCTGGCCCATGAAATCTACACAAAAACCCCAAAATAGAGCATTCAACAAAATCACATTTTGGCCATTACAAATCCCCATTTCGAAAATGGGTTTGATAGTATGAAAAACAAGCTCTTTGTGAGCTAAAAGAACTTCATGGAAGAGAAGAAATGGAGCTCTAACCTGTAGCTAGCAGAACAAGAAGAAACCAGCTGGGAGATGGGGGAAAAGTTGCAGAAATTCGTCCAAAAGAATACCCAGTTGTAGCTTGAGAAGAGAGGAAGAGATTCATGGTCTTAGATTTGAGAATGGAGCCTTCTAGCTAGATCATTCAAGGGGAAGAAAATCAAGGAGAAAAGGGGTTTCTCTCTGTTGTTCTAGGTCAAAAGGTTGCAGGGAAAGGTAAAGTGGAAAGTGAATAATGGAAGAGGGAGAAGATGACTAAAGTATATTGCAAGTGGGGCCCTTTACAGCTGAAACTTGAAATGTTTAAAACATGGTCTTGTGGACCCCGGATGAGATCGGCGAAGAAGGATAAAACGATCGTCGAAATATCTAGTTTTCAAAAAGTATAATTTTGACATGGTTTTGAGATTTTGAAAATTATGTCCAGATTATGCATGAAAAGTCATATTTACCCTTTTAGGCCAAAACTTAAGTTTCTGGGACAAAACTTAAGTTTCTGGGCTTCAAACACATATGGGCTAAAACTGAAAGTTGTAACAAATAATAAAATCATGTAAATGACAACAAAATCATGATTAAAATCACAAACTAGGATGAACACCCATTTCACACGTGCACTCAAGGCGTCCCTGAGTGTGACTGACCAATATTAATGATCTCAAAATCCCCAAAACTAAACCAAGACTAAATCTAATCATATTCTAACCCAGCTAATACTAAAATTCACTTAAGGCTAAACACTCACTTAATTAGTACTAATCGAGTTGGTTTGGGTTGGGATCAAACACAAATTCGGGTAACTTGGCAGTAAACTCGGTATTTGGAATTAGGGTGTGGTGGATCCTGAGGCAAAAATTCAGGATGTTCCTCATTTATAAAGAAATCAAGGTTGAAAGGTTGTGATGATCCAACCATTTTTTAAAAAAATAAAATTTTCAAAAAAATCCTGAGTTGATACTTATGTATAATGTGTTTGTTGTGATAATTTATATAAGAAAGGGGAGAAGATGAGACTTAATATATAATATTATTATGTAAATTATTACTAAATAAAATTTAAGATTTAAAATAATAAATACCTCTATGAGGGAGGGAGGGCCAAGGGAGAAGTCCTACTAAGAGAGAGCTCCTTCGGTAGTGACTAGTGACTAGTGACTAGAGAGAGAGGACTTCTTAGGCCTTAGCTTTGAAATTGTTGTAAATTTCTTCTTAGTGAGCTTCAAGGGAGTGTGAGAAATGAGAGAGCGGATGAGTATTGAGAAATGAGAGGAGACGAGGTATTTATAGAGCTCCTAAGTGTTGAAATGACACAAAATAACCTTCATTTGACCTTTTTAGCAGTTAGAGGGAGGGGGGGTCCATTTGATCGTTTATAGTGTGTGTGTGTGTGTGTGTGTGTTTTTTTTTTTTCGAGGGGGGTTTTCTCAAAATATGACCATTGGTGCCGTGCCACGGGCCCTGAAAACCCTAGCCCAGCCGGTGGAGTCGTGCCATGCCGGCCCGTTGACTCGACCAATGGCCCAAGCACGACCTAGGCACATATTTTTCCAATGCTGGGCCTGGGTAGCCTGCCCATTTTTACATGTCTATACGAGACTGTCCAACCAAGGAATTTTTGTGAAGAAGATTCACCTCACACCATGTATTATTTGACAAATACCAAGTAAGCCATGAATCACAATTCTCTAACGAGGAAATAGTAAAATAGTCCAATGAAGGTAAGAATGGCTTCCGTTATGTTGACTCGGTCAACGACCCAAGCATGATCCAGGGACATATTTTTCCGATGCTGGCCGCCTGGGCAGCCTGCCCATTTTTACATGTCTATACGAGACTGTCCAACCAAGGAGTTTTTGTGAAGAAGATTCACCTCACACCATGTATTGTTTGGCAAATACCAAGTAAGCTATGAATTACAATTCTCTAACGAGGAAATAGTAAAATAGTCCGATGAAGGTAAGAACGGCTTCCGTCATGTCCAAGTAGGGGTGCTCATGGGCCAAGCCACCCTGAACCCAATCTGGGACCGGCATGGATAAAGGTACTTTTAACTAGTGATAATTTGTCCAAACAATTAGTAGAAAGCTAGTATATAAGTCGTAAAAGTCTTAGTCTAGCATCCCGAATAACTAAACGGGCATGCCTCTTCCTAACAGTTTATGACCCGTGGCGGGCTTGGGTCGGATACAGGCCTGTGTTTCTATGTCAGGTCAAGCATAGATATGCATCAGCCTGGCCCGACATGGCTGAATACGGGCTTGTGTTTCCAGTCACAAGAAATTTGTGAATTAACTCTCCATTTTATATTGGACCTATCCAAAATTAAATTTGACTATAGTTAGACACTCCCTTAACATCATCCATTATGACTTTCTTCATAATGATTGCAAGATGGCATATTTATTTTGTAAGGGTATTAAGTATGGTAGATTATGATAAAATCTAGCGAAATCTTCTCCTTCCTACTAATCATCTTTAGAAATATATAGTTTTTGGAATCGTTTTCGAACAATTAGATAGATAGAAATGCAGATTATGTGGGTCCACTAAACAAATATATTCACTTGTGTTCCAGAATTCTTGTTTGGTTCCTAAATAAGAAAGGTGGATGCAGAGTCTGGATCCCCTCATGGTCTCCCACATGCTTCCCATGAGTGAGATGGGTAGAACTCCTTGGGGTCCTCCTATTGTTCATTGGAAGCATTCAAAATGAATGTTGCCTCCTCTAGATACATTAACATAAGTTTGAAATTTATTTCAATAGGGGTTGGTCCCACCATAAGATTGAATTTTATTTCAAGAGGAGTTGGTCCCCCTGTAAGTTTCTTAATCTTACAGGGGGACCAACTTCCATTGAAATAAAATTCAGGATTAGATCATTGGAGGGGATGATATTCATTTTGAACAATCTTGATTATTAGATACATGGGCCCCATCATGAATTCCATGCATTCGACACATGGGAGCATGTGGGATACTCAGAGGATCTGGACTTCGATTCAATAGTGTGTGTGTGTCCGTGCGAGTGTGCATGAGTATGAGGTGGGAGAAAGGGAAAATCCTTGATTGGTTGTAGGCATTCTCATTAAATTCTCTACTTATTTCTTGTTTGGTATCTGTAGGTCTTTAAAGCATGTTTGGTAATAGGCGAGAAATCCATAGATCTGATGATTCTTCATTACCACTGAAGTAAGGATTCCTCGCTGGAGATTTGTATACATGAGGATTTCATATTGGTATCGGTGTGTATCGATGTATATATATGAGAAAAATAGGGTTAGGTGTGCAAATCCACTTAAGTGAGGATTTTCAAATCTTATGGGGGTGATCGGATATGAAAATCCTAACGAATAAAGATTCTCATTTGTCCAAATCCTTAGGAATCTATAATTGCCAAACATGGATTTACTACAACATGAGAGAAACAGAAAATATTTTCCATTAAGATTTGGTTGCCAAACGTGACCTTAGAGAACTTTTCTTTCTCTGTTTGAGTTCTTTGGGTCGAGATGGCTGCTAACACTACCATAAGTTCTGGGACGGCTGAAAATCTTTTTCTTCAATGGCATTGGTGCTGTAAGTTTATTCGGGCTAAGATCTTGTGGAGGTTAGTCTTGTATGCTACATGTTGGAAGCTTTGGTTGGAAAGGAATAATAGAGTTTTTAGGAGCAAGTCTAATTCTGTGGTCGAGGAGGTGAATGTGTCCATAACTTGGTTTGTCTCTAGATGGGCAAGTATGCATAAGGAGTTTCTTGGAGTTTCTATGGAAGATCTTAATAAATCTTGGTATTCTTTCTTTGGGCCTGTTTGGATGTGTGGTGAATTAAAGTATAGTGAGGTGAAACATTAAATCAAGAGAATAAAATATAAGGTGTTATGATGGTGTTTTGTTTTTAGTTGTTTGGTATGGAATCTTTTTTACTTTTTTGTATAAAAAAGTGAAAAAGTAAAGTTTTTTTGTCTTTTAGTGAAAAAAGGAGGTTGCTTTTTTTACTTTTTTAAAAAAATTGGGAGGGAATATTGAAATTGTTTACTTCTAACGTGACCCCTTGTCAGTTTTTGTCTAGATTTACTTTACTTCACTTTAACTAGTAAAGTGCCAAACACGCCTAAGAGTTGTTGGAGTGTTAAGTCCGGAGTTAGAGTTGTATGGATGAATCCCCCTACCAGTGTTTTGAAGTTGGATTTTAATGGTAGCTTTGATAATTTTTCGTGAAAAGGAGGGGTAGGAATAGCAATGAGGGATTGGAATGGTAATATTGTAAGGAGCTTCTCTCGGCCGATTGAGTTTTCGGATGCTAATAAAACTGAGGTGTTTACTATTCTTATTGGTTACCGAAAGTTGCTTCAGATGCGTAGCTATAGTGTTATTCTTGAGGGAGACTCTTTCTCGATAATTCGGTGGCATTCAGAAAGTTCTTCTCATCTTTGAAAATTGGCGGATTGGGTTGAGGAGGTGCAAGATATTTCAAGGAGCTTGGGAGCCAACTTTCATCATATTTTTAGAAAAAAAAAATATTGTGGCAGATAGTCTTGCACATGAAGGGGTTTCTTCCTCTTCTATTTCTTTTGATGTTTAGGTATATTTTATTTTATTTTATTTTATTTTTTATTTTTTTGCTTTTGATGTGTTTTGTTACTTTTTGGGTTTGGTGACATTAAGTTTTATTGTTATAAAAAAAAACTACCATAAGTCTAGAGCAGATGCGAGATAAATTTGTTGATGTATTAACAAATCAGAAGCCTTCTATCGTTTTTCCTACTCTTTGCATTCGACTTGGTTGTTTTTTCTTATTTCCTTAGTTTTTTTTCTCAACATGATGCTTTAAATCTTGTTCAGTTCTCAATGGTAGACCATGTGGGATTTATTACAGTAACTACTAGTGTAAGAAATATTTTAACCCGATGAATAAGACGTGGATAAAAGTAGTAAAAGGAGATGGATGAACGTAATAAAAATACTGTTAGATTGTGTGGTCTCAATCCAGTAGATGATGTAATAAATTGATTTATTTCAATATAATCATGTTTTCTTTTCATGAGTTGAATGGTGTTTTATTACTTGTTTGCACATAACTAATACGAATGACATGATGATTCATGAGATGAACCGGAGCTCACAAGTATATTAGATGTGATACATGTGTGTGGATGAGTTCCACATACAGAAGACATATGTCACAAATCTTATGCTTAAATTGTTTCACAACTGGTGATGAGATTGAGCATTTCATCTGACAAGGTTGCAGCATTGTGATCATTATAAGATAGTATGATTTGTCTCAATCATTAGAGTGTAAGACTCTGGATCATCATGTGGGTACATTGGATGTATTGAATTAAGGACTATGAGAAGCACCTTATGAAATATTGTCTTTACTTTAAGGTCTGCTCTCATAATTCCCTAGCAATAGGCTCTTAATCCTGAGACATTAATGAACTCAAGCTTCTATCTATTCATTTATTTTGAGTCACCAATAAGTGAGGCCAGCTGTAGGTCAACACCTCGGTGTCTTGAGTACGTGGTAGTAGGACTGTGGGAACATTCAATGGTCAAGATGGAAACTATCCTCATTATCCCCTTGTGCCAATCAATGAATTTATCATTGGTAAGTGCACAATCTCAATTAAGAGTTAATTGGATGGTGTTGATGATCACTGTGATTGGTTGGGTCTCAAGGATAAAAATATGCACTGGATCTAAATTGGTTGGACAGGTTTAATCCAATTGATCCATGGATATAGATGGAGGGGCCTACTAGTGGTCATAGGGAAGTTTAGGTTCTTCTTATAATACATTCATAAGACTTGAGTTTAGTTGCATTTATATATTGGAGTTATTTGCAATTAACTGTTGGCCCAGATTGCACATGAGATGTGGGGTCAAGGCATCCCAGTTGGAGCCAATTTTCTATAGAATCCCTAGTAGTTCCTACGCTAGCCCAATTATTAGATTGTTACTATATCTACTTGAACTCTAAAAGGAAATGAATAGAAAGTTACTAATTGTTATGGAAGTGGGACTTCTAATAATAATAGGAAGAGAAGGTTGCTCATGCTATAAATAAGGGAGTAGGGAAGGACGTCCAAGGCATCCCATACACGCCCAAGTGCAAGTGATGCACGCCCTTTTCTGCTTTCTCTTCTAGTACTCTTCTAGTTTCCTTCAAGAGCTTCTAGTTGGTTTTCTTTTATAGATCCCACCATTCTCCTTGAGAAAGAAATCTGTGGAAGGGTCATAGCGTGGAAGACTACGAGGTCTTGGAGATTCTATTTGCTTCAAATAAAGAGTTCTTCATCAAGCAAGTCGTCTATTTCTCCATTAAGGCACAACCAAGCTCCTAAGGTAATATCTACTTCCTTGTATGTTATAGAATTTCGTAGTTGCTTGTTAGTTGCTGTTTGTATCCTTTAGATAGAGTTTATTGCTGTTCATGATAAAGAGTAAGAGGTCTTGAATCCTGGATTTGGTTTAAAGCTTTATGGATACTTGATCACAGCATTAAGTGGGTCAAAAGTTTTTGAAAACCTATTCACGAGGCCCACCTACTTCCAACAAGTACATCTTAAGAAGTGCAACCATTGTCTTAGAATGGATTGGAATGGAGAAATATAATTAGTTGACGATGACAATTTCTTTCCTTGGTATTTTGCGAAGATATGATATATTCTACAATAAACCACTTTTTTATGTATCTTGGATATTGTTCTTGCTTAAAGATCTATGAGAAAAAAGATTTATTATATTGTACATCTCTATGTCTGTTCATCTTCCTCTTTTTGTTTCTTTATTACTAGTTGGCGTAAAGAGAGCCATTGGACTTCTATTGCTAAATTTGTATGGATTTTGTGATAATATTGATTATATATGGATCAGGGTTTTAAAGATCAGACTTGATCGCTATGAGGTAAAGTGGGCTCCAACTAACTTGGCCGAGTTGGGTCTAGTCTGGATTTGGGCCCAATATTGGCGTCCAATAGTTTTGAATAAATCATAAAAAGAAAAAAAAGAATGGTGTTCTTCGGTGGATTGATCAAGAGTAAATGGAATCAAAGAAGGAAGATTATATCAGCTGGAAAAGGGGTAGAAGGTTATAGCATATTGTTTTCTTTCACTGTTAGTGAAAATAATTATTTAAAAATGAAAGAGATGGGATTCATGGGAAGGGTGTTTCCTTGGTCATGTAGATGTGAGTGTTGCATAGGTAACAAACTGAAAGTTACTAGAATGAGATGACTAAGATAGTATAATAACCAATGCACAACGAATGTAACCAACCAATATATGTACCAAGTAATCACTGTTGGAAATTAGATGGGCCTCTAGGATAGATTTCAAAACTTTTGATCCACTTGATACAAGGATCAACTATCCATAAGGCTATCAATGTTCCCAAGACGCAAACCCTCTATCTCATCTATCACGATCAGTAATATAATCTATCTAGGAGATAGAAAATAATAACAAACATGCAACAAAGATCTATATCATACAAGGAAATAGATTATACCTTTGGAGCTCGGTTGTGCTCTAATGGAGAATTTACTACTTTCTTTGATGACGAACCCTTTCGCGAATCAAATAGGTTTCTCCAAAACCCAATGGCCTTCCACGCTATTACCCGAATCAGAATCTCTTTCTCAAGAAGATGGGTGGGATCTTCAAGAGAAAGCAACTAGGAACTTAAAGGAACTAGAAGAAGGAGAGAAGAGATGTGCAACTCTTGCACAAAGGGGGCTGGGCGTGAATTCCAAGGATGGACGTCCAAGCCCCCTTTGGTCCCTATTTATAGCTTTTGCAAACTACTCTTTACTAATTTAATTAGAAGTCTCACTTCCAAATTAATTAGTAACTTTCTTCTCTTTCTTAATTACAATAGAAGTCTCACTTCCATTAATAATTAGAAACATACTATTACCACTATTAGAAGTTTCACTTCAAATAGAAATAGTAACTTTCCTTTTAAAGTTCAACTAGAATTAGTATTCGTCTAATGATTGGGCTAGCATGGGGACCACTAGGGATTCCTTAGACAACTGGCTCCAACTGGAACACGCGACCCCACATCTCATGTGCAATCCGGGCCCACAGTTAATTGCAAATAATTCCACTATATAAATACAATTGAACTCCAGTCTTAGGAAATTACATAGAAGACCCTAAACTTCCCTATTACCACAAGTAGGCCCCTCCATCAATATCCATGGATCAATTGGACCTGTCTTCCAAACTAGATCCATATCTTATTATCCTTGAGCCCCAATTAATTGTAATGATCAATGGTACCTTTCCAATTAACTCTTAATCGGAATGGGTGTACACTTACCAATGATTAAATCCATTAATTGGCACAAGGGGATATTAGAGATGGATTCCATCTTGACCATTGAATGTTCTCACAGCTCTACTAACACGTACCCAAATCACCGAGGTGTTGACCTACAGTTGGCCTCACTCATTGGTGATTCAAAGCAAATGAATAGATAGAAACTTGAGTTTATTAATGTCTCAGGATTGAGAGCTTACTGCTAGGGAATTATGAGAAAGACCTTAATATAAAGACAGTGTTTATAAGGTGCTTCTCATGGTCCTTCAATACATTAATCACCACAAGAAGGCAGATACAAATTTAACGTGGAAACCCTTTTCGGGAGAAAAACCACGATTAGAAGAACGAGTTACTATTGAACGGTTACAAGATATACTCACGGCTCTTTTATCCCAGTCAGTAAGTCGACCTAAGACTGTTGTTGCTCTTACACAACTCCTTGCTGCTACGACTCGCTCCCCGTGCTTGATCCTCCTTCAACACCTTGAGACCAAGATGCACAATCTTCTACAAAGAAGTAGAAGCTTCAAACCTTCTAGAGCAGCTTTTCAGAACAATCTCTCAATGGCTCTAGAAAATAACTCTCTTTCTAAGATATCTCTTATTCAGATTAATGAGAGAGGCGGTTGATGGACCGCGCTCCCGGATGCCCCGGGCTCCTACCGAGGTCGGCGGACGTGGGAGTCCGTTTGGTTCCGACCCTTTCGTAACCGGGGGGCAAGGGGGGGCGTGCATCAACATTTCTTTTTTGTTGGGTGCGCCAGATTTTCTATTTTTACTTGGAATTGTAAGTGGTGATCCGGAGATCAACCTTCGCAAGTAAAAAGGAAATCAACTTCTTTCAAGTTTTCCATTGCACATATATTTAAGAAAAGAGACATTTTTCTTAGTTTGCTGTGAAAGGCGATTTTTTGCATTTATAGCCGATTTGGCGTTTATAGCCGATTTTGGCGTTTATAGCCGATTTTTGGCGTTTATAGCCGATTTTGGCGTTTATAGCCGATTTACAATCCTTATCAACAATGAAAGACAAGAATTGTGATTTTTGTCTCTTTTGTAAAAATACAAACTACAATGAAAAGCAAGAAAAGGAGGATCTAACTTCTCAGGAGATTGTGGGGACTCGTTTAGATTGACGGTCGCAAGCCATATGTGGGCTTCGCCATCATCCATGCAGATGAGAACAGAGGATGCTATTGATTCGCTTGGCTGGCTATAACCTCGGGTTTTTAGAAGACAAAGACCAAAAAGAGGTCCTATATCCAATAAAAAGCCGAGTAGACGGGCTGAAAAGCCACATCTAAGCCATTTGGAGGCAGGAGGAGAAGGCAAGGACCTTGGGGGGGGGGGGTACCCCCCAAGGGACTTTTGTCACCTTGTTGCGGTGGCTGGTGTAGAACTTCCGCAGAGTTTTCTCTCTTTTTCCTTTCTCTGGATTTCTGACTGCTGTCTGTTGATGTTGTGTCTCTGTCTGTGATTTTCTCCGATCCCTTTCTTCTTGGAGAGCTCTCCTATTTATAGGCTTTTAGGTAGCCTTTTAGGTGGGTTTATGGGCTTTTATTGTCATTAAGCCGCATAATGGGAGGAGTTACAAAAATTGAATTGTTTATTTTGTAACTCCTTTTTCTTGGCTTCTGATTGGCCGGAGGAGATTGAGGGCATTTAATCGCCTTTAATCGCCATGATGGGAGGAGTTTCATGGGTTAAATGCCATGAATTTCTTGATTTGTAACTCCCGAATGCTTGCTTCTGATTGGGCCGTCCAAAGAAATGGATTAATGACCGTAATAAAGTTAGTCAATTAATCGCATTAAGTGGTCGCCGAGCAGCTGAAGAGTCGCGGGCCGTGCCACGTCTTTTGGAATTCTTCTGTCGATGATCATCGATGGATCTTCATGTAGATCGACATTAGATGACCATGTAATTTCAGGTGTTTGTTGCCAACAGCGGGTTGGTGCCATCTGTCCTGTCGATTTCTCGATCGGTCGGGTAGAAAGCACACTTTTTTGGTTGACCGGGTGGCGATCAATACTGTCTTCGATACTCTTGATGATTTACCCGTGTTTTGGACGGATGTCAGAGGACTTGGTGTCTCAAAAGCATGAATTTTGGAAAGTACCAGAGGCTGGGCTCCTCGAATCGCGAAAAAACGGTGAAAATCGGGGTTTCCGGGGCTTTCCCGGCGACCCTGGCCCAGGGTCGCAGGGGCCTGCGACCCTGGGGGGGTTTTCCCCCTTTCGTGTCCCGTTTTGCGTCCGTTTTTGCTGTTTTTTTATTCTTTTTTCTTCTGTACTTTTCCTTGACATTTTGACCATTTATTGGCCTGATTTCTTTGTAGGAAACCTGATGAGAATCCTTGCATTTTATTTTGCAAAGTTTCCAATTTCCTGAGAAAGCCGAAGACTTTGTCGCGCAGAGCTGCCGATTTTTCGTCAGAAGCTGAAACTGGGTCAAACGATGTCGGAATGACCTGAAATTTGGTGTGAAGCCTCCTGAGCAATAAATAAGACCAACCATAGGCTTTTGTTTGAGTTTTGTAGCCGTTTGGGGTCCTATCACCTGTAGACTTGCTTTTTGTCGCGATGAAGATGTCGCGGTTTGATGTGCGGTCAACCGATGTCCGATTGACTTGAAATTTGACAGGGAACCTATTGGAGTCATTTTAAGATGATCCATAGGTTCTGTCTTGGAAACCATGGTCCCGGAGAGCTTTTGTCGCCGAGAGCTCCTTTTCGGCTGTCGGAGAAGCGAAGTTAGGCCAAATGATTTTGAAATGGCCCGAAACTTCTTGTGTACTCCTCTTTTGGCTGTCTGGAAGAATCTTGCAGTTTTTGTTTGATTCTGACAAGATTTGATTTTTGGAAGCAGCATTGCCTATTTATGGCAGGTTGCGACTTCATGTAGCTCTTTGGATCTTGATGAGGCAAAGTGACATTTTTGGTGTCAACAAATGCCCCCTCGAGGTACAGCGGCGAGTTGCTTAACTTTTGTAGTCGATGTGCCTCGAAGAGATTTTTGAAGGAGAGCCTGTGACTTGACCAAGAGTCTTTGAGCAGTCTTTCTTTTTGGTATTTGTAGCCTTTTGAGCTTCCAGGGGAATTTTATGGTAGTGAAAGGGATTACGTACCATCTCGAGGCAAAGTTTTAAAGATGACATCAGGGATGTGGATTTGGGTTTTGACCTTGTGACCTAACAGGCTATATGTGGCAGGTTAGGGGGTCGGGTTTGGTTTTGATCGTGTGACCCAACAAGCTGTATGTGGAATGTTGGGGGATCAATTTTGGTTTTGATCTTGTGACCTAACAGGCTGTATGTGGCAAGTTAGGGGATCAGGTTTTGGTTTTTGGTTTTTGGTCTTGTGACCTAACAGGCTGTATGTGGCAAGTTAGGGGACCAGGATTTGGTTTGATGGAATGTCAATTTCAAGATTTTGGCTCAATTTGGTAGATGAGGCTGGATGGTTTGATTTTTGGAAGCTCATGGGGCTTGGAATTCTCTTTGTATGGTTGAATCAACTCAAAAGAGGCATGAAACCATTTTTGTATGCTCTTGGTAAGAGGGATTTCTCTTTGACTAAAAGCCCAAGTTTTTTTTTTTTTTTTTAAGTGCCTAGGTGGTCAAACCTGGCTCATATGGGCTAACCCATGGGACCTTAAGCTTTTGAAATGGCTTAGATCTTATATGGTGTCATTTTTGTAAAGAATATCCAAAAATATCTCATTTGGATAGAGAATATCCAAGAATATCTTTACTTGGAGAGAATCTCTCATGATCCCTTTATTTGGGATAGAATATCTCAAGATATCTTTCTTTTGGGAAAGAATCCGTCATAGATTATATCTTTTAGGAGAAAATCTCTCATTGATTTCTTTTTGGGAGAGAATCCCTCAAGATATCTTTCTTTTGGGAAAGAATCTTTCTAATTTCTTTCTTTTGGTAGGGTTACTAATTAGTAACACTTACCTCTTTCTTCTTTCCTTCTTTGGTTTGCTCTCCTCTATAAAAGCAAGGAGGAGGTTGGATCTCTTGCTCTTATTACTTTCTTTTGCAATATTCTCAAGAGGGCTTCAAGACCAAGAGCTTTTCTTCTTCAAGATCTTCAAGACTTTTCTTCTTCTTCTCCATCAATGGCTTCAAGTAAGTTCTCCTTTTTTTTCAAGAAAACTCCATTGTAGGAAAAAAATAAAGTTCTTTCTTTTCTTTTTTTTTGTTTCTTTCTTTTCTTTTCTTCTTTTTTTTTTCTTTTCCACGTGTTTGCCTCCCCTTTTTTTTTCACACGGTTTTTTTTTGCTTTCTTTTCTTTTCTTTTTTTCATGTTTTTTTTTGTGTGGGCCGTACGGACAGATCCGTACGGATCTGGCCGTACGGCCACGTGGCCTGTGGGCCAGTCCTCTTCTTTTTTTTTTTCTTTTTTTTTTCTTCCTCCCCTTTTTTTTTAGAGAGTTTCTTTCTTTCTTTTTTTTTTTTTTCTTTCCCCTCTCTTTTTTTTTTTAGAGAAAGTTTCTTTTCTTTTTTTTTTTTTTTTTTTCTTTTTGCTCATCATGATAATGCATTTTTTTCGCAAACCAAGATGTTCATGCATGCATTCAATTTGTAAATTAAATTTGTAGCATGATGTGATAGCATACCTGAAAGTTTTTGCAAATTTGGGAACTTGGAGCTCGCAGTGATGTTGAGCCCTTCCTGATTTTGCGGAGACTTTGAGGTTTCGAAAGTTTGGAGTTTCGGAGCTCGCAGCGATGTTGAGCCCATCTTCAAGCTTTCTTATTTCTTTCGGGATAGTTCCTTTTCTTCGGAATTGCCCCGTCATAATGTCAAAATTTCGCCAGATTTCTTTTTAGCGAGATTCTGTCATTTTGATGTTTGATCTTTTTCTTTTCCATCCTTTTCAGGTGGTTCCTCCAGAGCGAACAAGGGTAAAGAGCCTGCTACAAGCGTACCTCGTCGATCTTCTAGATCTTCTAATCCGGCCGTTCAGCAGGCTTTTGAGAAGGTCCAGTATGTTGAGAGAAATCTGGAAGAGTGCGACTCCCTCAACAGAGATGAGATGAGGGCAGCGACTGATTGCTCTCAAGGGAGAGGAATTCTATAAGATCATGGTAAGCAGTCGTCCATGGGTGATGGAAGATCAGAGCATTTTGCCCAAGCCTACCTTCTTCTTTGGTGATGCAGTCCCTGATGACATGACATACCAGAGGAGATGTTTTCAGTTTTCCTTCACAGCAGATGGTGAGAAGAAGACTGTTGCTACCCGGTCGATGTTTGATCGCACCGTCTCGATTCTGAGCCTTGCCCCCACGGGCCCTAAGAGGGAAGATCCTCCAAGTTGGGTAAGAAGGACAAATGTAATCAAGACCGGGGTTTTTGTTGGCGGTTCTCCTGGATATACGGAGAAGTCGCCTGTTGACATGGACTTGTTGATGCCATCCAGCGGCTACCAGGGCTCTGATTATCCGTCGGTCGATTTGAGACCGGTGGGCCTTGGTATTTTCAGCGGTGACGGCAGCGATTGGATCAAGCCTTTCCGACTTCGTGGCCGCTTCAATGCTGACTCCGAGTGGAAGTCGTGGACTGATCGCGTCCTGCTGATTGGTGGCGCCGTTTTGAAGGAAGCCGGGATTTTTGATGCGGTCCGCGCCTTTAGGGAGACCGTGATCTTTTCCGACGAGGCCTTCATGGCTATGCTGGAGTCATTCCTCCCACAAACCAATACCTTCGTTGTGACGAATGGTGAGATTGGTTTTTTCTTTGAAGGAGCTGAGCGCTATTACCGGATTGCCCATCCTCGGCAAACTCTATGAGGAGTTTATGCCGATTGACAGCGTCCTCGAGGGGCAGTCTGAGGAGTTCAGGCTTTTATACTTTCAGCTCGTCGCCTTCTATGATTTTTTGAAGGAGAAGGGGGGTTTGAAAGTTAGATCCAGCAGTTGGAAGAGTTTTAGCTCTTCATTCCCCAACTTTTTTGATAGCAGGGAGTCTTCTGATAGCGTGACCCAGGAAGCCGGAGCTCAGGATCCAAAGAAGATCTTGGCCATGCAAGAAGAGTTGAGAGATTTCTGTGCAAGTACAAACGCCATATGTCCTGACATTGCACTACGGAGAGATCTCGCTGTTTACCTCACTTATTGGCTTGGTGAGGCTGTTTTTGCTGGAGGAGATGGAACGCACATCAGGCCGCATTGTATTTTCCCGGCTTGTCAGATGGCGTTTGGAGAGCAGCTTGCTTTGGTGCCAGCTCTTTACTCCTACCTGTGTACCGAACTGCAGGCTGCTGCTTTTTTGGTTCGGCTTGGGCTTCCCATGAATAGGGTATTTTCAGCCCATGTCTTTTATTCGTGGTATGTATACCACTGTCCTGGCTTCCATCGGCAGGGTGCTGCACAGGATGATGATCCTCTGATGATTCGACTGGCTAAGGGCAAAGCCGTGTCCGAATCACTTTTGTTTGCCCGCATGAGGATCCGACGGTTCAGGGACGTCGAGATGGGGCAATCTTCAGTAAAGCTTTCTCCGGAGTTGCGGAAGAAGGCTTTTGATTTTGGTGCCTCCCGAGACTCTACCAGGGCGGGGTCGGGAAGGCATTATTCCTTGACAAATGCAGAGAGAGAGTGGCTTTTCAGCATACGTGTCGGCACGATGGTGTACCGCAGACATCTTTTCGTCGACATCCAGCCGTATGTACCTTCTCGCTTTGCTTTGCAGCTGGGCTTTTCTCAAGGCGTTGTTGGAGCGCCTTCAAGCATGGTGAAGCGCTTTGGAGGCTTACAGGACGGTAGAAATGCATGGGCTTTCTATAGTGCTGAAGACACTACAGCCATGGTTTCTTATCCTGTTTTGCTGACTTCCCGGACTGCCGGCTTTGCGAAGTGGTTCGCGGAGAGCTTTTCGGCATATCGGGGGCTTTCCAAGAAGGAGCTGATGTGAAGCTGGCATCTGGAAAGGGCCTTGGAAAGTCGGATGGCGTCCGGCGAGAGGAAGTTTGGGCCTTCCTTTCTGGAGAGAAGCACAAGATAGGCTTTCTCGGTGACCAGGGCGTCATTGGTTCTGAAGCTGTTCGAGAGATACCTGATGAGGCTTTGGAGCAGCTAGAATAGGAGGAAGCCGAACTTGGCGCTTGGATGCAAGCGGCACAGAGGCAAGCTTCCGTGGAGTCTACTGGCAAGAGGCAGACCATCCAGTGAGGAGTCAAGTGGGAAACCTGACTCTGACAGCGGGGCAGGTTCCTCTAAGAAGCGAGCCCGCAGAGGTAAGAGGAGGAGGAGTCATCATCGCAGCAAGGGGCATCATGAGACTCTCCTGACTTGGAAGTTCCTCTTACTATCAATGAGGATGTGCCAGTGGATGCTGACGAGCCTCCAAGAAGAGAAGCCGAGAAGAAGAGACCGTCGGTGAAGGTATGATTCTTCCTTTTTCGCTTTCCATTTCTTTTCATGGGATTTTTTCCATGTTATGATTTGCTTCTTGTTTCTGCTTTTCTTCACTTTTTTTTTTTAGCAGAGGAAGACTTGGTGATGCCTGAGGTCCCAGTCGATGAGGTGGTGACGGATCCTGTTGAGGCACCTGAAGAAGAACCGAGGGACTCTGGAGTAAATCAAAAATCTCCAATTGGTACAACTTCTTTTGATCCCTTTTTTTTTTTTTTGTTTGTGACTCGGTTTGCTAACACATTTTTTTTTTGTCAGCTGACTTGCCACAGGATTCCGATGACTTTGAACCATCGATAGACGCAAAAGTTGATGATGCTTCCGATGAGTTCATAGAGGAGGAAAGTGTTCCACCAGTCGTCGAAGAAGGTATTTTGTAGTTATAACTCTGATAATGTTTTTCAAACAGGGTCATATTCATACCTTTTTTGTGTTTCCTTTGCAGGTTTTGAAGTGGCAGAGGAGGATCCGTCGCTTCCAGAGCAAGAGATGCCAGAGGTTGATCCAGAGGTAGAGATTCCTGGGCCAGCTCTGACAATATTGAGGAG
>CM022952.1:45108867-45298867 GCA_012931725.1 Litsea cubeba
TTAGGTCCAGCCTGATGAGCTCCGCAAAGACCAGCATGAACTTCTTTGAGTGTTTCTTCAGCCTCTTGTTGTGACAAGCAGCGTAGAAGTACTCCGTTGAAGGATTTCCTGTAAAGGATTTTTGAAGGAATATCCAAATGGAAGCTTGGGGTTCGCCTTTGGATGCTTACCCGTTCTTTTGGATCTTCAGGTAGGATTCCGAACATAATGTAATCAATGAACGGATCCCTCCAGTCGCCAATTGAAGTTTGAAGGATTGAAATCCGACTTCCGACCACTTGGTGGCATTCAGCAACTGCTTGGTGTGTGTTAAGAGGAGGAAGGATTCTCCTTTCGCACACTGTGATTGCATGTTTTCCCCTTCCTGGATTGCCATGGATGCGGCAAGTCCGGCTAGGGCATCTGCACGTATGTTTTCACCTCTACGAATGTGGGTGATGTGACAGATGTCAAACTTTTGCAGAAGTGATTGTGCCTTGTTGTAGTAGGGCAACAAATCTGGCTTCCTGACTTCAAATTTCTGATTCATCTGGTTGACGATCAGTTGAGAGTCTCCAAAGACTTCCAGCATGGTGATACCGGATTCGATGGCGAGTTCCAATCCTAAGATCAGAGCTTGATATTCAGCTGCATTGTTTGTGCATGGTTCCAGTAGCGAGAAAGCGTGTGGAATCATGTATTTGTCGGGGCTAACAAAGAGGATGCCAACTCCCGAGATCAGCTGTCTTTTTTCATTTGTCCTGGTTGCACCCGTCAAAGTACATGTCCCAGGAGGCACTTTGTGAGAAGTCTCCACATTGTAGACTGGGTTCGTCTGGGAGATCATCTCTGAGTTGGAGAATCTTTAGGCAATGGATGCTCTGCGAGGAAGTCCGCTAGAGCTTGCCCTTTGATTGCTTTTTGTGGTACATACCTAATATCAAATTGTGACAGAAGGATGGACCATTTTGCCAGTCGAGCATTGAGAGAACCTGCCTTTGTGACAAGGACCTTCAAGAGGTTGACCCTCGAGACCAGGTAGACTGTGTTGGAAAGCAAGTAGTGACGCAGCTTTTGTACGGCGAACATCACTGCAAGACATTCTTTTTCAACTGGAGAGTAGCGATGCTCTGCACCTACTAGCATGCGGCTGAGGTAATATAGAGAGCTTCTTTTCTTTGATCATTTTCTTGCGCAAGCAGAGCTCCCAGAGAGTGATCAAGGGCTCTTGTGTACAAGATGAATGGTTTTCCAGTGGTAGGAGCAGCTAACACTGGGAGGTTTTGTCAGGTATGACTTGATGTCCTTGGAAAGCAGCTTCACAGTCATTATCCCAGACAAAGTTTACACCTTTTTTCATCAACCGGGAGAATGGACGGCATTTCCCCGAAGATTGGAGATGAAATCGTCTGATGTAGGCCAATCTCCCTTGAAGCCCTTTGAGTTCTCTCAAGGTTCTTGGAGAGGGCATTTCTAGAATGGCTTTGACTTTTATGGGGTCAAGCTCTATTCCAGCTTTCCGAACTAAGAATCCGAGGAACTTACCCGACGAGACGCCGAAGAAGCATTTCAATGGATTCATTCGCAGTTTGTGTTTGCGAAGCGGAGGAAGACTTCTCGAAGGTTTCCGAGATGATCTTCTTTTCTTTTGCTTTTTGACGGCGAGGTCATCAACGTAACATTCAACCGTCTTGTGCTGCATATCTTGGAATATTTTCATCATAGCCCTCTGATATGTGGCACCAGCATTCTTCAAACCAAATGGCATGACAGTGTAACAATACACGCCAAATGGGGTTCGAAAGGATGTATGTTTTTCATCCTCAGGATGCATCTTTATCTGATTGTAGCCAGAGAAACCATCCATGAATGTCATTCGCTCGAATCCACAGGTATTATCAATCATTACCTCTGGTATGGGGAGCGGAAATTCATCTTTTGGGCATGCGCCATTCAGGTCTCTATAGTCAATACAGACCCTGATCTGCCCATTTTTCTTCGTCACGGGGACAATGTTGGCCAACCATTCAGGATGTTGTTCCTCACGGATGAAGCCGACGCTTTTGAGTTTTTGAACTTCTTGTTCAATTTTATCCATCACATCTGGACGGAATCTTCTTTGGCCTTGCTTGACAGGCTTGATGTCTTCTTGAAGATTGAGTTTGTGAACTGCTATTTTGGGGTCTAAGCCTGGCATTTCAGCATAAGACCATGCAAAGCAATCAACGAACTCACGAAGAAAAGCGATATACTCGGGTAACTCATCATCCTTTATATTCTTGCTTATGAATACATGACGTGGGTTATCTGGTGTTCCCAAGTCTATCTTTTGAACAGGATCTTCTGTTGGAAGGTTCGAAGGTGGTTCCTCCACAATATTTTCGGAGGCTTCCAGCTCAACGAAACCTTCTGGGGTTTCAAGGGCATTTCCAGACCAAGGTTTTGTTCCTTTCCACGGGTCTTCTTGATCGGTAATTTTCCCAAGGCTTGCTATGAGATGATCCCAATCGCCTGTTGAAACCGAGTCGAAGTAGGCTACTTCTTTTGGAGATGAGGGTTCTTCTGGGTCAGAAGTCCACACGTCTGTGCCATCGGACAACTCCTCTTCATTTTCGGAGAAAATCGTGCCAATTGGATGAGCTTCCTGGATCTTTGTCAGGTGACTCATCAAAGAGATATCCAGGGAGATCGATGTCTTCATGGACTTGAGATGTTGAGGCTTGGTCAGTATATTGACTTTTAAGCCTTTGTGTCAACTGTCTCAAGGGAGTGTCAGGATCATACCCTAACCCGTGTGAAGACTTTTCTACGTAGCCGTAGAGTCTCCAATCTTCCAGCTGGCTTTTGGTCAAGACGGGCCCCAATGGCGTGAGAATACCGCGTCCTTCTCCCAAACCGACTGGGTTTTGAGCGTCATAGCCCATTTTCTTCATGATAGCTTGTGCCACAGAACTGTATAAGGATAGTTGAGGCGTACCTTTATTTTGGAAAGGTTCAAGCATGGAGTTTGATGAAGAAGCATCCGATCTATGGAAGAAGATCGGCTTTTCCTTTGCTGAAGTTGCTGGAACAACGAAGGAAGCTGACGTAGGATCTTCTATGTCAGAGGTTGTCTCCATTGGAGTAAGAGCAGGCTGAACTTGCTGAGTGTCAGCTTGGCTTGACGATGTGTCGTCTTCTGGCTCTGAATCCGAGTCCGTGTCTTGCATGATAGACACGAAAGAGACAACAAATTTGCCCCCAGGCTTTTGTTTTGCCTTCTTCACTTTAGTTGTGATGACCAAAGGCTTTGAAGATTTGAGGGAGATGATGAAGGGAGTTTGCATGCTCTTTTCAGATTTACCGGATGGTTTGTTTTCTTCCGGTGATTGTTGAGGAGCTTTGCCTTTATCTTTCTGGAGATTTTCGGCAAAGGATGCTGTATGCTTCTCCTCTTCTTCTTTTTCACCTTCATACATCTGTGAGTCTGCGAAGTGGATTTCTTTACCTTTGAAGGGTTTTTTGTCCGCAAAGACTCGATGTATCATGCCGTCGTCGCCAACAAACTTGATGCATTGATGTAGAGTTGAAGGGACAACACCATTCTCATGGATCCAAGGGCGTCCGAGAAGGATGTTGTAGCATGAAGGGGTCTTTATTGCATACACTGTGACCTCAGAGATAAGATCACCGATCTGCAATTTGAACCTGATTTTGCCGATAGGCCTTTGAGTACTCCCATCGTATCCAAAGATAGATACAGATGTGTGGCTCAGTTTGCTGGGTGGGATGCCCAACTCTTCAAGAGCCGATGTGGAGATAAGGTTGAGTGCAGAACCTGGGTCGATCTGAACTCTATGCATAGGCATTTCCTTGATATACCCTGTGAAGTACAGGGGTCGGTTATGCCTGGTTTCGCCAAGTAGGAGGTCATCCTTTGTGAAGGCGATGGTTGCACTGGCTGCTTTTTTAACCGAGAGGCATTCAATGCATGATCCCTCAGTTTTCTTCTTTTCTCCCTTTGAGGAGGCTTCTGAGTTTTGACCCGGTAATCCAATTCAATTTGGAGGACTTGCGGGGCATGTTTGTCGACATCCTCATTCAGCTTTTGTAATTCCGAAATGAGATTATCACGAGTGTGCGGAGACATTCGCAACAAATCTAGGATGTGCAGACGTGCAGGTATGTGCTTGAAGTGTTCAATCAAGTCATACTTGAAAGCCTCCTTAGGGCCTGCATGTTCATCATTGTTGCCACTAGGGGCGCTTACAACATCTTTTCCCGAAGGATTTACATATGTAAAGGAAGATTGGTTGTAATTTTTGTGGTAGTCCCGGCCAGAGCGGGTGCCTCTACCAACTTCGAGAGCTTCTTGAGAAGGGTCTTCGTTTGGAAGATTGTCTTCAGGATCAAGAGGCTGTCGTTTTTCATTTGCTGAGGATGCATCAGCAGCAGAGTTACCATCCTCAGTGATTGTGTTGCATGGAGCATTTTCCGGGAACAAGTCCTGAACAGCATCCAGCAATCTTTCTTCTTCGTTGACTAATTCATCGTCCCAAGCATCAATAGCTGGGAATTCTTCAGTCAGGAAGGGTGTGAACTTTGAAGTCACAGTCTCAGGGAAGAAACCTGAGAGGGTGTCATCTCAGTGAAAGTCACGTGAGACGAGGTGGCTCCAGAAGATATATTGCTAGGCGTCGCCGGAGTGTAAGTGCTCTCATCAGACGATGCTTCGGAAGAGCTATAATCCCGAATTATCACATTACAGGAAGCTCTGACGGGAGACGTTGCCTGATCGGAGTCAGACTCATCCTCGGATGTAAGAGGATCGTCTACCCAGCAATTTTCTCCATTTTCAGGAGTTAAGGGAGGATGTACCTGGTAGTCTTCAGGGACTTCAGGCTCTGGATTGCGAGGAGGCTCGTTGACGCGTTCTTGCTCTTGTTCTAGAGCGAGTCGCTGCAAGATCCTTGCATATTCTTCAAGATCATGTATGGGAGCCGGATCTTCTTCTTCATCATCTCTTTGTGGCTCAACATTGTTGATTTCCACTGGAGTGATGAGAGGTGCTGGTTCAGCAGCATTTTCTTGTACAGCTTCTTGGTCTTTTTCATCATCAGACCAGGATCCTTGTGGTTGTCGGGGGTTATACCAGATCACTGGCATAAGATGAGACTCAGGAACCCATTCTTCATCGGAGAGATATTCTCCTGTTTCAAGGGACTCCTCCCACTCATCTGTGTAGTTGGATTCGAATCCATCATCGGTGTCGCTGGATTCGTATCCATCAATGGAGAATCCAACTACCGAATTGCAAGAGTATGATGCCTCCTGCATGGCTTCTTTTAATTGAGGTGGCATGAAATCACTGAGAGTGAATTTCCTTACCCCCTTTGAAGTCTCTGGAAGGGATGTTTTTGTTACCTCCAGTGAAGCGGTAGAGGAAGCCTCTGCCTTTTCTTTGACCTCTAGTTTTGGCTGGGTCTTCTCTTGCCGTTTGAGCTTGAGGAGATGTTTCCTAGCCTGCCTTCGCTGTTGAGCTGTAGGCTTTATTTTCACGACCTCCCAATTTTCATCTTCCAGGAGATCGGGATGTACCCATATCGGTTGTCCGTCTGGTGTCGGGTAAGGAACCAGTTCCTCGGACGCTTCGATTGAGTTTATCACCTTGAAGGAAGTAGTGATCTTCTTCTTCGGTGATCTTGATGTTTGTCCACATGTCACCATGTTGACGGAGGCAGACCCATAGTTTTTGTCAAAGGTGATGACTCCGTTTTTCCACATCTCATTTATTTTCTCTCTCACAACGAAGCATTGATTGAGAGGATGCGAGATCATCTGGTGGTATGGACAGTACCGAGGATCGTTGGTTTTGCCAACATCACCCGGTCTTTTTGGTTCAGGCAAGGTGAGCTTGCCGTTTGCCACAAGAGCCCCGAAGATTTCATCAACATCTTCATCAAACGGGTATTTCTTCTCTACTCGTTCTTTGAAGGCGTCTGAGAGTTCAGGTCTCTTACCAACAGCTTTGTTTTCAGCTTTCTTTGGTGGCTGAGGAGCTGGCTTGGTCTGCACATTGAGGACCTCTTTCTTCTTTGGTTTAGAGGTTGCAATGGCGGTTGGCTCTTTTCTTAATGATTTCTGACTGTTGAGGTCTTTAATCACCGTTTCAGCTTCCATGGAAGCTTCTAGGAGTTCTCCCAGGTTTTTTGATTTGTTGCCGATGATCATGGAGCGGATTCTGGCTCTCATGTTCTTTCGGCAGATGTCGACTAGCGACGCTTGTGGCAATACATCAGAGCATTTGTATGCCATTGCTTTCCACTTGTGAATGAAGTCATATGTTGATTCATTCTCCCCCTGTTTTAGGCTGCACAGCTGAGCCATAGTAGCGGGGTGATCCTCACCTTTGAAGTGAGTCAGGAAGCGTGTCTCTAGCATGGCCCAGTTTTAGATTGAGTCCTCCGGCAAAGTGGAGTACCAATCGAAGGCCGTACCTTTTAGGGTACTTGCAAAGAGGCGGATCTTGAGTGCATCTTGATCTGCGATAGCTCCCGTCAGGATCTTGAAGTGGATGACGTGCTGTCTGGCTGATCCTTTCCCCGTATATGTTTGGAGAGTATGATGCTTGAATTTGGTGGGGAACGGGACCGAGTCCATCCATAAGGGATATGGTGGCTTGATCCCATGCTCCTTGAGTATATCCTCTTCTTTTGCTTTGGCGAGGATACCGTCTACGTCCTTTTTGGTAAGGGCGCGTGACTCATTTTCTTCTCTATTTACCTCATCGTCTTGATGATTCGGAGGAGGTTCATTGTTCGCCTGATTTTGGAAGGCGAGGAGAAGGTTTTCCATCAGAGTTTCAATCCTCTGCTGGCCTTGTTCCAACTGCTGGATGCGGGTGATCGCATCTTCTGGAGGTGGATTGCGGGGTGGTGGCTCAGAATTTGTAGCCAAGACATTCATCCTTCGTGATTCGAACGAAGAAACTGTCCTGGTGACTGAGCTGGGGCTCATTCTTTTTGAAGAAGAGCTTGAGGAAGGATCACTCTGCTGTCCTTTGCTTGAAGGAGCAGGGGATTCTTCTGAATGTCTTCTTGTCCTGGAGACGCTGCGGGTCATCGGACGTCGGACATGGATTTTTGTTGCTGATTTTTGGCGCCTTCTGGTTTTTCCAACCATATGGACGGCAGCAACTTGGTTGGGTCTTTCTTTTTCGACCCATTTGGGAGAGACTTGAAGTGTGGGAGGCTGGGTCCTTTGCTTCTCTAGTCTCTTTTGTCTATACGACGCGCGGCGGCGTATACGACGAGCAATTTGAGCTTCGGTCAGCTCTGACTGGGCTTTGACAATGAAGGATGTGCTCCCTCGGGCGCAGCAGCCGAGTCTGTCTTCTTTGTAGCTGGGTAAGGACAGGATGCGAACCCTATCCTTCACCAGTTGCAGCGAAGCTTTGAATTTTGAAGTTCGGCCCCTGTAGATATGAAGGGTCGAACTGCAGGTTTGTAGGCCTTAGCAGGTGCTTGTGGAGGCCTTGTGATGCATGACTTGATTTTGGGCTTGTAGGAACAAGCCGGCTCATGCTGGGATGACTTGGAAGTCAGGTTGGAGATGGGTCTCTCCTCTTTCATGTAAGCAAGAGGATAGAACTGGTTCTCTTTGAGTGGGGCCAGGAATGCTGGCTTAGTGGATGTTTGGGACCTTCTCTGTTTTGGTGAAGGTCTTGGGGACCAAGTCTTGGGGTAGACCTGGTTGTTTGCAGGTCGAGGCTTCGTGGGGCTGCCACGGGCTTCAGGCCTTCTGGTGCTCGCCTTTGGTGTCACGGTAGTGACACGTTGAGAGGCGAGTTTCTGCTTCTTGGAGGGAGCAGTTTGTTCCTCGGGAAGTGGGAATGGTCCCAGCGTCCCAAAGACGATAGTCCGGGGAGTCGAGGTCGACCCGGAGTTCAGAGAGTCGCCGAGGGGGTTGACACTTCGGCAGCTGATGGGGCGCTTGTAGGTGCGCGTGGTTTGCTTCTGTTGAAGCATGAGTTGGTGCTTGTTTTCGTCGAAAGTAATGGTTAGTGAAGCTGCCATTGTTAGTTTTTTCGAAAATTTCTGAAACAAGACCACATCCATTAGTAATCACAAGAATATAATGATCATAAATGGGAAGTTCTATGGTTTCATCTTTTCAAATTGCTCGAGGTAGATGACCCAAGCAATATGAGGAAGGCAAAATGCCATAGAAGGTACAATTGTTCTGATCGCAGGTGTGGTAAGCTCGGAATGGGCATCCCAGTGACTGCTAGAAGCAATTGTGAACTTAAATTCGACTTATCGAGAAGCAGAGCTTGCTCGAGGTAAGAAGAATATAAAGTTGGAGTTACAGATGTGCCGGTCGCAATACAGTAGACCCTGAAAGGGCGTACTAGTACCGCTAGACACAAATGTTTTGAGACCGCATCTATGAGATGAGATTCTCTGTTTTTGAAAGGTCAAGATTGGATTCATCAAAGAGAGCAGATGGTATTCCAATCTGAACACGGGCTCAGCGATTTCCGCGAGCGCCAGTGCTCAGAAAGAAATGAACCATGATTTCTCGGATCTGAATCTAAAAATGACGAGTTTTTTTTTTAAAGGCCAATATCGGGTTCATCAAAGAGAGCAAAAGGCACTCCAATCTGAACACGGGCTCAGCGATTTCCGCGAGCGCCAGTGCTCAGAAAGGAGAAGACCAAGATTTCTCTAATCTAAACCCAAAATGACGGAAGTTTTTTTTTTTTGAAGATTTTGAAGATTTTTTTTTTTAAATCTTTTTTTTTATTTATTATTTATTTTTATTTATTTTTATTTTTTTTTTAAATTTTTTTTTTATTTTTTATTTTAAATTTTTATTTTAAAAAATTTTATTTTTGAAAAAAAATTTATTTAAAAGACGAGAGAGTACACATAGGCCTCCTAACCCGGTCTTATGAAATCTTGATTGATAGAATTGCCCCCAGGTAAGGGTAGGATTACTTAATGAACCCGTTTGGAGGACCCTTGCCTAGAACAGTCAAGCTGTCTCCACACTCTGGACAAGGCTTTTCTTTGAATCAACCATGATCAAAGAACACAGTTGGTTTAACCTTAGTGGTCTATGTCTTTTTTTTTTTTTTTTTTTTTTATGAATTCATCGAAGAGAAACAATGGCCCAACCCCCGATCCGAACACGGTCTCGGCGATTTCCGCGAGCGCCAGTGCCCAGAAGGGAAAGGATCAAGGTTTCTCAATTTTGAATCCAAATTGAGAAATCTAAATTTTTTTTTACTTTTTATATATATATATATATTTTTTAGATTTTTAATGAACTCATCGAAGAGAAACAATGGCCCAACCCCCGATCCGAACACGGTCTCGGCGATTTCCGCGAGCGCCAGTGCCCAGAAGGGAAAGGATCAAAGTTTCTCAATTTTGAATCCAAATTGAGAAATCTAAAATTTTTTTTTTTACTTTTATATATATATATATTTTTTAGATTTTTAATGAACTCATCGAAGAGAAACAATGGCCCAACCCCCGATCCGAACACGGTCTCGGCGATTTCCGCGAGCGCCAGTGCCCAGAAGGGAAAGGATCAAGGTTTCTCAATTTTGAATCCAAAAATGAAAAAAATCTAATTTTTTTTGTTTTTTTTTTTGAAAAGAGAAAGAGTGGAAATAAATTCAAAGAATTAGAAATTTCCAAACAAAAAAATCTCATCTCATTTTTTTTGCAGAATTCAACATAGGCCACCAATTATAAAGTAGCCAAGGAATCGAGAAAAGAAATATAAGCATAGAGCAAAATATATGATATGCAAATATTTCATTTCTAGCATCGTGTTCTCAAATAAACGAGTCCCACCGGGTGTGCCAGCTTGATGGACCGCGCTCCCGGATGCCCCGGGCTCCTACCGAGGTCGGCGGACGTGGGAGTCCGTTTGGTTCCGACCCTTTCGTAACCGGGGGGCAAGGGGGGGCGTGCATCAACATTTCTTTTTTGTTGGGTGTGCCAGATTTTCTATTTTTACTTGGAATTGCAAGTGGTGATCCGGAGATCAACCTTCGCAAGTAAAAAGGAAATCAACTTCTTTCAAGTTTTCCATTGCACATATATTTAAGAAAAGAGACATTTTTCTTAGTTTGCCGTGAAAGGCGATTTTTTGGCATTTATAGCCGATTTTGGCGTTTATAGCCGATTTTTGGCGTTTATAGCCGATTTTTGGCGTTTATAGCCGATTTTGGCGTTTATAGCCGATTTACAATCCTTATCAACAATGAAAGACAAGAATTGTGATTTTTGTCTCTTTTGAAAAAATACAAACTACAATGAAAAGCAAGAAAAGGAGGATCTAACTTCTCAGGAGATTGTGGGGGACTCGTTTAGATTGACGGTCGCAAGCCATATGTGGGCTTCGCCATCATCCATGCAGATGAGAACAGAGGATGCTATTGATTCGCTTGGCTTGGCTATAACCTCGGGTTTTTAGAAGACAAAGACCAAAAAGAGGTCCTATATCCAATAAAAAGCCGAGTAGACGGGCTGAAAAGCCACATCTAAGCCATTTGGAGGCAGGAGGAGAAGGCAAGGACCTTGGGGGGGGGGGGGGGGTAGCCCCCAAGGGACTTTTGTCACCTTGTTGCGGTGGCTGGTGTAGAACTTCCGCAGAGTTTTCTCTCTTTTTCCTTTCTCTGGATTTCTGACTGCTGTCTGTTGATGTTGTGTCTCTGTCTGTGATTTTCTCCGATCCCTTTCTTCTTGGAGAGCTCTCCTATTTATAGGCTTTTAGGTAGCCTTTTAGGTGGGTTTATGGGCTTTTATTGTCATTAAGCCGCATAATGGGAGGAGTTACAAAATTGAATTGTTTATTTTGTAACTCCTTTTTCTTGGCTTCTGATTGGCCGGAGGAGATTGAGGGCATTTAATCGCCTTTAATCGCCATGATGGGAGGAGTTTCATGGGTTAAATGCCATGAATTTCTTGACTTGTAACTCCCGAATGCTTGCTTCTGATTGGGCCGTCCAAAGAAATGAATTAATGACCGTAATAAAGTTAGTCAATTAATCGCATTAAGTGGTCGCCGAGCAGCTAAAGAGTCGCGGGCCGTGCCACGTCTTTTGGAATTCTTCTGTCGATGATCATCGATGGATCTTCATGTAGATCGACATCAGATGACCATGTAATTTCAGGTGTTTGTTGCCAACAGCGGGTCGGTGCCATCTGTCCTGTCGATTTCTCGATCGGTCGGGTAGAAAGCACACTTTTTTGGTTGACCGGGTGGCGATCAATACTGTCTTCGATACTCTTGATGATTTACCCGTGTTTTGGACGGATGTCAGAGGACTTGGTGTCTCAAAAGCATGAATTTTGGAAAGTACCAGAGGCTGGGCTCCTCGAATCGCGAAAAAACGGCGAAAACCGGGGTTTCCGGGGCTTTCCCGGCGACCCCGGGTTCCAAGGTCGCCGGCAACCCTGGGGGGGTTTTCCCCCTTTCGTGTCCCGTTTTGCGTCCGTTTTTACTGTTTTTTGATTCTTTTTTCTTCTGTACTTTTCCTTGACATTTTGACCATTTATTGGCCTGATTTCTTTGTAGGAAACCTGATGAGAATCCTTGCATTTTATTTTGCAAAGTTTCCAATTTCCTGAGAAAGCAGAAGACTTTGTCGCGCAGAGCTGCCGATTTTCCGTCAGAAGCTGAAACTGGGTCAAACGATGTCGGAATGACCTGAAATTTGGTGTGAAGCCTCCTGAGCAATAAATAAGACCAACCATAGGCTTTTGTTTGAGTTTTGTAGCCGTTTGGGGTCCTATCACCTGTAGACTTGCTTTTTGTCGCGATGAAGATGTCGCGGTTTGATGTGCGGTCAACCGATGTCCGATTGACTTGAAATTTGACAGGGAACCTATTGGAGTCATTTTAAGATGATTCATAGGTTCTGTCTTGGAAACCATGGTCCCGGAGAGCTTTTGTCACCGAGAGCTCCTTTTCGGCTGTCGGAGAAGCGAAGTTAGGCCAAATGATTTTGAAATGGCCCGAAACTTCTTGTGTACTCCTCTTTTGGCTGTTTGGAAGAATCTTGCAGTTTTTGTTTGATTCTGACAAGATTTGATTTTTGGAAGCAGCATTGCCTATTTATGGCAGGTTGCGACTTCATGTAGCTCTTTGGATCTTGATGAGGCAAAGTGACATTTTTGGTGTCAACAGCGGTGAATACCTTTGGGTTGAGAGAAACACCCAATATATAGATCCAAATCCGTGCATAAGATTCAAATCCATGCATAAGATTTCTTATCATAATACAATCAGAATAGAAAGCCTTTTCAAACTCTTATTTAGAGTTCGGATTGAATTGGGCTTTGTCCGCCTCGCTCCCTATAGCAAGCAGGGATCTCGCTATAGCAAGCCCTGTCTCTGGCCCATGGCCCAAATGCACATTTGCTATAGCGAACAACCTTACTGAATTTTGGTTTGAATTCTCCAAAAATCTTAGTATTCACTTTAGTTCTTCCGGCGGCTTGATTACAATCCATTCTAAAATAAATAGAAAATTACAAATCAAATGGACCTAGAATTCTGTCCAACCCATGAATTAGCCAAAAACAAAATAAAATTCCTAACAAATACCACTTTGGGGGATCTGGACTTAGGTTATTAGGTTAGCTCGTGCAGTATTGACATTATTAGTGTTTACTTTCGTCATCAAGGAATCCTCAATTTAACTTCAATCCAAGTTTATTATATCGTAAAAATCGACCATTTGATGAATAATGTGACAATGAATATTCATAAGGTAGTGTTAATCACGTTTTCCATCAACTGATTGATCCAACAGTGAAAAATAACTTTGATTGATGTAACACTTGAAGATAGCCCATATCCATACATAGTAGTTATTTTGAATGGTTGAGATTTCAATAAATGAGCCCTACTATAGAGTTCCACTCCTTTAACACGTGATTTCTCCGGGTCAAGGCCTAAGATGAATCGGTACAGATGTAGACAACACATCGCCCCCCGAACAATCTCATATGGTATAAGAAATCCGCAACTAAATGCCCATGGATGTATAAATATACTCAATTTAGTAACGAGTGCCATTTTAAATATGAATCGGCTAAGTCATCAATCCAACTTGCTAGCGAGTGAGTTTGAATAGACTCAGTTGAGTTTTCGGACATTGATATGGATTGTGAAGATTATTAATTTTTCGTTATGGTTTTTAGAGCAAGTCTTATTTTTAGTCTATACATCAACCTAGTTCATATATATATATATATAAAGCGAGGGCCATCTAATTTGGAAATCGAGTCCCAGTTTTGTAATAGTTCAATTATGACCAAAGTCCAGTTAATTTAGTTCCTCCAACCCAATTAATTGCGAATTATTTGGACTCTTAATGATCCCATGTTTTCCAAAATTATAATTCTTAAACAAAACAATACAATATCCAAACTTTTTAATGGTCCTATGTCTTTCGAAATTCAACTCTTAAACAAAACATTACAAACTATCCGAAATGTTAAACATTGCATTATACATGTACCATTTAGTGTTTTGCATGATCTAGACTTCAATCCACTCTCCTAATTTAGAATTTCTATTTACTTCCATTGAGAATAAGAGAGTATTGGAGCGACCCTTTTTCCTCCCCATTTTCTCTGGTGGTTGTGGAATGCCGCGTTTTCGTTGTCTCTAATCTCCTCTACTCCTCTCTCTTCTTTCCAATGAGACATCTCGGACCTTTCTATAATGTTATCCTCCTGTGATTAACATGCATCTAATTAGAAAGGTCTCATTGGAAGCTTCTAGTGGTACTTCTTAATATGAAATAATCCCAAATTTATGCCTTCCAATTTTACAAGAGTGAAAATGGGCTGGACCATTTTCAAGTTCAGAATGGTACCGATGTTCCTCAAAATTTGCTCATCAAATGAATGAATAAAATTGAAACCCAAAATTTCATAATCCACCGTTATTTTGATAGCCTTAAATTTAAATATCATATTCTCCGAGGGCTACGAGGCTAATCTAAAATACCCTCCTTATATTATATATAATTCGTCAGAGCCGAGGGAGTGAAACTCTTTAGAATCTATTGAAAGTCCATCCAAATGGCTCAAATTGAACTCCCCCCCCCCTTCCCTTTTATGTGATGCCGTAAAATCTTACTCTTAAAAAAGTTGATTTGACTATAAAATTGAACATGCTAATCATATTACACACTTTGATCACTTCTAGGGGGTTGCTGGGAGTGAAGTCCATGATGGGACCTATCTATTTAAACCAGGTGAAAATGAATACTTTAACAAATTTTAAATGTTTGTCTCATTGTAAGATTAAACATGCTAATTACATTATTAATCATAACTCTTGCATTAAAATTTGTGACATTCCAGAGTGTCCATTTTGACAGGCCTTCAATAGGTGGGCGGGTAAAGATCTAGAATCTAAAGAAACACCCTGGTGGACATGGTGGATCATGACCCAGGACTGGGACACACCATGTGTCCAATCCTCCTAGGAATCCGGACTCTTTATTCAAAACCTATATTAGAGACAATGCAGTCATTGCCAATAATGTCAACCTTATTGTCTACAATGTCCGAGCCAAAGGCTCGACCCCTAGGCGGCACCGAGCTCAGCTGGTGCAGAGCCGTCCCCGGCGGCACCGGCATCACCGTCCTCTCCCTCCTCCTCTCCCGCCGCCCCGACCCCTCCCTCCTCCAAAACGCCCTCCAAAAACTCCAACTCCACCACCCCATCCTCCGCTCCACCCTCTCCTCCTCCTCCATCTCCATCTCCTCCTCCCCCTCCGTCCGCCTCCAATCCCTCGACCCCCCCTCCAATCTCCTCCAAACCCCTCTCCCATTCTCCTCATTCCATCTCCTCCTCGAACACGAATTGAACCAGAATCCATGGTCCCAATTCGAAGAAGAAGAAGAGGAGGACGACGACGATGCCCAATTTGATGTTTTCTTCGCCACCCTCTATTCGCTCCCCGATTCGAAGCACGTCCTCTCCCTCCGCCTCCACACTTCCATCTGCGATCGCACTGCAGCGGTCGCGCTGTCGAGGGAGTTGCTGGGGCTGATGAGGGAAGGGGTGGGAGGGGAGAAATGGGTGCCTGGAGATGTGGGTGGAGAGGAGATGTTTTTGACGATTGAGGAGATGGTGCCCAAGGGGAAGGGAGATAAACCATTTTGGTCTCGTGGGGTGGATTTGATGGGGTACTCTTTGAATTCTATGAGGATCTCGAATCTGGGGTTTGGGGATGTTGACGCGGAGAGGGCGTCGGAGGTGGTGAGGATGCAGATGAGCAGAGAGGAGACGGATCGTATTCTTGCTGTAAGCGATTTATGGGTGTCTTCTGGTTTTTTCCTTCTGCAATTGCTTTTTTATTGTTTTTGGTTTCGTTTTGCTTTTGTTTTTTCTATCATTGGTTTGTTCTGTGGAGACTGGGAATTTGTAGCTGGCTATGGTTGGATTTTTGATAATCATGTTGGGTGGGCGAGGAATAGGATAGGTACGAAAACAACAATGCATCAGTTGATTGATTTGCAGATTCACAGATTCAGTGAGATCAACCAACTCCATTGATCAGGATCATGGTATTCCGGTTTGCCCATTCCAGTTTGCATTTCGTCCGGTTTGCGCATTCCAGTTTGCAATTCGTAATTCCAGACTTTGCTTGATCACAAAAGTTGATGGAGTAGGATAATTTGATTCCCTTTTCAATTTGGCTAATGCATGGGTTTAAAAATTTCGATGAAGTAAAATTAAAATAACTGGGGCCCACATTCGATGTCCCAACCATTCAAAATAACTAGTTGGGTTCAATTGGAGCAGGGCCATCATCAAGATCGATCACGTGTAGAACAGATGATGAAAACACAAAAAAAAAAAAAAAAAAAAAAAAAGTTTCCCTGGTGAGCAAGCAACCTTACGGTGGGGCTAACTTGGAGTTAGATATGGACTAGTGTTAACATAGTTCCTCAACTGCAAAATGATTTATCTGTAGTTAGAAAGCCTTATTTGCAAACTAAGTATGATCAGGATGGCCCCATGGCCAACCTGATTAAGGATATCAAGGAATTCAGAATTTAAGGGTATTTTAGTCATTCAAAATCTCGGGCCATTTGCCAGCTCACCACTGTGGAGTAGAATATCATCCTCATTGTCTAAGCCATTTAGATGTTGGTATGCTTTATTGTATGATATCCTTGATTGTAAGTTTCTATTGCAGGGATGCAAGGAGAGAGAGATTAAGTTGTGTGGAGCCCTCACAGCTGCTGGATTGATTGCTGCAAATTCTAAGAACATTGCAAACAACTGGTCAGGCAATTACACTGTTGTCACCATGATTGATTGTCGAAAGTATCTTGATCCAGTTCTCCAGGAAAACTGTTTAGGTATGTTCTACAACATCTAGGAATATAGTTGTAAAAATTGTGCTCTTTTATAAAAATGAAGGTAAGATTTGGGAGGAAAGGGAAGCCATTATGGAGAAAGGTGGTTGCATCAAAACATGGGGAGAAGGATAGGGATGGGAATTGGGAAGGGATGGGTCAATGGCGTGGAAGGATATTATAAAAATTTCGTGGATGCTGCTTGTAAGGGGTGGTTATTATTACAAAATAGTTTCAAATTCTCTGTTGGGGATGGTGGACGAATTTGTTTTCTCGAATATGTGAAGTTGGGTGATGTTTCATTGCCAACTAGATTTCGAAGACTTTATGTAATATCTAAATAGCAAAGGGGTGTCAATCAAGAATTTGATAGAGAAGATAAATGGACGAAACATGTGGAATGTTTTTTCCCCTCTTTTTGAGAAGCAACAACAGTTAATTTTCTATCAAGTAAAATAATATGATGCAACAATAAGAGACATCTTATTAAGGCAAAGATAGGAATTTTCAATCACCATGCTCCCATTTAACTATTCTTGCTTTTACCATAGCATCTGCCTCTTCATTCCTTTCTATTGATATGCGCAAGGAAAATGCTGAATGATGAGAATATGTGATGATCATCTTAATCTCCTTTAACACTGAAATCAATCGCCATGGAGGGTGAGAAGTACCTAATGTGCACATTGTAGTATTGATTTAATCCACTGCAATTAGAAACACTTTGCAGTGTGCATTTTCAATAATTTCATCCCTTATGATTGCCTGTATTTCGCTTCTAAGAAACATCACCTATTGACCTTGAAAAAGCTAAGAGCATTTCACATTCATGATTCTTAATTTAATAGTCCTCCCAACTCTGGATGGACTGGACTTGCCAAGCAAACTTCCAGCAGTGTTGGTTACTATTCTGCAGGCATTTTTTCCCGCTGGAATGTGGCTTTTAGTCACATCATTGAACCCCTTTCCAAAACCAATGAAGAAATTCCACGAACTCCTTTGCTTGTACTCCCTTTTGAAAATTCATGAATTCATTCTACCAATTTGACCGATCGTATAAAGTTGTTCTTGCCTTAAAAGATTCTCTTATTTCTACCCTCAGATTGTCCATGACATTGCCTGGAGGTAGAGTTCTCCATAATGTTTGGACTCTGATCAGAATAAGACTCTTGACCAACCTTCTGGAAGAGCTCATAAGGAAGTAGGAAAGGGAACAACAAAGAGCGATAGTAAAAAAGCTAAATGATATGAGCAGAAATTCAATTGAAAAAAAAGATCAGCCTACACTTTGGTAGTTCAATACTTAAAACAAATATTGAAAAGAATAGACTTGATGCTTGACGTTATCTAGGGTTAGAATTTTGTTGGAAGAAGCCATCCAATAAAAAACATTTAACTCTAGGTGAAACTAAGGATCTCCAAACTGCTTTCAGTGGAAAGTACATAGATGCAAGGAGGGTAAGGAGGAGGCGCAAACTTTTAGTTAAAAAATTCCAAGGGAATCTAGCTTGTAATTTTTTTCCTCTCCTCTAACTGTAACTCCACCACAACACGCATCCCCATCAAATTTGCTACCATTTGTGATTCAAAATCCCGAACTATTCTCCAAGGTAAATTCCAATTAATTCATCCTCCACTTTTTAAAGTACAAGTGGTAATTGGAACGTCTTTACAATTTGATATCATGTAGTCTTTGAATTTGCGAGGCCATAAAAACTCCACCCAATTAAGATCTTCCAAACATCATATTCTTGTTATGCCCCACCTCCAAAAAAAAAAAAAAGGAAAAAAAAGTTCTAGAGTTACTACATAGCAGTTTCTCCACCCTATTGGATTCATTCGAGGAGATCTTGTGGACCATGAAACCCAATCAAGTATAATGGAGATTTTTGAAGACGTGATCTTTTTGTTGGAAGGAATTGATAGGAAAAGTAGGATACCGGTCGGATTCTTCTGGGGTCTTTTTGTGTAAAAGCCTCCAACTTCTCCAAGTAAGTTTCTTATCATTTCTCTTTAGAAGTGGTTTGGAGTTCCTTGGCCACACAGGATTAAAGCTTTTAGTTGGACTGCATTTGCCAACAATGTTCGTTGAAATGGGTAGTGGATAGAATAATGTTTTGTCTGTTGCATTGGGTTTCAATGTGAAGTTATTTAGTAGGATTTCTTTCTTGATTCTTATAGCATCCACTACTACCTACACAAAGGGAGGCCTATAGAGGTTATCAAAACTGAGATATTATGAACTTTTTTTTTTCTGGGATGTAGACTGATTTTTTTCTTTAAAAATGGTAGTGGAAACGTTGTCCAATTGTATTAATGAAAAAAAAAATGTGAAAAGGGTGCTGCTAGCCTGAGATGGGCTCAGCAACCCACGACTTGAAAGAAAGAGGGCCCTAAATGTCCCTATATTACATCCCCAAGATCAGCTGCATGAATAACATTCATAGCTGGACTTTGAAGCCCCTCCTTGGTTAATTATCTGCTTTACAATACACTCCCTGAGAAGGACATGAGCAAAAAGTTAAAGGCCTCTATGGAGTAAACCCTTCAACTCATCGAATATTGTAAGCAGTCTGCATGGAACTCCTCTCATCTTTTCACAAATTTAGAGTCCCCCCATGCTGTTAGAGGGAACAGCCGAACAAGCCAAAGTTGCATGCCTCCCTAACCTCAATAACCATTGCGAGGCCAATGGAAACTTAATGCATACCAATACCATACTGTTCTTGAAAAAGCCAAGCCCATCACAGTTGGACAAACAATGAAAAGAAAGATGACAACATAGTATTCTTTTTAGTGTTATTCTGCCCCAGCTGGTGTTGGAGATTATAACCGATCTGAGATTTTTTGTAAGCGGACTAGCGGAGAGGGGGCAATCTTGTTGTTGAGTTCATATGTGGGGTCTTTGTTCATTGAGGTTGATTCAGTAGATGCTTTAGGCTAATGAACAGCTCTGCACCTGTGGAAGTTAGCCTTTATCGTAAATGGAATAAGACATTTGCTTTCTATATTTGATGTTTCTTTTGGTCATGGTTGAGGCGCCTTAATTTCACACACTTTCCTTAAGATTGATCCCTGAGTCTTTTAAGTTTAAAGAATAAAGAGTCACTCCCGACCAGTAACCCAATGTTGCCCAAAAAAAAACCAGAAAGAAAAAAAAAAAAAGAACGAAGAAGCCTAGTCACTTGCTAAGGTGAGATTTTCTAGAATGGATATGGTTGTGGACAGTGCTTTATCTTGGCAATTGATTCTCTCTCATATGGGAACAAGCCAGAGTCAAATTCAAAACTCTGAGAAAGGGAATAGTCAGTTGTCTCAGTGGACTGCTATTTTGTGTGCACTTTTCTTTATTAATAATATATTTTATTACCATTGCCTCCAGAGAGGAAAATAACATTTTCGTACTCTTGGCTTCTTGCATCTTGCACAATGACTTTCTCAATTATGTTCAAGGACATGGGAACAAAATACTTCACAGATTTATGTCATTGCTATCTATCTGATCTCCACATATTTTTACTTGTGCACATTGCAGATTAGGACCCTTGTGTGTGTGCTCACACGCGCACTGTGCACTTAAAATGTGAATGGGCCAGACAAGTTTTGGGGTAGACTGATTTTTTTGTGGTGTTGTTGTTGTTTATCTCCCTGATTGGTAATTGGAATTTTATTGAAAGAAGATATGCAGCTGTACCTATGAGGGTTATGCACATGAACGGTGTGGGATTTTCGATCCATGCCATCTACAAAAGCGGGATCCCTAGTCTAAAAGGTCTGGACCGAACATGTGGGGATCCTGTAGGTGAAAATCACCCACAACATGAGAGACAGAGAGAGAGAGATGAACATAAAAACAAAAACATGACAAACGCGAGCTTTTTTTTTTTATTTAATAATTTTGGAGGGGGGGGGGGGGGGGGGGGGGGGGGGGGTGCATAGTCCGTTGGCACTTGGCAGTGGCAGAGCTAGGATTTTCTTTTGGGTTGAGCCGTGGAGGAGGTGCAAGATATTTCTTCTCAGCTCGATGCTTCATTTCATCATATTTTTCAAAAGGCTAATAAAATGGATGATGGTCTAGCGAAGGAGGGAGTGTTTTGTGTTTCTGTTCTTTTGATGTTTAAAGATGTTTGATTGCCTTGTTTTTTCATTGTTCTGGTTGTTTTCTATTTTTTTGTTGCCTTGTTGTTTTTAAGTTGGACTGAGCTTTTTCGGTCCGGTTTTTTTTTGGAGCAATAAGATTTACTACTGTATAAAAAAAAAAGCTTTGTGAGGACAATTAAAATGCTCTCGCCATAATGAATGCAAACTGCTCAAAATAATCATTTGCTCCTAGGATTCAGAGTTGTATCCCACTCTAATGAAAGTAGGACTTAAGACAGATTGATCATGTGTTCATCATTTCACCCACAATTAATTAATGAGATTCATTGATACTGTGAGTGCCTAAAAATCACGGAGTTGGTTAATGCGGGTTTAGGATCTCCCGGAGACTCCTTGGTAAGAACAATATGCCTGCCTGGAACCTGAAAAGGGGAGAACAAGAAGGGAGCAATCGTCAGAGACCCTGACTGTGGGTAGCGCAAGGCCCTCCGATGCCTAAGTCAGTTCAGGGAACTCAACAGTAGGGTGGAGGAAGAAGAGAGACAGAGTAAGGGATCAACAGTAAGGTGTTTGATCGTTACCTAGAGTGTAAGGGATCTTCTCTATTTATAGAGGAAGTCTCCATGGTTGAGGACAGTGGGGCCCACTGACTTGTCTTGTATTTGGGAAACACAGTCACATCAGCCCACATTCCCTTAAATGAAGGTCTAGTCCGCCCGCCATTCATTAATTGTCAATCCGATTGGGTCCACCTATCATTAAATGGTGGTCCAATTGGCCCACAATTCATTAAATGGGGGTCTAATCGGACCTCACCCTGTTTGGTCCTTTCGGCGGTAGTCCCATCGGGTCTCGCCTAGAGCCTCGCCCTGACGGGGACATAGCCGCTGGATGTAGATCTGCCAGGGATTCTGGGCGGCTGAGATGTCTTCTCGGCCTCATCCGCGCATGCCCATATCTCATCATTCATTCCATGATGTGGCTGGTTTTCCAGTGGAGCTTTTGGCCGTTAGCGCTCGTCTTGGCTAGCATGCTGGCGCGTGACCGAGATGCGTGACCGAGGCCGAAGCAGACTGCCGAGGTCAGGCATGACCGAGGTCGGCATGAGCTTGGTTACGGTTGGCGTCCTAGCATCATTGCCGAGGTAGGCGTGGTCAGGCTTAAGACATGATTAGCCGGTCATGTCATCGGGGCTAATATAATCTCGGTGTCTTTAGGAACGTCCCCACACAATTGCTCCCTAGCTTTTGAGCTCTTAAGAGTTCCTTAAAACTTTTTGAGGTCGGAAGCTACAAGATGTGAGGAACTTCAGAGATCGGTGGTGGAAGATAACATCCTTGGGGACATCGATTGTGCTGCTGAGCTGCTTTCTATCTGGATCGGGGTTCTTTTCAAATCTCACCTCGGTCCCAGCTGTTGACGTTTCATCTCTATCCGTCGTCGTTTCGCCTGCCCGAGGTAATAAATGCTGCGACATGCTCGATGCAGAAGGTGTACCGTCGATGCCACGTGTCAATGCTGGATGGGTGATTCAGATATTTCGGAGGCGCGTGCTCTGCATCGAAGAGACGTGCACGGTACTCAATGCTTCGCACGTGCGTCCTCGGGATATGAAAGGGCGCTCCTTCTCCATCTATAAAAGCGGAGGCTAGGGCTCCTTTCGCTTCTACTTGTGCTTTTGCCAGAGAAGAAGAAGGGAGAAAGGGTTTTTCGCAGAAGATAGTCCGTTCTGAAAGAGAAGTGCCACTGGGATCGATCCATTCTGGGTTTAGCCTTGCTTCTCATCCATCTTGTCTTTGTAAGTCTTCCTTCTCTGAGCTTCGTCTCTCGATTCCTTAGATCTTAGGAAAACCATAGAAATGAGCGCCTATAGTTATTGGATAGAAAACGAAGGGGCCATAGCTCAACTCAAGGTGGTTTATAAGATACCCGGTGATGTCTTATTCAAAGCACCCCACCTTGCTTCTTATATCGACGGTAGCATTTTCCACGGCTGGTTGCCGTTTCCCCTGATAGCCATAATAGAGGGCGGAGTTCATTTTCTCCTTCATCCTTTGCTCAGGGATTGCCTCAGGGCATGGAACCTCTGCCCTTGTTAGTTGATGCCGAACGGCTTCAACATCATCATAGGCATGGCTGTGCTCAATGGGGTTTTGAAAATCAACCTTGGCGTCCACGACATCGAGGATGTTTATGACCTCTGTAAAGCCCGTGACAATGCCTACTATCTCCGGATTAGGCCGGGCCGGAGTAGTTTTGTCCACGCCTTGGAGGACTCGAATAAGTACGCCGGGGACGATCGCCTGCTTGTTTCAGGCAACTGGGAGTTCAGTGACGATGAGCCCACGTCGAATAGACTTTCTTGGATCCCCCGTCGCCTCGGTGCTCCGTAAACATCGTATTATTCTTTTGCATTTTACCCCTCTTTTGGTAACGCCTAGCTGACACCTTTTCTGTTCGCTGTACAGATATCACCCAAAAGACGAGAGAGGCTGAGAGAGTTGGTTGGACCAGGAATGAGGCCTGGCTTCGGGCTGTAAGGAGTTATCACAGCCACGCAAATAAGTCGGCCTGGTCTCTTCTTGGCTACGACCCAAAGTACAAGTCTTATTTCAAGAGGAAGGACGATCCGAGTCCGGTCCCCGCACCCGATCCGACCGAGATCGAGGCAGGTAACCGAGCCGCGTCTGGAGCCGAGGCTTCTACATCAGAGCCGGAGTCGGCAGAAGTTCCTCTGAAAAGGAAGGAGTCGTGCCAGTCATCTCGATCCCCTTCTTTGAGTTCGGCAGAGGGAGAGATGGTGAGAAACAAACATCTGGTGCTGGACGACTTGGAAGTCCTGGCGCTTGGGGTCAGTTTTCCGAAGCACCAACAAGCTCAGCCGTCGCAGAAGTCTATGTTCCAGTGTTGCCGGAGGTTCCTCCGACTTCTGGTCAACCAAGCGTTGCTGCTCCCGCAACTGCTTCTGAGCCGTCGGCGGACGTCTCCGGGTTACAGACAGTTACCCCCGAGCAGAGGACAAGTACTTTGGTTCGGAAGCGAGCTTCTGATGCTACGTTGGCGGAGGCTCGGTCAGGAAAAAAGGCCGTCCCTGCCCCTCCTGTTGAAGTGGGGTTCGGATTGCTTTTAACGAGGCGATCCGACCTCCCTATGCCCTGGAAGCCAGATCTACTGCTGGAGCCTGGGAGGCCGGAGGCCGGTGACGATCAAGGATCGAATTCTTCGGAAAGTCTATCCTTGTGTACTCGGGGCGCTTGGGCGGGCTTGCGCCCTACCGTTGGATATTGCTCAGCTCGAGGAGTATGATGGCACCAAGTTGGCGCTGGCGTGTTTGCAGTCGTCTCTTGCGTTTAGTCTGTTTGGACCTTCCTCTCTTGCATTTCTTTGCCAAGTATTTTGTTTCGGTCTCGATTTTGACTCTTACCGTCTTGCTTCCCTCAATAGAATGTGAAGAGGTGAATGGTCGCCTTGGACCGGCTTCGTAAGAGTGGCCCAGCGCTTGCCAGGTCGGAGGCCGAGAAGAAAACCCTCCAGGGGAAGCTGACCGAGGTGACTCAGGCGCTGAAGCACATGGAGGAAGTGAAGGGCGGCTACAAGGTCAAGTTCGAGAAGCTTAAAGCCGAAGATACCAAGCTCATATCCGAGGCTGAGGCCTTGAAGAAAAAGGTTGCCGAACTTAAGGCCTCCTTATAGGTGCAAAGGAATGATCTCGAGGCGAGGCTCCGATCTGGAGACGAGCGGATAGCCGAGCTCGAGAAATTTAAGGAGGGAGCCGAGGCTAGGCTCGAATCGGAATGCGATGCCGCTTTTGAAGAGGGAGCAGAAAGGGCAGCGGTTCATTACAGAGCCCAGGTTATCAAATTGAGGGACAAAGCCTGGGTGGAGCGTGGCGCGCGGCTCTGAAAGAGGTGGGAATCTCTGAGGATCACCCTGCATTCAAAGATCCACCCGGGTACCCAGTCAAGGAGCGCGAGCCGAGCTCCGCTCCTGCTGAACTTTCCACACCCGAGGCCCCTCCCGTGGTGATTGAGATCCCTGAGGCTGCCGACTCCGAGCTTGTCCAGACTGAACCCGGTGCCGATCCCGAGCCTGCGTCTTCTTGAAGGCTTTACTTTTGATGTATCTTTTTTTTTTTGCTTTTCTTCTATTTGGATGTAACGACCAATTTTGGAATGGAATCCCCCCGTTTTGATAGCTTGGATCTCCATCTTTTGGTGTTTGCTTTCATCTGTCTTTTGCCTTTCATGCTTGTAGTTAAGAATTTTGCCAAGTGTTTGACCTCGGCCCCTCGACCGGGCTTCTTGCACACGAATTCTTTTGTGGCATAGCTGATCCCAATAACCGAGTCGGAGTGAGAGCGGATTGGGTTACGTCCTTCATTCCGGGATTACTTGCGGCATGCTTGGCCATTGCAGCAATCACCGAGCTGACTCGCCACCAAGCGTGATCCCGGTCTAGCATTCTTACCGAGGTATCATGGTGATGTTCGTAGCTTTGGAGATTATGGAGAATCTTCTGGGTGATTAACTTCCCAAGGTCATAATGACGCTCTTTGATTGATGTAGGAGATAAATCGACGGCACTACGTGTCATCATCTGGATGGTCATCTGACTGTCTCGAAAAGACGCACGTCGCTTCAAAGGAGGCGTATGCAACTTTCGAAGCGGTGTGGCGGGATGCCTGACACGTGTATCTGCAAACTTGGGAAATTATGCCTCTTATTCGCTATAAATATGGATTGAAGATCAGGTTTTACTCTAACTTGCATCTTTGCCTTTGCCGGAGAAGAAACAAAGAGGTTTGCAGCGAGGGCGCATTCTTGACGAAGGAGTCGTTGCTAAGGTCAAGCTAGCGGTCGGGGTTCCGCCATCACCAAACTGCCCGTGTCTTCGTAAAATAGGGCTTTGGCCCGTTTTAGCAGAGGAGGTCGGAGGAGGTGCTCCCATGGAGCTACTTGTGTCTTCGTAAAATACATCCTCGACAGCTCTTGCCGGCTGGGAGGAGATCAGACATCTATATTTGGTGACCTCAGGCCGAATATGGAAAATAGATGTCATTCGTTCTCCCCCGCTCTTTCCTCTGACGCATCTATCCCTTTGTGATGCGGTAGGGAAATTTTTCTGCTTCTAATAGGATGTAACAGAGATCACTTCTGCTTGTAATCCTTTTTGATAGTTTAATAAAAATTTCTTTTGCCTTGCATCTTCTCTTTTGTTACTTCGAGAATTTTTTTGCATTTTGCCTTTACTCTGGTTGCTTAGGAATTTTACCTATGCCTGGATAGACTTCGTAGTACATCTGCTGAATTAGGAACGAGACGTGACCAACTGGCTCGTCACCAGAGGCGTAGTCTTATTGGCTAGCGATCTGGTATTCTTACCGAGATGCGCGTGCGACCGAATTGCCCCAGTGCTGCTTTTGCTAGTCTCAGCACGAGCTTAGTCAAATAGGGACGTAACCAGCTGGCTCGTCACCAGAGGTATAGTCCTGTAGGCCAGCGATCTAGTACTCCTACCAAGATGCGCGTGTGACCGAACTGCCCCAGTGCTGCTTTTGCTAGTCTCAGCACGGGCTTGATCAAATAGGGACGTAACCAGCTGGCTCGTCACCAGGGGTGTAGTCCTGTAGGTCAGCGATCTGGTATTCTTACCGCGATGTCGTGTGATCGAACTGGAGAGTGTACCATAGCTGAACTGGGGGTTACACTGCTGCCGAGTTCTTCATCTTGATGAGGTTGAAAGCAATCAGAGATTCAAGACCATTCAGAAAACAAGAACTTCTTTCATTGATCTTCAGAAATTGATTACAGTTCAGAAGTAATATTTCTTAAGGTGCGTCGCATTCCATGGTCGCGGCAACTCTTTGCCGTCCATGTCCTCAAGTCTATAAGCTGACTGTCCAGCAGTTGAGATAACCTTGAACGGTCCATGCCAGTTCGGTGCAAGCTTGCCTTGGTTCGGATCCCTATCTGCAGGGAGCGTCTTTTTTAGGACCAACTCTCCGATCGAGAATTTCCTTTCTTTGACCTTCTGATTGTAGCCCCTAGCCAACTGTTGCTAATAGGCAGCCAACGCAGAGAAGCAGCAGCCAGACGGATGGCTACTGCTTCTCTGCGTTCTTCGGCTAGGTCTAGCTCTCGAGCCAGGTTCATATCATTTTGGCCTTGGTCGAAGAGTTCCGATCTCAAGGTCGGGAGGCCGACCTCAAGTGGAATCACTGCTTCCATTCCGTAGGCCAAAGAGAAAGGCGTTGCCGAGGTGGAGCACCTTGGAGTCGTCCTGTAGACCCAGATGACACTTGGTAGCTCTTCCACCCACCTTCCTTTAGCTCGGTCGAGCCTCTTCTTGAGTACGTCAAGCATTACTTTGTTGGAGCTCTCAGCTTGACCGTTGCTCTGAGGATAGGCTGGAGTGGAGTAGTGGTTTCTGATGCCGAGCTTCTGGCAGAAGTTCTTGAAGAGGTTGGAGTCGAATTGGGTCCCGTTGTCCGAGACCAGAACTTGTGGAATGCCGAACCTCGTGATGATAATCTTCCACACAAAATTCTTCGAGTCTTACTCAGTGATGGAAGATAAGGCTTCTGCCTCTACCCACTTGGTGAAGTAATCGGTGGCTACGATCAACCACCTCTTATTCCCTGGAGCTCGGTGAAGTGGTCCCACTATGTCCAACCCCCATTGGGCGAAGGGCCACGGGCTGGAGAGAGGGCTCAGATCTTGCGCCGGCTGATGGAGGGAAGGGGAGAACTTCTGGCATTTCTCGCACTTCATGGCATACAGTTGAGCGTCCTTCTGCATATACGGCCACCAGTAACCCTGGCTGATGGCTCGGTAGGCTAGCGACCGTCCTCCGATGTGGCTTCCACAGATCCCTTCGTGTATCTCATAAAGTAAATCTTCAACTTTGTTCGGATGCACACATTGAAGGTATGGGCCGGTGAAGGATTTCTTGTAGAGTTTTTTTTCTGGAGACATCCAGGACCGTGCTGCCTTGATTATGATCTTGTGAGCTTCGATCTTGTCTTCAGGAAGTTGGTCGTCTCTGAGGTAGGTGATGATTGGGTCCATCCAGCTCGGACTGAGATCAATACACAAAATTTGTCGAGGCGGGGATAGTTCTATGCTTGGCCTTCCCAGGGATCCTACTTCGACGATTCTCTTGTTTCCTACTTCAATGGCGGAGGCGAGGTTGGCGAGAGCATCTGCGTGAGAATTGGATTCTCTATAGACCTGTTTGACTTATGCTTTTTAAAACTGAGTGAGGAGCTTTTTCGCAAGAGCAAGGTAGGCCACCATCCTTTCGTCGCGAGCCTGGTAGTCTCCAGTTAGCTGGCTCATCACCAACTATGAGTCATTGAAAACCACCAGCTGCTGCGCTCCCAGGATTTTGGCACTATTCTGTCCTACGATCAGTGCTTCATATTCAGCTTCATTGTTTGACGCCTTGAAGTCAAGAGTCAGAGCTTGTTCGACGACAAGTCCTTCTGGAGATTGAAGGACTACACCAACGCCAGCTCTTTTGGAGGTAGAGGATCCGTCGACAAAGACCTTCCAAGCTGAAGCAAGGAATCGTTTCCAGGATCACTCTTCTTCGGTCTCTGTGACTTCGTCCTCAGTCCCTCTGCCCCTAGCTCGGTGCCGACTGGGTCGGTGCCGAACTGGGAGAAATGAACTCGACAATGAAATCTGCCAAAACTTGGGCCTTGATCACCGTTCTGGGCTGATACCTGATATCGTACTGCCCCAATTCGACAACCCACTAGGATACTCGTCCGGAAAAATCAGCCTTCTTGAAAAAAGATTTGAGTGGTTGCTCAGTCACGACCACTATAGTATAAGTCTGGAAATAATGGGAGAGCTTGCGAGAAGCACTGACGAGTGCTAATGCTAACTTCTCCATTGGTAGGTATCTGGTCTCGGCATCTAGCAGGATCTTGCTCGTGTAGTAGATCGGCTTCTGCTGCTTGTCGTCCTCTCTGACGAGGACCGAGCTCACTGCGTGGTCCGAGACTGCCAGGTACAAATAAAGCACCTCTCCTCGTGTCGGAGTCGAAAGCAGGGGAGGTGACGCCAGATAAGCCTTCAGCTCTTGCAAAGCTTTGTCGCACTCCGGGGTCCACTGGAACTGCAAGTTCTTCTTCAGGAGGTGCTGGAAGAAAGGCTGACACTTGTCCGAGGATCTGCTGATGAAGCGGTTTAGTGCGGCGGCCATGCCGGTCAATCTCTGAACTTGTTTCGCCGTGGTTGGACTTTGAACTCCTTGGATCGCCGAGATCTGATCTGGATTAGCCTTGATTCCTCTCCTAGTGACGAGGCTCCCAAGGAATTTGCCGGAGCCTACTCCGAAAGCACATTTGGAAGCATTTAGCTTGAGCTGATACTTCTGAAGGATGTCAAACACCTGATGTAGGTCGGCCAAGTGGTCCTCAGACTGCTTTGACTTGACGACCATGTCATCAATGTAGACTTCTACTGTTTTTCCGAGCTGGGTTTGGAACATCTTGCTGACTAACCTTTGGTAAGTCGCCCCTGCATTCTTTAACCCAAAGGGCATCACTTTAAAGCAGTAGATGCCTCTGGGCGAGATGAACGCGGTCTTCTCCGCCATGCATCGGAATCTGATGATAACCTCGGTATGCGTCGAGGAAACTCATCATATCATGACCAGCGGTGGCATTGATCATCTGGTCGATTTTTGGAAGAGGGAAGTTGTCTTTGGGACAGGCACTGTTGAGATCAGTAAAATCGACACAGACTCTCCATTTGCCGGTCTTCTTCTTCACCACCACTGTGTTGGCTAGCCAGTCTGGGTACTGGACTTTTCTTATGGCTCTGGCTTCTAACAATTTTTCAACCTCCTCGATCACGGCCTCTATTTGTGGGATCCCTGTTCTTCGGGGACGACAGGTTTGTGCTCAGGATCCACATTCAGCTTGTGGCACATGATCTCAGGGGCAATGCCGGGCATCTCGTAGGGGGTCCATGCAAAGACTCCTTTATGCTGCAACAGGAAGTCCAAGAGCTCGGCTCTCTCGGGCTCGGGAAGCTGACTCCCAAGCAGGAAATATCTCTCGGAATCGCCAGGGTCGATCCTGACCTCGGTAAGCTCTTCTATGCTCTTCTGCTCGGGCTCTCGACCGACCTTGTTCATCTCTGCTTCCAGCTCAGCCATGTTTATCTGCTTGGGTTCCCGCTCGCCAGGTACCACGGCCATCAAACACCGTGTAGCCATCTCCTGGTCACCTCTGACCGTGACTATCTCCACATTGCCGTCCTTATTTTCAAATGGAAATTTCAGCTTCTGGTGGTGAGTGGACGGTACTGCCTCCATGTTTTGTAGTCAGGTACTCCCCATTATGGCATTGTATGGGGACGACGCATCGACCACCAGGAAATCGGCCATTATCGTGGCGCCTGCAACTTTGACTTTGAGGAGACCTTCCCCTTGGGGTAGACAGGCTTGGCGCTGAAGCCTATCAAGGGGGTGCGCGCTTCTTGTAAATCTTCTTCCCCAAGGCCCATCCTTTTGAAACAGTTAAAGTAGAGAACCTCGGATGAGCTGCCAGGGTCGACGAGGATCCTCTGCACTTGGCAGTTCTTCAACTTCAGTGTGACTATCAACGGGTCGTTGTGGGGGAGCTGGACTCCCTCTAGATCCTTCTCCGAAAACCAAATCTTTGGCCTCTCCTTCCGAGCTTTCTTCAAGGCTGGTTCGAGTTCGGCCGTCATCACCTGCTTACCGTGTGAAGCTCTCTTGGCCTCGGCACGAGCTTGACTACTCCCCTTGGGGGGAGGAGCTAAGTGGATGACATTGATGATCCTTTCCGATTCATCTCTCTCTTGGCCTTTATCTTCTTGGCGATGAGCTTGGCTGCTGTTCACATTTTCTCCCTCCTGGATATAATCCTTCAGGTGCCCATCCTTGATGAGCTACTCAAGGTGTGACTTCAGCGACATGCAGTTTTCGGCCCTGTGCCCATTTTCCTTATGGTAGGCACAGAACTTACTCTGGTCACGGGTGGAGGGGTCACCTCTCATGGGCTGTGGCCAGCTGAAGTACGGCTGCATTTTGATCTTGTTTAGGAGCCTAAAGATTGGCTCCTTTAAGATTGTGTTAATGGCTTTGAAAGCGGTGGCGGCAAATTGCCCCTCTTTGGCTATGTGAGCCTGCTTGAACTTCTGTCCGCCTCCCGAGTTAGGAAACGAGGTCTTCGCCGAGCTGATGGGAGTCCGGTCTCGGTCCGCTTCCTCCTTCCAGGACGATTTCTTATCCTTCTTGGAGGGTCGGCCCTCGTGCCAGAATCCAAAATTCTCCCGAGCTCGGATTTCATCATCCTCTCCTTCGACAAACCGGTTTACCCTGACCATAAGAGCTTTCATCGAGGCCACAGGGTTCCGGGTCAAGTATTTCCGAAGGTCAGTTCCTGGCATCAAAGCTTGCTGAAAAGATGTTACTGCCACCTCTTCAGCTACGTTCTCCACTTGGCTGTAAATGGTCCAGAATCTCTTGGCAAACTGAGTGATATTCTCGTTCTGCCTCATCCTGAGAGCCATTATATCAGCATTTGTTTTGGGGATGATTCTGTGCGCCTGGAACTTCTCTAGGAACGAGCTCCGGAGCTGCTGCCAGTTCGAAATCGATCCTTCTGGGAGCGCGCAGAACCACCTTAGGGGGAGGTCTCCCAAACTGGAGGAAAAGACTCTGCAGTTCAGGTGACCTGTGTCACCCCAAATCGACATTCTTTCGGTGAAATGACGCAGGTGCGCTGCTGGATCAGATGCTCCATCATATAAAATGAACCTCGGGACATTGAACTTCTCTAGGAGAGGAAAGCTCCTGATCTCCCGAGAAAAAGGAGATGCGCCGAGGTCTTCAGGATCGGACATGTCTAGCTGGTTTTGGGGGAAACCGGCTACCTCCAGATTACGTAGTAATGTCTACTTCACCCGCTGATCGACCCACTCTCTCAGGTCATTCTTGACTTCTGGTATGGTTTCCGACTTTCTCTCCGAACGACTATTGCTGGAGCCCTCATCCTCAGTTCGGTGGTGTTTCTTCTCGTTGATGAGGTGCCTCAGATCCATCTCGGGCGGAGGAACTTGCCCGCTTCGGGGAAGCGAGGCCGTAGCCTTTCTTTTATTTTTTCGGGGACGTTGCTGCTGGAGCTGCCCTTGGAGCTGACGTATCAGCTCGTTTTTCTCTTGAAGGGCAAGGTTTTGGGCCCTGACCTCTTCGAGATACGAATTTTCACCCCGGCATCATAGTTCTGATGGGTAGTCTGGTGCGACCTTCCCACCATTGGAGCTTTGTCTTTTCGGGGACGCGTCTGCATGGGACCACCCTGCTAGGGGCGTTCCCGAAGCGGAGGTGCTACTTCTTCTTCCGAGGGTGAGTTTGGATCAATCTCGAGTCCTTTTACGATAACCGGGATAGAGGGGAGTCCTACGGGACGCTCCTCGATCACAGCTGCAGCAAACGTCGCTCCTGGTCCTCCCTGAGGAGGAGCGGACAAGGAAGGGGTCGCCTTTGACGCTTTCTCGCCCTTCTTTGATTTGGATTTGGAAGGCATATTTGGAGGAAAGAGATGTGGATTGTTTCTTCCCCATAGACGGCGCCAATTGTGAGTGCCTAAAAATCACGGACTTGATTAATGAGGGTTTAGGATCTCCCGGAGACTCCTTGGTAAGAACAATATGCCTGCCTGGAACCTGAAAAGGGGAGAACAAGAAGGGACCAATCGTCAGAGACCCTGGCTGTGGGCAGCGCAAGGCCCTCCGATGCCTAAGTCAGTTCAGGGAACTCAACAGTAGGGTGGAGGAAGAAGAGAGACAGAGTGAGGGCTCAAGAGTAAGGTGTTCGATCGTTACCTGGAGTGTAAGGGATTTTCTCTATTTATAGAGGAAGTCTCCATGGTAGAGGACAGTGGGGCCCACTGACTTGTCTTGTATTTGGGAAACACAGTCACATCAGCCCACATTCCCTTAAATGAAGGTCTAGTCCGCCCGCCATTCATTAATTGTCAATCCGATTGGGTCCACCTATCATTAAATGGTGGTCCAATCGGCCCACAATTCATTAAATGGGGGGTCTAATCGGACCTCACCCTGTTTGGGCCTTTCGGCGGTAGTCCCATCGGGTCTCGCCTGGAGCCTCGCCCTGACGGGGACATAGCCGCTGGATGCAGATCTGCCAGGGATTCTGGGCGGCTGAGATGTCTTCTCAGCCTCATTCGCGCGTGCCCATATCTCATCATGCATTCCATGACGTGGCTGGTTTTCCAGTGGAGCTTTTGGCCGTTAGCGCTCGTCTCGGCTAGCATGCTGGCGCGTGACCGAGATGCGTGACCGAGGCCGAAGTAGACTGCCGAGGTCAGGCATGACCGAGGTCGAAGTAGACTGCCGAGGTCAGGCATGACCGAGGTCGGCATGAGCTTGGCTACGGCTGGCGTCCTAGCATCATTGCCGAGGTATGCATGGCCGGGCTTGAGACATGATTAGCCGGTCATGTCACCAGGGCTAATATAATCTCGGTGTCTTTAGGAGCGTCCCCACACAGATAGGTTGCTTGTGATTATTTGATGGGCTACAATGCCTGCGGTAGGCATGGATGGATGGTTGAAAATCCATTGATTGGTTACTTGTGATAGTTTGATGGGCCACGATGCATGCGGTAGGCATGGATGGATGAGAGGACACCATTGATAGCCATTCACCAATGTCAACAGTCAAGGTGTGAATGATATAGTTAGGAGTCCAGGTCCTTTTGAGTATCTCACTCACTTTTCCTGTGAGAGGTGTGGAACTCTACAGTGGGGCTCACCTATTGAATATATATAATGCTTAGAGTAAACGCCCTCCCCTTAAGTGGACTTCCCCAAATTTTATTCCAATAGGGGTTGGTCCCACTGTAAGAATGAAAAATATGGCAGGACCAACTCCTATTGGATTAAAACTTGCAAAAGGCCAATGAAGGAGAGGGACTTCATTTTAGTGGCCCGGATTCTCAAAACGTAGGCCCCTGTATGGAGTTCCACTCCTTTCATTTTAGCATGAGGGAAACACTCAAAGTAGAGTGAAACACTTTTTTTTTTGGCCTTTTGATATCTATATCTAAAATATTAAAATGTCTGTCGGTTGATTAGTTGTGGTAGACTTTTTTACAGTTTTGTTAGTGTTATTTTTACATATGATTATATTTGGAATAAATGATTGTGTAATTTATGCTGAAATTTAAGAATGATGTGTTTTGATATTTCCGATTCAGACTTTTTTACAGTTTTGTTAGTGTTATTTTTACATATGATTATATTTGGAATAAATGATTGTGTAATTTATGCTGAAATTTAAGAATGATGTGTTTTGATATTTCCGATTCAGACATTGTACTGATATTGATACATGAGAAATGTTCTCCTACCAGTCCAGATCTGTGGGCCCACTTGGTCCCACCTTTGATCAATGCCGGCCCTTTCACATTCTCATCTTCCCCATGATCTAGCACCAAGCCCAACTTTACTCTCATCAAACCCTATCTGCTGTTGGATTGAATCTCAATGAAATCTATGGTAAAAAAACCACTAAAGTTTAATGCTATTAAATCAAAGGCTAGGATGATCTAATGGGGCTAGTTGAGCCTCATCCATAAGGAGACCTTTCCATGTACCCACCTCCCACTGATAAAAAGGCATCTAAGTGGATCAATATTCAGTCTGCTTGTAGGAGAATGTTCCCCATTGATAGACTACTCATGAGTTTGAACTCAAACATCCTAGGATGTGAATTGGATCAGCTGGTCCATGGACTAACCCAGTCCATTGCCAACTTGGTGTAGCATTTGGAAACATTTTCTTTACAGTGAAGCATGTTTTTTCTTTCTCACCTGAATGATATGAAAGTAACCTTCAATGATTGCAGGATTTTACTACTCTGGCATTTTGAATACACATTCTATCACAAAGGGGGAGGAGCTGTGGGATGTTGCAAAGAGGTGCCACATGGCCTTATCAAATGCCATCAAAAGCAACAAGCATTTCACAGATATGGGTGATCTTAACTTCCTCATGTGCAAGGCCATCGATAACCCGGGACTAACGCCTTCTTCATCCCAGAGAACAGCATTCATGACCATGTTTGAGGACACAGTAATTGATGACTCTTCCGATTCACATGAAGAAGTTGGTTTGGAGGACTACATTGGATGCTCATCTATTCATGGGGTTGGACCATCGGTCGCAGTGTTCGACACTGTCCGAAATGGGCGGTTAGATTGCGCATTTGTGTATCCTTCCCCACTGCATTCGAGGAAACAAATGCAGGAGCTGATCGACGACATGAAGAACATCCTTGTGGGAGGAGGGGACTGAAGAAAACATGGGGGAGTGGCTGTTGACAGGTTTGCGTCCATATTTAAGAGTTGTTTGGCTCTGTTAAAGAAGCCCATTCATATTCAAGAACTCCTCAAAGAGCCCATATGGTCGGTTTCTGTATCGATCCTGTACTGCTGGCCAGACCTGGAAGGAGTGTGGTAAGCAGGACACTGTTGATACAGCATCCATAAGGCCACTGATGAAAGCATGAATAACACAACAGAATAAAAAAATTCAAAATTTGTTGCATGTATATTTGTCCACAATGATCAATCGAAGGTTTGAAATTGAAAATAGGTGGCATCTTTGAAGAGCTCTGATAGCCTTTGGCTTGATTTGCACCTGTTTTAGGCTGTGTTTTTAGTCTTATAAGGTTGATCTTGGGTCTGATTTTCTGGCCTGATAACAATATGAGCTGGAATTGGGCTCCCTCTGGGGGATTTGAACATCTGTGTGTGCCATCCCATGGATAAAATATCATCCCAATCAGATCATCCTAACCTTATCATCCAAGGCCCACAAGTTTAGTCCATTCGAGTGGGGTGTGTAGTCGATCCAACGGTCCAGTCCATTTGGATCTATTCAAACCCGGGGCCCATGTGAAATTTAGAGGGCGTATGTGTGTGTCCTAGCCGTATGACCCACCAATGGGCCCCACACGTGCGAGCGGACGGGATTCCTTCGTCACCATGGGCCGAGGAGAGGATTTTCCATATATATATATGTTTCCATATATATATATATATGGGAGATGCTCCTATGAGAGATATCTCTCACCTTATATGAGAGATATGGGTGAGGGTCCTCATATTTAAGTTTTTGGCATTGGATATAGATGTGAGGGCCTCTACCCAATCTCTTATTTAAAGTGAGATATATATATATATATATATATTAGGAATGTTCATACACATCCTTCCCTCACCATGGGGTGAGGGACAATGACGTCATCAAGCATACAGGATGCTTTTTTCATTAAAAACAAGAGGATGAAAAAACCGAGCCCGCCCATTTTGAAATTCAAAATGATTCAAAATAAATGAAACCTCCATTCCAATTCACACCCATTTTAAAGAAAAAAACTGAATACGAAAAGGGCCGGAAATACACTTCTCGTGTGGACGTGCGTCTCATTAGAGAGAGAGACCAATGAAGAGGGCTGGAAGCTCTCCTCTTTTGGACCCATCTCATTTGAGACAGACCGGCCAAAACTCTATTCTCCTTCCAACTCTAGATTTTATCTCCATCCATCATCTCATTCCAGCCTAAATATGAGGGCCCTCACCCTTTACTCTCACAATGTATCACGAAAGTAACCCTCACAAGAGAATCTCCCATATATATATATATATATATGTATATGGTGAAAGAGCTGTCTATGCTTTAAAGGCTAACCTAGATAGACTAACCATTGTATTTAATTCAATGCTAAATATCTTGCAAATGGGCTGTGCTCTAATCTGTTCACACAGCATCTCATTCCAGCCTAAATGTGAAGGCCCCCACCCCTTAGTCTCACAGTGTATCACGAGAATAACTCTCACAAGAGCATCTCCGGAGATGCTCACAATTAGAGATAAATGTGAGGGCCCTTACACTTAAGTTGTTGACATTGGATATGGATGTGAGGGCTCCCACCTTATCTCTCATTGTAAGGTGAGAGACGCTCTCATAGGAGCACCTCCCATATATATATATATATATATAGGCCAAGGCTCCCCTAAGCTCGACGTTAGGGAGAAAATCTCGTAAGCTCGTGCTTGTGGGGCCCGCCTTTGGCCCATCCAAATGGACCAAACACATGACCCCCTTAAATTACACATGTCCACCAACTTTCGGTAAGATCTGAATTTACAAGACCGTTGGATTGACTATATATATCAATCCGAATGGATTGTTGACCATTAAACTCTTGGGCCCATATGGAGATGATAAAAATTACGATTGGGGCTGATTTTTTGCAGGGAGGAAGATCCTAAGGAATCCTTGAAATCCGCCTCACCACCATCCTCATGTGGGTCCCCAAGTGGGCCTCACCACACACTTGAGCTTACCTTATCCTAAGCTTGAGGTTAGGGGAGCCTTCCTATATATATATATATATATATATATGGGGCTAACTCTCTTAAGCTGAAGCTTAAGATAAGGTAAGCTGAAGTAAGCTCAATTACGTAGTGGGGCCCACTTGGGGACCCACATGGGAATAGGGGTGGGGGGATTTCAAGGACTCCCTGGGACCCTCCTTCCTACAAAAAATCGGCCCAAATCGTGGTTTCTATCATCTTCATCTGGGCACCAAATGTTTAATGGTCAACGGTCTATTCGGATTGGTACATAGTCGATCCAACAGTATAGTTAATTTGGATTTCACCAAAAGTTGGTGGGCTTGTGCAATTTAAGGGGGTCGTGTGTTTGGTCCATTTGGATGGATCAAAGATGGGCTCCAGAAGCGTTAGCTTACGGAATCATATCATAAGCTTAAGCTTAGGAGAGCCTTGCTCTATATTATATATATGGTGAAAGGGCTGCCTATGCTTAAAAAGGCTGAACTAGATAGCCTAACCATTGTATTTAATTCAAGGCTAAATATCTTGCAAATGGGCTGGGCTCTAATATGTTCCCACAGCATCTCATTCCAGCCTAAATGTGAGGGCCCCCACCCCTTACTCTCACAGTGTATCACGAGAATAATTCTCACAAGAGCATCTCCCATATATATATATATATATATTTATATATATGTATGGTGAAAGGGCTGTCTATGCTTAAAAGGCTGAACTAGATAGCCTAACCATTGTATTTAATTCATGGCTAAATATCTTGCAAATGGGCTGGGCTCTAATCTGTTCACATTCCCCTTTTAATTAATTAGATCTTGAATTTAGCCCTCATTACTGAATAGGTTGTGCTTGGTCAAGCTCTTTCTTCCATGCGTGGCTATGTAAACAGTCCTTGTCTCATATCTCAATGTCTTATATACCTGAGCATGCGCATATATTGGCAGGTGGTTATAAATTGATTGATTTGTACTTTTCATATAGACGAGCCTTACCTTTGATTGTCCATGATTTCAAATATGCCTTATGAATGATCCAAATGTCCCATTTCCTGTTCCTGCAAGGAATTTGGATGGGAACCTGGTTTTATTGTAGGCACATTTTGGAAGGGTGGCCATCTACTTTTTCAATTTGATTTATAAGATAAATGGTGGGCAATCATTTCATATCAAATGTTGTATGTTATATGATCATTTTTTATTTCCACCTTTCATCCTTGACTCTTTAATTTTTTATTTTTTTTGGGTACAAGATCAATTTATATGAAACCCTAGAAACTCAATTTGGAGAAGTCTTGTTTGGTTTTTATGCAAAAAGTGGGCATGAACCAAAGGAGTGAATTTGAACTCTTAGTGATGGAATAACTCTCCATTGTCGGTGTAAAGTCAGAGCTTGATCCCGAACAAAGTCTTGTTTAAGCTTCTTGTAAACTGATTTTTTTTTTTTTTTTTGAGAATATCAGATCGTATTAAGAATCATCAGAAATATCACATTCGATGATTACAAGATCATGAATAAATTGTGGAGCACTATCTCTCCAAATATGATCGGTCGGTTGGAGTAGAGGTTCCATATATTTGCATTCCTCTTGACACGTTCAACTTTCCATGATTGAAAAGGAGTTCAAAACTGATTTAGCCGAGTCGGTCAATTGTCTATAGCAGCTGGAATTCCTTTCTTCACACCTAAGTGCTTTGACAACTTCCAAAGTATCACCTTCTAATATCAATCTTTGAATCTGCAAAGACTTAAAGAAATTTACAGCTCTATCCAAGCTGCCATAGCCTCAGCTACAGTCAGGTCACATATATACGGTTTTGCAACACTCGTACTAACTCCCATTAAGTGCCTTGATATATCTATGGATGCATTCAGTTTGCTTTCCACACTCCTATCAGAGGACTTTCCCATCTTATGATTGAGTTATCCAGATTTGAACTAGTAGCCTCTCTGCGTTCAAGGGAGGCTTGGTAAAAATCTTCAATAGCTTCCTTGGCCTTACTCACCAGTCACCACATGTGAAGGTTGAGTAAAAAACCCTTCAAAAATGAATTTATTCCTTCGAAACCAGATCCCTCTATATACTGCGATCTACATACTGTAGCCACCAAAATAAGGTCTTCCTCTTCTAAAGATGACATTAAACTTTCAAGGAGAACTAAAAAATCCTCATCTGCGCAAGTGAGCTTTTGAAGTTTCCTATTGCATTCCATCCAACAATCCATCGCATCCAGCTTTCCACACTCCCATTGGAGGACGGGAGGCTTGGTAAAAATCTTCAACAACTTCCTTGGCCTTACTCACCACATGTGAAGATTGAGTAAAAAACCCTTTAAAAATGAATTTATTCTTTCAAAACCAGATCCCTATATATACTGCGATCTACATACTACAGCCACTAAAAGAAGGTCTCCCTCTTCTAAAGATGACATTAAACTTTCAAAGAGAACTAAAAAACCCTCATCTGTGCATGTGAGCTTTTGAAGTTTCCTATTGCATTCAATCCAACAATCCATCGCATCTAGCTTTCCACACTCCCATTGGAGGACGGGAGGATTGGTAAAAATCTTCAACAACTTCATTGGCCTTACTCACCACATGGGAAGGTTGAGTAAAAAACCCTTTAAAAATGAATTTATTCCTTCGAAACCAGATCCCTCTACATACTGGGATACTACAGCCACCAAAAGAAGAACTTTCAACAAGAACTAAAAAATCCTCATCTGCGCATGTGAGCTTTTGAAGTTTCCTACTGCATTCCATCTAACAATCATTCGAAGATGGACAATTCCATAGAATGTGAGTTATAGTTTCAACGTCCCTTTCACATATTTGACAAAGATTTTCTTTTGTAGGTAGTAGATTGTTGCATGCTGCAAAGAAACATTTTGTGAGTTCCAGGAATTCTTAGCCTCTAAATTTCTCTCCAAACCCCACAATGCAAAGAAGTTGTTGTCCTTTCAATACTCCCGTTGATGTGCCAACCCAAGCCAACTTATCATCTTGTTGAGTTGGGCTGATAGGCAAGCTGTAGATTTTAACAGCATCATCTTCATTGAAAATCTCTTTTATCAAAGAAACTTTCCACCAATTTGTAGTGCCATCAATTAATTCCTTCACTTTTAAATCTGCGCATGTGAGCTTTTGAAGTCTCCTATTGCATTCCATCCAATAATCTTTCGAAGATGGGCAATTCCATAGAATGTGAGTTACAGTTTCAACGTCCCTTTCACATATTTGATGAAGATTTTCTTTTGTAGGTAGTAGATTGCTGCATGCGCTCAAAAGATCCATTTTGTGAGTTTTTGTGAGTTCCAGGAATTCTTAGCCTCCAAATTTCTCTCCAAATCCCACAATGCAAAGAAGTTGTGCTTTCACTTTCCCCAGTACGTTGTCTCAACCTCTCTTTTTCCATATGATAGGCACTCCTCACCGAAAATACTCCCATTGTTGTGCCAACCCAAGCCAACTTATATCTTGTTGAGTTGGGCTGGTAGGCAATCTGTAGATTTTAACGGCATCATCTTCATTGAAAATCTCTTTAGCCAAAGAAACTTTCCACCAATTTGTACTGCGTTTCAACATCCCTTTCACATATTTGACAAAGATTTTCTTTTGTAGGCAGTAGATTGTTGCATGCTCTCCACAGAAACATTTTGAGTTTTTGTGAGTTCCAGGAATTCTTAGTCACCAAATTTCTCTTCAAATCCCACAATGCAAAGAAGTTGTTGTGCTTTCTCCAGTACATTGTCTCAACCTCTCTTTTTCCACTGAAAATACTCCCGTTGATGTGCCAACCCAAGCCAACTTATCATCTTGTTGAGTTGGGCAGCATCATCTTCATTGAAAATCTCCTCTATCAAATGGCATCATCTTCATTGAAAATCTCCTTTATCAAAGAAACTTCCAACCAATTTGGACTGCCATCAATTAATTCCTTCACTTTTGCATCTGCAACTAGTAGTTTGATAGGAGATTGAATAGCATATGTAGATGGTGATAAAAGCCATTTATCCTTCCATATGTAAATCAAAGCTCCATTCCCAACTCTCCAAACCAATCATTCCTTCAGCAAGTTTTGGGCATTCATTATACTACTCCAATCATAAGAAGGGTTATATCCGATTTTAGCTTCCAAGAAAGTTGAAAGGAGGGCTGGGTTTTCATGACTTGGAAAACTTAAATAAAACCCTGTTGGCCAAACAAGGTTGGAGGTTATTGCAAAATCCCAATTCTTTGATGGCTCGTAAACTGATTTGAGCTATTATGAATTGTTGCTTTCTTCGTGGGTGTGGTCACTATGGGGCTCTTTCTTTTCCTCTTTTATCTTTAATGAAACCACGGGTGCCTTTGGAAAAAAAAAATTATGATGGGAAGCAAAACGACTTGGTGGTGGAATTTCATATTTCTGGAGGACCCAAGTCCAAGTGCATGACTATTTTTATTAGAGGACGGGGGGTGGCGGCTTTACTAATGGAGTTGAGTGAAGTAAAGATTATTTTGAAGAAAAAATAAAATATAAGTGAGTTATGATGGTATTTTATTTTTAGTTGTTTATTATGAAATCTTTTTGATTTTTTGTATTGATTGTGGAGTTTTTTTGTCTTTTAGTGGAGAAATGATATTCTTTTTTTACTTTTTTTTTAATATGGTGGGAAATTTGAATTAAAGTGCTTTTGATGAGACATTTTTTTTGAGAAATAGGGGCTTTACCTTACTTGACTCTATTAGTAGAGTTGCCAAATGGTGGGATCGAGCTACCTGTGCATGTTCACATGTTCTATAGTTAATTGGATGGATTATTATTATTATTTTATTTTGAAATCGCAGAATAATATAGAAGAGACTTGTTAGCAGTAGCACACTTGTGTTTCCTTTTTTTTTTTTTTTTGTTTTTTCCATCCCAGAAAGAATTTTAGAAATTATTATGACATGATAATCTTCCCCAAAGTTCCTCAATTTACTGCTTTGAAGTTTCGATTTGCTTCATTTACCAGCTACCTGTGCATTAAAATTCACTATTGTTACGCTTGGAAGGCAAGACATTCTTCTAGTCTTGACTCAATCAAACTCCCTCTCTTGGAAATGTGGCGCCTTTTAGAAGGGGGGGTGGGGGAGGGTTTAATTTCAGTAAAATGGGCCATTGAATTATGTAAGGCCAGTGGACCCACCAAGATATAGTTTGTACCAATTAGAATTTTGTCTATTTTATCTTTTTAGTGTGCGTATGCTTTTTTGAATGGGCTTGAATGGAATGAAGCATCTTGAGAAGAGCTTGTTCCTAGGTATCAGAGAATATAGCCCAATTGTTTAATTTCAGTAAAATGGGCCATTGAATTCTGTAAGGCCAGTGGACGCACCTCTATTTTATCTTTTTTTTAGTGTGCGTATGCTTTTTTGAATGGGCTTGAATGGAATGAAGCATCTTGAGAGGAGCTTGTTCCTAGGTATCACAGAATATAGCCCAATTGAAACAAGGAGATTTAACATATTAATTTCCCTTAAATTTTGTTCCTCCAATTTCATGACTGAAAATCTACTAATGTCGACTCTGGTCTATAATTTTTTCTTTACTTTTCTGCCCTGGATCCCATGATAATATGAGATCCGAATGTAAAAAGTTTAAAAACCTATGATATCATGGGACCCAAGTCTAGATAAGAAGACGGTCTAGATTTTTTGATGTACGAGTTTTTTTAACTTTTTACATTTGGATCCAAATTGGGGAAGCAGGGTTTAAGGGGGATTAATATGTCACATCCCCTTGAAACAATGAAAGAAGCAGCAAAGTTTTTTAGTATCGCTTTGGATGGCCATGCAAGTTTTCCTCAATAATTTATGGCTGTTTGTTTGCATTAAAATATATAGGACTCATGCCATTAGTTAAAAATAAAGATTAAAGATGATTTTAAAGAATGAGTATCAATGAACTTTTCTCTTAGAGTATGTTTGGCAACAGGTGAGGAATCTATAGATTTGATGATTTTTCACTATCACTAGAATAAAGGTTCGCTACTGAGGATTTGTATATTTGAGGATTTCACATTGATATTGGTGTATATCGATGCATATAGTTGAGTAAAATATGGTTCGGTTTGCAAATCCTTTTAAGTGAGAATTTTCAAATCTCATGGCTGAAATTCTTAACAAATAAAGATTTTCATTCGTCTGAATTCTTAGAAATTTACAATTGCCAAACATGTATTTACCACACCTTCAGGGATAGCGAAAACATTTTTCCTAAAGATTTGGTTGCCAAACGTGACCTTAGGAAAATAGAATAAAAACAAGATGGGAAATGAACTACCAGCCATCACCCTCGTTGTTCATTTCTCATCTTCTTTTGATTCTATTTCCTAAAATGAAAGGTTATGTGATGCTCATTTTTTTAAATTTCACATTTGATCTTCATTTTTAACCACTTATAGTATGAATTCTATGTATTATTTTACCAAAATTTTCCCCTATATATTATAATGGCACACTTAATAAATGAGATTCATCATGTAAGGAATGACTGGTAAAAAAATTCCATTATAGATAATTTAGTTATCCTGGTAAGGCCAGTTTATTAGAAATAGAGAACTTGTCACCTGATCATAATATTTCCTTGGGGACTCGAGGGATATGGACTGAGAGCACCTCCAATAGCTCTGCCTTTTTTCCACATCACCCTCCAACGGTAAAAAATGGCTGCTTCGTTTTTGACATTCAAGCTCCAACAGCTCCGCCTTTTCCACGTGGATTTGGCATAGGACTTGGCATGCCAAATTTGGCATGCCAAAAATTGAACTTCAATTGAATTTTTTTTGAATAAAATAATATCATCTTTACTAATGCACAGTGATAACACCGTTGCACTTTCAATCCGTTGGAGAAGAGAATGGTCAGCGGCTGTTTCCATCCCTAGTGATGAGAAGAACAGCTATTTTTATAGCCGTTGGTAAAAATTTTTTGGACTTTTTTAAATTTTAATGGGTAATTTAAATTGTGATAATTTGAGAATCTCTTAGAGCTTGAATTTCTATAAATTATGAGTGTTTCAAGTCCTTTTTTTCTTCATTCACACTATGGATTCTCAATTCTCTCAATTTCCTAATTTTTCTACCCAATCTACCCAATATTCACAATATTTGGGTGAGGCATCCGAATCCCCTACTGATGACACCCCAAAGAAAAAGGCTGTTGGTCGAGGTGCCGGCTTTAGTATAGAAGAAGATCGTCTTCTCATCGGATCGTGGTTGAATACTAGTCTGGATGTTATGCATAGAAAAGAGCAGAAACTTGGGCCTTTTTGGGAACGAGTGGGAGAATACTATCACAACAATAAGCAGTTTTCCAGTTATCGAACTGACAAAATGTTGTCACAGCGATGGCAAAAGATTCAAGCGTCCGTCAACAAATTTTGTGGATGTCTTGCCACAATTATATTCAGAAATCAAAGTGGCACAAATGAGCAAGATAAGGTAAAGTTATATATGTGTGTGTGTGTGTGTGCGAATTTTTTTTCTTAATTTGAGCTTACATTTAATTTTCAGATTGCAGAAGAAAAAAAAGTTTACGAACATCTATATGGATCAAGATTCACCTTGGACCACGCTTGGATCTTGTTGGGGCACCAACCGAAGTGGATACAACTACAGCAACAAGTACTAGAGAAGACATCCGTAAAAAGAGCAAAATCTTCTACTTCTGGCTATTCATCATCTTCTAATCCAAGCACTCCCATAAATATTGAGGAGGATGAGACAATTAATAATGCTTATGATCCCATGACGAGATCACCAGGCAGAAAGGCCGAGAAAAGAAAGATGAAGCAAACCACTATCAATGAGTCAACACCTGTTGCAGATCTCATCCAAAAAATGATGGATGACAAAAAGGAAAGAGATGGAAAAAAAAATAGAGCTTCTTAAGCAAAAAATCGAGCAAGATGAGAAGAAGGTGCCATTAAAGAAAATACAAATGGAGATGGAGATCATGAGTAAGGATACATCCAATATGTCTGAGGAACAACAACAATACTATGCTAAAAAAAGACTTGAAATTCTGAGAGGATGGTTAGGTGGTGGTTTCTGAATTGTATTTTATTTTTAGAATTAGTATGTATTTCTTATTTTAATTAATGAATTATTATATTTTTTAAATATAATGTTGTACTTCAATTTGATAAAGTTGTCATTTCACTAGCAATTTTATAGTCGTTGGAGAAAACTAGTCGTTTTATAGCCGTTGAAGCCCACTAGCCATTTTATAGCCGTTGGAGAAAACTAGTCGTTTTATAGCCGTTGGAGCCCACTAGCCGTTTTATAGCCGCTGGAGAAAAGTAGTCGTTTTATAGCCGTTGGAGATAATTAGCCGTTGGAATATTTCATACATATAAACCATTCTGGAAAAAAATTCTTACACCAAAACTTCTTACTTCTCTTCATTTGAATTCTTACATCGATTCGGAGATGTCTCAAAATTATACTGATTCCTCTTCTGACACGACGGATGACCTATGGCACACTGTCATAAATCCCAATTTGGATGAAGAGTTGCAGATGTTGTATAGGGCTGCTCTGGAAGACAAAAGAGAAAAGTTACAAAGGATAACGAGAGTGCATCGTGGTTCTATTCAAGGTCACGCAATCATCCATAGAGGGCGAATCTCAGGACATCACAGGCTTTACAATAACTACTTCAGTGAAAACCCAGTCTACACTCCCTCTCAATTTCGAAGGAGGTCTCGAATGCTCAAATCTCTTTTTCTTCGAATTGTAAATGCGGTGGAGGCGCATGACCCATACTTTCAACAAAAAAGAAACTGTGCAGGCAATCTTGGTTTATCAGCTCTTCAAAAGGTCACAGATGCAGTGAGGATGCTTGCTTATGGAGTTGCAGCGGATGCAGTGGACGATTACGTTAGGATCGCTGAAAATACCTCTATAGAATCATTGAAAAAGTTTGTTCAAGCGATCATTGATGTTTTTGGCAACGAATATTTGAGAACACCAAATAATGCTGACATTTGTAGATTGTTATCAGAAGGTGAGAGACGCGGGTTTCCTGGGATGATGGGTAGCATAGACTATATGCACTGGAAGTTGAAGAACTGTCCCATTGCGTGGAAAGGCATGTATGCTCGTGGAGACCACCGCGATCCTTCTTTGATTCTTGAAGCTGTGGCATCGTATGATCTTTGGATTTGGCATGCTTTTTTTGGACTACCGGGATCACCCAATGATATCAATGTGTTGGATCGATCTCCTATATTTACCGACCTCGCTGAAGGCCGAGCTCCTTCCGCCAACTACTCAATCAATGGTCATGCATATACAACTGGCTACTATCTTGCTGATGGCATATATCCATCGTGGGCGACATTTGTCAAAACAATTCCATGTCCTAATGGGCCAAAGGCCACAAATTTTGCTGTAGCTCAAGAGTCCACAAGGAAGGATGTGGAGCGTGCGTTTGGAGTGCTACAGGCACGTTTTGCAATTGTTCGTGGGCCTGCTCGTTTCTGGGATCGTCAAACACTTCAACATATAATGAAAGGATGCATCATAATGCATAACATGATTATCGAAGATGAACGCGATCAAAGTCTTCCACCCAATTACGATGCACGAGAGGGTGAATGCAGTGACCTTCCTGTGTCACGTGACCACACTGCAGAATTTCAGGATTTTATTCAAAACCACTTGCGTATTCGTGACAAGAGAGCACATTCTCAACTCCAAGCCGATCTGGTAGAACACCTGCTGCATTTCCAAGGTCAATATAAAGAAGCTTGTGATTGACTATAATATTATGTAATTTGATTTTACCTTTTCAATGAAAAATGGGTTTTAATAAACAATTTGTGTTTTTTTTTATTTTTTAATAATTTATTACTTTAATAACATTTAAATCGTACCAAATCCCATTAAATATAAATAAGATATATGTAAAAAAGTAAATGAGGATTAAATAAAAAATGAATAAAATAATAATTTGACATCTCTCTTGGAGTTTTCCAAGTGAGATGCCAAATTTCCATATGCCATTTTTGCCACATAAGCCTTCATTTTTGAAAAAGGCATATGGAGAAATAGAGTAACTGTTGGAGATGCTCTGATGCAACTGAGTTTGTTGCTATATTTTTCATTTCAAAGTGTTTCCCCCATGCTGCAATGAAAAAAAAAATAGATAAAAACCCCTTCAGTGGCTTTTAAATGATCAATTTTAAACTACAATACTTTTATCCTTCCTTGTGGTGTACAGTGCCATCTTACGGATAATACGGATGATGATAGAATAAAAATATAATATGACGACAGAGTAATGGAGTTGAATCGTTGAATCCATGTGTTAGTGTGAAAACCTATTCCTTATTTTGAGCAGAACAAATGTTTAGTTTCTTTAATGGGATTTGATCCAGTGAGAACTGTTCTCACGGAGTCACCGTGAGAACTTTTTTGTAGAGCCCATTGGATGTCTCATTTTGGGATGGGACTGGTGGGGATTGAAATATCTATATGGGACCATCATGAATATCAAGTTTGGCACCAATCCCATTCTCCTAACCCCTTCATCCATGACCGACAAACGCAGTTCATTCATATGAGTATATAGTCGATCCAACGGTCCAATTCATTCACATTGGTGCCAAACCTTGAAGCGTGTGAGTTTCAAGGGGGTCCTTGTCTATTGAAAGGTTTGGATTGGGTGATAGGTGGGCCCCACCCATAGTTCTCACCTGATCATTTCCCTTCTTTAATTCACCAGTTAATGAAAAGGGATGTTGAACTAATAAATTAAACTTAGGAGCTAAAAGGAGACATCTGGAGCAATTGTAGTAACTGGATCAATCAATATTTCTGGTTTACTAGATGCTATCATACTTAAAATAATACTCAATTTGATGGAATTGTTTGGCCGGTTTGTTTACTTGTGTTTGTGTGGAAGAGTAAAGATACTAAAGTGGATGTGAAATAATGAGATAAAGTAAAAATAAAATATGTTTAAAAGGGGGTTTGCCCATATGGTAACCTTTAGCCCTCGATAACCTTACCTGGTGACTAAGTTGTTATATTTCCCCACATGTTCTTCACAGTACGGGAACATAAAAAAATGTCCATATTTATACTATTTTGCAAATTTTCTGATTTATGCAAAATCGTACAAGAATTTCCTTTTGGTAGGGTTAAAAAAGGAATATATCTATGCGATATCGCATAATTTATAATTTTATTTGATATTACACGCACTACAATAAAAAACACTATTGGTGACACCCTTTGGTGACAAAAAATCAATGCTGACACGGAACGCACACAAAGGTGACAAAATTTTTTTTTTCTTGTCATGGAAAAGCTTTAGCCAAGGTGCCAAATAAAGAGGAGATTCGGTGACAAAAAAATTTGTCACCAAAAGATCTAATAGATTCGGTGACAGAAATTTTTATCACCGAATGATCTAATTTTCCCCTCCTGCCTCTACAGTCCACTTTTCCCTCTCCAAGATCTTTTCCCCTTTTTCCCTATCTCTTTTCCCTAACTCATTTCTTTCTTTCCCTCCGCCTGAATCTCATCGATCTCCTCTCATCTCCATCAGTCCATCGTCATCCTCTCATCTTCGGAAAAACCCATCCAGAACCCATCTCCTCTCATCTCCTCTCATCCCTTTCTATCTCTCCCTCCCTCTCCAGATCTCTCCCAGGTGCACGACCCACTTCATTTTCCTCGGCCAGACGACTACAGCAGCATTGCCAACCGTCATCTTTCTCCTCGCGCCGCCGGATGCCGCCCCTGCACTAGGTACACCCCTCCCTCTTCCTGCACTCCGCACACACCGCGCACCATTCCCCCTGTTAATGACAATGTGTGTTGTAGAATTGGTGATTTGGGAAGGATTATGGAATGATTTGTGGAAAGGGCTGGGGAATGGACGTTCTGATCTATTTTTCTGATGCATGATGGCAGCTTGATTGAGTGGCCCTCTTCATTTTCAATTAATGAAAAGGAAGAAATCCAATGGCTTGCGCCATCCATGGAGGTTGTCCCAGCGCTTATATTGCAATTGCAATAGCCATCATATGCACAATCCTGCAAACGCCAATCCCTCTTCCCATTAGTCACTAGTTCTTAGTCATTATATTAATCATTTGTAACAATCATCATCAGTACATCATGTTTTTAGTTAAAGTTTGTCCTTTTAGAATGGGATTTTGTAGATTGTATTGATAGTGATTTTGGGTATCTAGTGTTTTGAGCTGAAACAATACCCTTGATTGTTAGTATCTTTTGGGTGGTGTTGTTTTTCTTTATTAAACACATTTTTTTTTTTTGCATGAAATGGTAAGGCTCTAAACAGGGGTTGGTTGATCTTGTTTGTTCTCTTTGATGGGTTTTCATTTTTGAGTCTAGGTGCTTGGGAATCAGAGTCTGTGTATGGAATTTGGTTTGTTTTTGTTAGTGGGTCTTTCTTGGAATGGGTGGGTAGCCCTTTGATGGGTCTCATTGCTTAATGCTTGTTATTTGTCATTTGCTGCTTTTTAAAAAAAAAATTATGAACATGCGGCTGGTTGTTCTTTGAATAAAGGCCAAGAGAGTTTGAATTGGTATATAGATTTAATTATTTTTTTTTGTTGCTAGTTCTTGTGGCATTTGAAAGTAGTGGAATGGGGTTTCATGTGTAGTTGTAGAAATGGTGTGGTTGGGATACATGTTTCAAGGAATGGAAGGATGTTAGCCTGTTTAGATGCTCTCAGTTCATCCAAACAACGTCTATTCTTATTTAATAATTGTCCCAACTAGAATTTGAAGGGCTTTTCATATGTCTCCGGCTTTTTCTATTCTTTTGGTTACCTGCATTGGATCGTTTTCTAATGGTGATGTGGAGAATGGATTTGAGGTGGGCATTTTCTTCTCTATCAAGTGGTGCTTGTGCGTCTCTGGTGGGGCGCATTGTTCTGGTTTTCTTCCTATGTTGGGCACCCACCCAAATATTTCTGGAGGTAGCCTTCCCTCTTCTCAATCCCACCCCATCTGTAGATGTGTGTGTGTGTGTGTGTGAGAGAGAGAGAGAGAGAGAGAGAGAGAGAGAGAAAGAGAGATCCATCGAATCCAACGGTGGCTATTGCATTTACAAAGGAAGCTCACTATGGCCAGTTAAGGAAAACAGGAGAGCCATATCTAGCTCACTGTATCCATACAGGAAGGATTTTAGCAGCTTTGGTTCCATCTAGTGGGAAACAAGCATGTTTTCTACCTTTATAATACTGGATTTTATGATTCTAGCATGTTTTGCTTCAAGATTGTTGTGTATTGAGCACATTAATGTTGCTGCTATGTCTTGAGTACGATCATTTTATACAATAAAAACACTTTTATTTTAATTTCCTCCTCTTGTACAGGCAATAGATACAATTGTAGTCGGAATTCTACATGATGTGATTGATGATACGTGTGAAAATCTGAGTAGCATTGAAGAAGAGTTTGGCTGTGATGTTGCAAAGTTAGTTGCTGGAGTTTCGAGACTAAGCTACATAAATCAGGTGCATTTCGAAATGGATAGTGGTCTCTGTAGTTCTATTTTTCCAGTGAAATAAAAGGTTGCATGTAACAGCAAAAGCTGCCGAGGCCATGAAGTTGATATTATGCACTTCTCCATTGGAAATGCTATTCCAGGGCAACTTCATGGTGGCAACCCAATAGATAATAGAGATGGATATGGAGGTGACCGGTAATAATAGTACAATTCCTTTTTTAACTAAACCAATAGTTTTTTTTTTTTTTGAACTACTAGGTTTTAACTAAACCAATAGTTCAGCTATATGTTTGGTTTCTTGCTCTAATTTGAAGCTCTTATGATATTCACATAATAGATTTGGCCATTTGGTTGATGTGTATTCATGGAATCCACACTGTAGATACCTGATGGGATGGGTCCTTTAGGTATTTTTTGGTTTCTTTTTAGGGGTTTTGACCGTACAGGGTATAAAATACCCTGTATTACTTGAAATGGTGTTGACCAAAAGCATATCCCAAATATGGGTATCATACAGAGAGCCTCTTTTTTTTTCCACTTTTACCCTTTTTGTGCGATATCGCAAATATTTGCGATATCGCATAAACTGAAGAGTCATTATATAAACTGCTCGTTTTTCCTCCCTTTTTTCGCTCCGTTTGCAGCAAAAAGCAAGTCATTTTTCCTCATTGTTTTCCTGTGGCTGTCTTCATCTTTAGAGGAGGTTCTCAAGAGGATGAAGCAATTGCTCTTTCATTTCTCCAAAGGTATTCAGATGATTCTTCTTACACAATATTTGGACATGTTTGGAATTTTTTGTATACTCTGTCAAATGTTATGTTAAAAATGGTTGAGCATTGAGACACCAAAAACTTATGGTCATGGAGATACTTTGGAATTTATTCTTAATTTTTTTGTTTGATTGTATTCGATGACCAAAAGATATGAAACGTCCTAAAAATGTATTTGCTGTAGCAATCGCTCTTTCATTTCTCCAAAGGCATTCAGATGATTCTTCTTACACATCATTTTGGACATGTTTGGAATTTTTTGTATACTTTGTCCAATGTTATGTTAAAAATGGTTGAGCATTAAGACACCAAAAACTTATGGTCATGGAGATACTTTGGAATTTATTCTTAATTTTTTTGTTTGATTGTATTAGATGAACAAAAGATATGAAACGTCCTAAAAATGTATTTGCTGTAGCAATTGCTCTTTCATTTCTCCAAAGGCATTCAGATGATTCTTCTTACACAATATTTGGATATGTTTGGAATTTTTTGTATACTCTGTAAAATGTTATGTTAAAAATGGTTGGGCATTGAGACACCAAAAACTTATGGTCATAGAAATACTTTGGAATTTATTCTTAATTTTTTTGTTTGATTGTATTAGATGAACAAAAGATATGAAAGATGAAGACAGCCACATGAAAACAATGAGGGAAAACGACTTGCTTTTTGCTGCAAACGGAGGAAAAAAAGGGAGGAAAAACGAGCAGCTCATATAATGACTCTTCAGTTTATGCGATATCGCAAATATTTGCGATATCACACAAAAATGGTAAAAGTGGAAAAAAAAAGAGGCTCTCTGTACGATACCCCATGTTTGGGATATACTTTTGGTCAACACCATTTCAAAGAATACAGGGTATTTTATGCCCTGTACGGTCAAAACCCCTTCTTTTTATGGTTTCCTCCAGGTAATTTTTGGTTTAAGAAAGGCTTGTTACTTTAAGGAAAAATATGATTCCCTACCCGAGGATATCCAACTTATTCTTGGGTCATGATTTTGTTCATGTCATCCAATGTCTACAATAGACCACAATCATTTGTTAGTTTGGCTATGCATTGACCATACTCATTGATGACCGTGGGGAGTGTAAGCTTGCTAACTTAAGGGCTATGGTTAGTTTTATTTTTTAATGTAAGTCACAGTTAGACCATGACTCCAAATTTCATGTAGGGATGGTGTAGTTAATAGCGACTTAGTAATTTCCATTTCCTTTAGTTTTTTTTTTTTTGCTGACGCAGGGTGTCCCGGCCCTTTGGGCCGGAGTAATCCCTGCGGGCCCAGGAGGCAAAGCCAGGTAAAAACCCCCTGTGGCCCCAGTGTGGTAGCGCGGACCACTTTTTTTGTTTATATATAGTTCAACTTTTTGTACATCCCATGGAAGACAATGTAGATACTATATCTATACAATATTTCCATAGAGATTTGTCTAGTCAAGCTTTATGTTAATTATAATTAGTTATGATCACTTTGTATATATAGTGCAAAGTTTACTGAAAAACCGATATAATAGGTCTTTTATATCGGTTTTTAGCCGATATAAAAACCCTTTTTTTTAGTAGTGATTGCAAATGTTAAATGTAGAAACTAACATTTAAAAGTGTCCCAAAGTGGAAGTTCTCATTCTCAATCAATTGTTTATCACCTTAGGATTTCTTAGTTATCCCATCTGTTTTCTTGTCCAAGCTTTACTAGGGAAGTGAATGCACAATTGATTATGTACCAATATGTGCCTTAAATCTAGCATTTGTTGAATATTAACATTATAGTTAACCACTTTTTTTCTAAGATTCATGGACTTGTGCATTCACCTTGTTTGGAACTTGTTCTCAATCAAATTCAGGTTAGCAAGTGAGATGAGTCACTTCTGTTATTCTGAAAAATTTACTGAAGATAACTGGTATTGAGCTGATTGAAATTGAACGGAATTTATCTCCTATCTTTTTTCATCTTGATTAGCTTTCCTTTGTGAGCTTCTTGATGATGACCCTAGTTTATATTGTATGTAATAAACTTCTATGGTAATTAGAATAAGTACATGGTTTTGTATTGATATAATAGTTGGTTTTGTATTCATATCTAATTGGTTGTTGTTTCTTGTTAGTTTGTTCCATCCATTTGTTTTAGTTCTTTTTGTAAAGTAAATTATATTTGCTCTTTTTGGTTTACACGTAGGTATGGTGCAATTTATGTTACCATGAATAACTTTGGCTCTCCCAGGGTTGGGAATAAAAGATTTGCAGAACTTTATAATGAGGTAATAGAAGTTGCATATACTTATTTTCATTTTACTAAACCGAAGTATTTTCGCCTTCTGCTGCTGTGATTGAAGCACTAATCATTTTTTTACTATTGTGACTTTGATTTTGATGGTTTCATTCATGTTCCTAAGGAGTATAGAACAAGGAAAATGTAAGAGATTCTTTTTTTTCCCCTGAAGTGCAATAGTTTCTGTAGAATTGCATAAGTGCCCTTAAAGATGTAGAAGATGACACTATGACAAAAACACTTTAAAATAGGGATATCAGGTTCGAACAAATCCTTGTAAGGTGCAGCTAATAAAAAGTTTTATAGATGTTGAACATCAAAATATACTTTCAGTATGCCCACCTATATTGCCTGGAAAGAGTTTTCTAAAAGGGCCCCTATAAGGAAGAAGAAACATTTTATTTTTTCATATATTTATTTTGAGTTGTGTGCTTCATAACATGTTAAATAATTATTACGTTTTTTTATTGTGATTTTATACAGGTAGGTAACTATCGAGATGGAGTTACTTTTTGGCAGTTAACCAAGATGACCAAGATGGAGTTGAAGACTTTTTGGCAGTTAACCAAGATGACCAAGATGGAGTTACTTGTTTTGAATCATTTTTGTAATTAATTTGACACAACACACTGTGTATGGATGTTTTGTAGTTATGCTAAAACTATTAACTTTGAAGTGTTTATTGTTGAAGGATGAATATTTTGAAGGGTTGTGAACTTGGATGATAGAATGTTGACTTGTTGGATATTTGATTTGAATGATATTCTGCGTCTTTGTGGTATAAGTTTTAATAATGGGTATATCTAGATACAAATATTTGAAACTTTGTAAGCATGTGCGAAATGATAATTTGGGTGGCACAAATATTTTGATTGTGTTTTTTTGTGACAAAAGGAGTATGTCACCCTTGTATGCCAACCTGGTAATATTATCGGTGACATGTATTTGGTTGTCATGATAAATATTTTTAGTGACAATTCTTGTCACAGAAGATCTCTTTTCTATGACACCCGCATTGTTGTCACCATTGCTTTCGGTGACACCCTACTATGTCATGGAAAGTCTTTCTTCCCTGACACCATATTTTTGTCACTGTTGACATCATTCCATGACAAGTGCACAAACTTTGTCACCCTTGACTTTTAGTATCATGGATACAATGACACCCCATCCCGTGTCACCAATGACAATAGGTGACAAAAAGTGGGCCTTCGGTGACATTTTTTCATGTCACCAAATATGCTTTTTCTTGTAGGGTCAAGAACTTTTAGTCCATAAAAACTATACAAGTACGTGTGGGAAATATCACAACTTTCATCACCATGTAGGATTATTGATGGTAATACAATCAAATCCCCATATTAAAATTAAAAACACTTCTTTCTCAAAAGTTTAGTATAGTTTATTTCAATCAGTTGTAGTAAAAAGAGAGGTAACGGGAGGAGCAAAAGGGCAATAGGCGTCATATCTAACTTCTTCACTCCACTTATTCCATCCAAATAGGCTATAGTAAATATAAAAAAAAAATGTTATATCAGTAGTTTACTTCTCCACGACATTTTTTTATATCTAAATAGGCTGAAGTAAAAATGTTACGTCATATGCCAACTTTACTCCATCTGTACTATTCCTTTTGCTAAACAAACATGCATGGAAATCTTACATAATTTCGCAACAAGGGTTATTTGTGAGGGAGAGAGTTGAGTGCTACAACCTAGATGACTAGAGTCGAGCTAGTTGTTAAAGTATCACTAGTAGGCATGTCAATGGGTTGAGCCGAGCTTGGGCTTTGGATGTAGGATGTAAATATAGCGGAAGCAGGGATCTATAGATGCTGGCTGCTCCAAACAATATCGGCTTGAATCAGGCAATGGTGTGGAGATCTATGACTGTCTTCGAGAGATCAGTCACATATAAGTCACTCTTCAAGATCCAAGGGCAAGGATGGACACCCTGGATGCAGAAGCTAATGATGGAGAATTGGAGATCTAGTGAAAGGAAGATTAATTCTTCAAAGTTATCTCAAGCTATATTTCTCATGTCTATATATAGCCCTTAGGCTAATGGGTGATAAGATCTCTATTCAAATTCGAATTGAGAGATGATTATGATCAATCTCTCTCAATTTGAATTTGAATGTAGATATGATAAAGAGATAGATAGTTGGATAAACCTCAAGCTATCCTTATCCATATCACCATGAGACTCCATGTGAGGAGTGTATCTTTGTGAGTGGGGTCCATCCACATCTTAACACAAGTGGGTCCCATTACAAATGCCAACATCTCCCACTCGCACCGAACAAGATTCATTCCATTTGATCACTAATTTCCATCATCAAATTCTACAAAGTAAAAATGGACCTGAAGAGTGGGACCTCCACTATGCCTATTCACGGAGAGAATGTACACTAAGTCGCCATCTGACTAGAATACTCCAACTCACCGACACATCAGTCTGCCCTAGACACTCGCATGGCCACACCGGATTGGATGTTGACTCATACCCTTGAGTCGTGTTCAACCCACATACGTGCTTATTCAACTTATCGAGTAAAACCTTTTACAAACATTTCTTTGTATAAAATAACATATATATATATAATTTAGAAAATTGTTTGTCTTAAAATTTTCAAAATACTCGATATAGCCCGGGTTGATAAGTATCATAAGCACGTATAAACTAGAGTATGATGTCAAGGGGTCTTCCCATGGACTTACGATGGTCAGAATCAACCAAGCAGCTTTCTTGGCACGGCGGCTCGTAGGCCCCAATGTTGCCGTGGCACAACCGCAGCTAAAGTAGCATCACCGATCTCATCTTTCTAACGTAGAGGTTGGTATAAGGGCACAAGAGCCTCAAGAATTGGTTCACACAATAACCAACTCCAAGCTCAAGAGTCACCTACGGGACTAACACTCGCACAACAAATAGGATTTCTAGGGTATTATCCCGTTGCTCGTAGGTAGGTCCTTAAACACGCATGTCTGTAGACATGCGTCGCAGTGTGAAAATGCATTAGCTCTATAACGGAGCCCATGCTTACATTGCACCAATTCACTACTGCGCAAGCTGATCGTCACAGACACAACCACGCTTGGTTTCTAAAATAGGCTATCGGACTTATTAGGGTGTGATTTGTCCGACGACTAATGCTAAGTCTCATTCAGTCTGGTGATCCACATCACCCCAATGCACACAACACTGAGTCGGCGTTCCATACATCTATACGCACCAATAAGATCCATATTGGCTTAATCAGCATATCATACAAATGCATGCACCTCATCCTATCAGTCACTAAGACATTAAGGGCGGTCTTTATCCGTGCGAGTGGATGACCTCACCTGTTTGGTGCCACGTGTGCATCTAATACACACGCTTATTGTGCATGTTGCCAATGTAAAGTATATGCACATGTATGAATGAAAGGAATATAACACGCATATAACCAAAAAAAACTTTTATTGAAATAAGTCCAATACACTCCCACTGAATAAAAGGATTACATATATTGCATTCCCATACGCCTTACATGAATAGCGAATAGTTCTCGCGCCAAGGGTTTGGTCATTGGGTCAACAATCATTTCCAAAGATGGCACATGAGATATTGCTATTTCTTTTGCTTCTATTTGTTCACGGATAAAATGCCACTTTCGCTTGATATGTTTTGCCCTCTGATGAAACTGGGGGTCTTTTGCCAAGCATATGGCAGTTGTACTATCTGTTCTCAATGGAATGGGATCACGAGCAATGGATACTAGTCCCAAATCCAACAGAAAACGGCGAATCCATACAGCCTCCATGGCCGCCAGTGCGCAAGCAACATATTCGGCCTCAGTGGTCGACATGACCGTACACTCCTGCTTCTTACTGGACCATGAAATGGCTCCCCCGCCCAGTAAGAACACAGATCCCGATGTGGATTTGCCGTCGTCGGGATCATCTGAAAAAGATGAGTCACTGTATGCTAATAAACTCAAGCCACCAGCGTGATAGCAAAGCATCATATCTTTGGTGCCCTTTAAATATCGAAAGATTCGTTTGATGGCATTCCAATGAGCAATACCCGGGTTACTTTGAAATCGACTAACCAACCCAACCGCATAGCAAATATCAGGGCGTGTGCACAACATAGCATACATTAAACTTCCTACAGCGCTGGCATAGGGTATGGAAGCCATTCTTTTTGTTTCAGCATCGGTTTGAGGACATTGCATTACACTTAATTTGTAACCCTTATCAATTGAGGTCTCAACGGGACTAGCATTGGTCATTCTAAATTTCTCTAGAATTTTCTCAATGTAAGTTGTTTGGGACAAGCCAAGAATGCGTTTTGAACGATTCCGCGTAATTTTAACCCCTAAAATGAACTCAGCCTCACCCAAATCTTTCATTTCAAAAACAGTTGACAACCAAGCTTTGGTCTCAAGTAGAAAACCAATATCATTACAAGCCAAAAGAATATCATCAACGTAAAGAGATAGCAACACAAATTTATGTTTAGATCGCTTAATGTAAACACAATGATCTTCGTAACACATGGAGAAACCATTTGACAGGATTGTGTTATGGAACATTTTATACCATTGTCTCGAGGATTGTTTAAGGCCATAGATAGATTTCTTGAGTTTACAAACTTTATCCTCATGGCCTTTTTCCACATATCCTATTGGTTGTTTCATGTATATTTCCTCCTCAAGATCACCGTTTAAAAAGGCGGTCTTAACATCCATCTGGTGTAATTCTAAATCCATGTGGGCCACAATAGATAAGATCATGCGGACAGAAGAAAATCTCACCACAGGGGAGAAAGTTTCTTCATAATCCACACCTTCTTTTTGTGTGAACCCCTTAGCCACAAGCCTAGCTTTAAATTTGTCAATGGAACCGTCGGCTTTTCGCTTAATTTTCAAAACCCATTTGTTTGTAATGGCTTTCCTATCCTTGGGAAGATCCACAAGATCCCATACATGGTTCTTACGCATAGAGCTGATCTCATCATTCATCGCGAGCATCCATGCCTTCGAGTTTACTGATTCCATTGCTTCTTTATAAGAATGTGGTTCGTCGTCATCCGTTACAATGTATGCATAAGAAGTTCCCTCAATTTCAAAAAACTTCTTTGGAATCAATCCACGAGAAGAACGACGAAGGGCATCCTGATCACTCCCACTTGCCTGTGGCTCCATAGGATCTCTCCCACTAAGACCAGCAAGTGGTGTCGGCTCCTCGTGGTAGGATAAGTCATCCATTTCAAATAGTTCAATGGACACCCTTGTCTTCTTCTTTTCAGGATATTGAAACTCGAAGAAATCTACATGACGAGATTCTTTTTCAATTAATCTGCCATTGACATCCTCATGAACTAGAACGTATCCTTTTGACAATTCAGAGTATCTCACAAAGATACTTGGAATTGTCTTACGCTCTAATTTATTAGGATTCGTAATAAGGACATGCCCTAAAGAACCCCACGGGCGTAGGTGTCGCGACCCCGGACCGAGAAACTAGGGGAAAAGAAGGATCCGAGTCCGGGAGGTCGGGACAGGTCGGGGTGATGCCGCGCCACGTGCATCTCTTTGGCTAAAACGCACACGGAATTGAAAGAACATTTATCCGTGCACGTGATTTCCCACAGGGTTCCGCGGTGAGGATTATCTTTACACATCATCTCACATGTAACCATATCAAACACATTTTCATAATTGCGGAAGCGTGTAGTAAACCATATGAATACCATTCAAATCCATAAACAAGACTGATTTATGGTTAACATGATAAGATATCAGGATGAGCAATGATCAAGCATGTTTTCCCCAAAAGTAAAGTTAAGTGTAATTACAAAGTATCAGTTAATTAAAACTCCCAAAATAACGGTCAACAAAGACCGTACAACCAAATGAAATCTAAACCAAAGATATCAAGTTCCCAAGGTGTATCGTTCTCAAGGCAAGGCCGAATGTCTACATGACATCATCGGCTTGCCACTCAATCACTCGTTGCGGTGCACCGACCGCCTCCTCTGGCTCCTCCTCAAAGGCAATAAGCTCGGGACCTGAGTACCAAAATAAATGGATCAGACACGACGGTCTGGCAGGTGGGTGAAAAGACATAACAATAATAAAACAATGATGCTATGCAAGAGTTAAGAAAACTTATGGATAAACAATGAACTTTATAAAAGACAATATGTCATTTCAAAAGAAGTACATATGCAATAAATCCAGTAAGGTAACAAGGATTTGGAAACTGTCAAGATGGCAACCCCACAAGCTAGATCCTCCCTTCACCGAAGTGAAGAGAGCGCATACCCTAACAAGATCATTGTCCTCAGTCACACGAGGTGAGGAGGAACAACTATAAATATTATAATATACATATACATATATACTCTGCGGGGGCCACGGTAGCGAACCGGGTAAAAACTCTGCACATTCCAGACTGCAGCTGGCTATCGGGAGGGGAAGGAACCCCAAGTCGGAGGATCAAACCGACGAGGTCGTCCAAGCTCAGTGGTGCCGACTCATAGGTCAAATACGATAAATCAAATCATATGCACAGTAAGAAAACGGGGTGCCATAGGCACAAATACACATCCATCTCAAGTCGCCATATACCAGTTAGCAAAAGCTAAACACATCACTTTTAGTACTCTTGTAACAGTCCAGTCATATCAAGTTGGTTTGAAATCCCAAGGTAAGAGTTTAGTTGAAAATTAAATACAAATAGTTTTTCATACATTTACAGGCCAACAATGGGGTTTCTAGGATTGAATCAGTGCGAATAGGGTCCCGTATGTCGGTTATGATGAAATTTTGGTACTCTTTAAGAGTTAGGGACATTCCGGGTCCTTATACACATTGATCAATCTAGAAAACCTCATGGAGTTTCCACGATGAGGTTCTTCCTCCCTTCGGACTTCATATAATGCCTTACCCATCCTTGAATAGCATTGGGCCTCCAAACAATACTTCCACACTACAGCACCTCACAATATACCCCAATCTTTCATGGGTTTGAACACATCATTATAGGTTCAATGTCTTCAAATAAGAAGATAAGGGATAGAGCTGAATTGGACTTGAGTATGGACTTGGGGTGAATCTGGAAAATAGTCCCATAATTCTCTCATTTTACAGTTCATTTTTATTCAGTCCGATCGATCGGACCTGAAGGGCGATCGATCGGTCCTGAAGACCCTCTCAGTTATTTACAGTCCGATCGATCGGACCTGATGGGCGATCGATCGGTCCTGCAAACCCTCTCAGTTAATTACAGTCCGATCGATCGGACCTGATGGGCGATCGATCGGTCCTGCAAACCCTCTCAGTTAATTACAGTCCGATCGATCGGACCTGATGGGGCGATCGATCGGCCCTGTAGCGAACTTCAACCCATTTGGTTGAATCCCTCTCTTGTCCAACTCCTATCCATTTCCTTTCTTCCCCCTTCTTCCTTACATATCTTCACAATTAATTGGGCTATTCCTTGCCTCATTATCTCATCAAATCATCGTTCAAAATCAATAAGACTAAATCATCAAACATGATAATTCATTAAAACCATCAATGAAGACAAATCAAGATTTTGCATAAAACATGATAAAACACATGAGAATCATTTCATCCACTTGCCTTGGGTCCAATTGCAATTCAAATTGAGCTCTAATCACCTCTTAATTCCACAATCAAACACCTATACACAAAACCCCCAAATCCAAACCCTAAAATATCAAAATCCAATTAAAACAAAACGGAATCTTCCAATAATTGAAATGAAGCTACCCTAGGGCTAAACAAACAAGATTATAACATTTTTAGGAAAATCACTTACAAGGAAGTTCTTCAAAAAGCAAGGTGTTGTCCAAAGAAGATCTTGGAGTGGGCGGTTTTCTTCAAAATTGGTATCAAGATGAAGGCCTTGAGATGAGGAAGAAGATTATAACAACTAATTCTCCATTAGCACTAGTTTAGTGGGTGATTGGAGATGAAGAAGCAAGAAAAGGTAAGGGAAAACCCTTAGGGCTGGGATTTCTCTTCTCCTCTAGGGTTTTTGCCAGAAATGGGAAAAAGAAGAAGAAGCTTTCTATATATAGTAAGTGAGGATGGGGCCCACAACTTAAAGAACTTCTCGGGCTCAAAACATGGTTCTCGGGGCTTCAAACGAAATCGGCGAAGAAGACAAAGTTGATCGGCAAAATTTCTAGTTTCCAAAAAGTACATATTTTGCACATTTTGGTGACATCGAAATCGGTGTCCAGATTTTGGGTAAAAAGACCATTTTGCCCTCAATTAGTGAAAAATCAGGTTTAAGGTCCTCAAATGAAAACGATGTCAACATGAAAACTGTAGGGATTAATAAAATAAGTTCAATGGGTTAAAACACGATTCTTGGAAATCATCGGTAAACCCCCAATCTCACACAATTCGTAACAAGAACCCCCAAAGGGTCCCACACATCAAAAGGCTCTCCAAATTCCCCAAAGCTATTATAAAAGCTATTCTAATCCCCAACTAATCCAAAACTACTAAACACACTTAACACTAAAACACAACTCAAACAACTCTAAACGAGGTCTCTCGGGTCGGGGTCTTACATCCTCCACCCCTTAGGACATTTGGTCCTCCAAATGGAAATTAAAACTCACCTCCGGAAGAAGATGTGGGTACTTCTTCTGAACCTGATCCCGTAATTCCCAAGTTGCTTCTTCCGGTCCATGATTCTCCCAAAGTACCTTGACCCACTGAATAGTCCGAGTTCTCAATTCTTGCTCTTGGTGTCGATGATCTGCTTAGGCTTCTCAATATAGGTAGCATCTTCTCGGATTTCCAACGGCTCATAACGGAGTATGTGTAGCCTGTCGGGAACGTACTTCTTCAACATAGACACATGGAAAACATTGTGTACGCCGGAAAGTTCGGGTGGTAAGGCTAACCTGTAAGCCACATCACCAATCCTACTCACAATGTCGTACGGTCCTATGTATCTCCTGGACAATTTGCCCTTCTGTCCAAACCTCAAAGTTTCACGAGTAGGTGACACTTTCAAGAAAACCTTATCTCCTTCTTTGAACTGTAAATCCCTTCTGTGAGAATCTGCATAACTCTTCTGTCTACTTTGAGCCACTTTCAGACGTTCTTGGATCAACTTGACCTTGTCACTTGTCTCACTAACAATGGTCGGTCCATGGAAACTGCGAGTACCAACTTCTTCCCAACAAATAGGTGTTCTACACCTTCTGCCATACAAGGCCTCAAAAGGTTGCCATACCGATACTCGAGTGAAAACTGTTGTTGTAAGCGAACTCACACAACGGTAAGGCTTCATCCCATTGAGTCTTGAAATCTAGTACACAAGCTCGAAGCATATCCTCAAGCGTCTGAATTGTCCTTTCTGACTGACCATCGGTCTGTGGGTGATAGGCTGTGCTGAACTGTAACTTCGTACCCATAGACTCATGCAATGTCTTCCAAAATCTTGAGACAAATCTGCTGTCTCTATCTGATGTGATGGAAACTGGCTGTCCATGACGACTGACAATTTCTGTGACAAACAACTGTGCCAACGGTAACATATGCATTTTCTTCCCAGTCTTCATCGGTAGGAAATGAGCTGACTTGGTGAGACGGTCAACTATGACCCAAATAGCATCATTTCCCTTACTAGTCTTCGGTAAACCCGATATGAAGTCCATGGTAATATGCTCCCATTTCCATTCCGGAATCTCTAATGGTCGTAGTAACCCTGGAGGCTTCTGGTGTTCTGCCTTGATCAACTGACATGTCATACAACGAGAGACGAAAGCTGCTATCTCTCTCTTCATGTTATTCCACCAAAATCTGCCCTTCAAATTCTGGTACATCTTCGTACTGCCCGGGTGTATGGAATACTTGGTATCATGTGCCTCAGACATGATATCATTCCTCAAGTCCTCCAAGTTAGGCACACACAGACGGTCTCGGTAATACAAAACTCCATCTACCACACGAAAATCTGGGCGATCTGCTAGGTGCTCAGAAATCTTAGCCAACTCTGGGTCTTGCAACTGATTCTCTTTGATCTTCTGAATGAACGAAGGCTCTGACACTGACATGTTTGCTAACATGACACCTTCTCTTAGTGGCTGAAAATCTACACCCAACTCTTCTAACTGCTGTACCACATAAGTCCCCCGAAGACTTGCCATGCTCACTGACTTTCTGCTCAAGGCATCTGCGACTACATTCGCTTTTCCCGGGTGATACTTGATTGGAAAATCATAGTCTTTAATATATTCCATCCATCTCCTCTGCCTCATGTTCAACTCCTTCTGAGAAAACAAGTACTGTAGGCTACGGTGATCGGAGTGAACCTCAACTTCTCTCCATAGAGGTAGTGTCTCCACATCTTCAAAGCTAAAACAACTGCGGCCAATTCGAGATCATGCGTTGCATAGTTCTTCTCATGATCCTTCAACTGCCGTGACCCATATGCAACTACCTTCCCATCTTGCATTAGCACGCATCCAAGTCCAACATTGGAAGCATCGGTAAAAATGGTAAAACTGCCGCTCCCAGATGGCAAAGTAAGGACTGGAGCCGTAGTCAATCTCTTCTTCAGCTCTTGGAAAACTAGCCTCACACTTGTCCGTCCAAACATATGGTGCATTCTTCCTTGTCAACTTCGTCAAAGGTGACGCAATCGACGAAAATCCTTGCACAAACCTCCGATAATACCCTGCCAATCCAAGAAAACTCCTGATTTCTGATGCATTCTTCGGTCTATTCCCAATTCATGACTGCCTCAATCTTGGACGGGTCCACTGATAATCCTTCTTTAGAAATGATATGACCCAAAAATGTGACTTGGTCCAACCAAAATTCACACTTACTAAGCTTTGCAAACAACTGATTCTCCCTCAAAAGCTGAAGTGCTATCCTCAAATGTTCTTCGTGCTCTCCTTTGGTCTTGGAATACACCAAAATATCATCAATAAACACCACTGTAAACTGATCCAAGTACTCCGCAAATATTTTGTTCATCAATGCCATGAAAACTGCCGGTGCGTTAGTCAAACCAAATGGCATCACTAGAAATTCATAGTGTCCATATCTTGTCCGAAAGGCTGTTTTTGGCACATCTGAACCTCTAACCCTCAACTGATGGTAGCCTGACCTCAAGTCAATCTTCGAAAAGTAAGCAGCTCCTTGCAACTGATCAAACAATTCATCTATCCTTGGCAACGGATATTTGTTTTTGATGGTCACTTGGTTCAATCTTCTATAGTCAATACACATTCTCATGGAACCATCCTTCTTCTTTACAAACAAAACTGGTGCTCCCCACGGTGACACACTAGGTCTCACAAAACCTTTGTTCAAAAGTTCTTGCAATTGCATCTTCAACTCTCCCAATTCTGCCGGAGCCATTCTGTAAGGTGCGATAGATATCGGAGCGGTCCCCGGTAACAACTCAATAGTGAAGTCTATCTCTCTAATGGGTGGCAATCCTGGTATCTCCTCCGGGAAAACATCCGGAAACTCACAAACAATTGGAATCTCCTCCACCCCTTGGGACCGTTTATCCTCCGTGATAAACGCCATATAACCCTCACAACCACTTTTTAGAAGCCTATCAGCCTTCAATGCTGAAATAAATCCTGCACCCGAATTACTCCTTTCTCCCTGAAACAACACCCCTTCTTGGGTCTCCTCTAACTTAAAAGTTAGGGTCTTATGAAAACAATCCATAGTAGCATGGTATCCTGCTAACCAATCCATCCCTAGGATGACATCAAAATCCTGCATCTCTAATAAAATGAGATCTGCCGGTAATACTACTTCTCCTATCATGACTGGACAACTAGGGTAAAAAGTTCTACAAACAACTTCCTTACCTAAAGGGGTAGTCACAGTCAAAATGAAACTCAGCTCACTAGCATGCATATCAATCAACATAGCAAATTTTGGAGATAGGAATGAGTGAGTAGAGCCAGGGTCAAACAAAACCTTAGCATCAAAACCACAAACGAGAAGTGTACCTTCCACTACATTGCCTTCAGCCTCCACATCAGCTCTATTGACAGCATAGAGTTGTGCCCTTTGTGGTGGCCTGTTCTGCCCTTGCTGTTGCCTGCCTTGTGGTGCATTCCTATTCTGATTCTGAGGACGCTGATTCTGATTTTGATTCTGCCCTTGCTGACGGGCCTGTTGTTGCTGTTGTTGTTGTGGCCTAAACTGTGGCTGAGGTGCCTGTTGTTGTAGTGGCCTTGCTTGATTCTGAACCACTAGCGCATTTTGAGGTGGTGCCTGACGCTGTGCTCCTTGCTGCTGCCTGTTATGTCTATCAGGCCTTGGGCAATCCCTCATTTGGTGGTCCAATGAACCACATCTAAAACATGCTCCCGTGATAGTACGACATTGGGCATTCCCATGATGTTTCCCACAATGGATACAAACATCCGGATTTTGCACATTTTGCTCTTGTCTTGGCCTCTTGTTCTGATTGTTTCTTTGTTGATAGTTCTGCTGCTGGCCTTGACCCTTCCCTTGGTTCTTGACAATCTTGTTGTGAAAGTTCTCAAATTTGTATGCTCTCTTGACAGCTTCTTCAAAGGTAACGGGTGGTACAACCCCGGTAGCATCCCTCTCAATAATCGGGTGAAGTCCCTCAAGGAACTTGGTTATCTTCTTCTCAACAGTGTCTATCAGCTCTGGAGCATACCTTGACAATCTCTCGAATTTGGTAAGGTATTCGAGGACTGTCATGTTCCCTTGTACAAGTTGCTGAAATTCAGCTGCCTTTTGTCTCTTGACATGTGCAGGTACGTATTTCTCTCCAAACTGTCTCTTGAAGTTAAACCCAAGCTTCTGCATCAGCCATTTCCCTATATTCTGTCCTGACGGTCTTCCACCAAATATCTGCTAAACCCACAACATAGAGGCTGCAAGCTGTACACGTTCCACACCGGTACATATGAAGATCTCGAATATGTTTTCGGTGTGCTCAAGCCAATCATCTGCTGCCATTGGGTCCTCAGTCCCCAAAAATTCTTTCGGTCCTCTCTTCCTAAACCGCTCATACAATACATTAGGATCATTCCCTCTAATGTTTAACGGACCAGGTGGTTGCAACTGGGATTGGTTCCGGTCTCCTCTCCAATATTCCCAACAACTGTGCCTGCATTTGAGCTATCTCCCTAGCATGGTCCTCATCTTTCTTAAGCATCTGTTCTTGCAATCTGGTCTGTGTCTCATGAGCTTGTGCTTGGAGTCTAGCCTGATTTTCATTTGCTTGTCGTTGTTGGTCTAGCATAGCTTGCATCATCTGCTGGAATTGATTCTGCATATTGTTGTCCTGAAGTTCCTCTGTACTAAGCCCTGCACTCTCACTGTTACTGGCAATGTGATTACTGTTTGCTGTTCTTTTGCGAGGTGGCATAACGCTGCAAAACAAATTGTTAGCACATATAAATCAAGTACAGGGTGGTCACACATTGCTCACACGGTTCTATCTAACGGATCCTCGCCACGTACTTAAGATTTCTAGTTTCTTTTAATTGCCTGAAACATGTCCCGCTCTGATACCAGTCCTGTCGCGACCCCGGACCGAGAAAAACTAGGGGAAAAGAAGGATCCGAGTCCGGGAGGTCGGGACAGGTCGGGGTGATGCCGCGCCACGTGCATCTCTTTGGCTAAAACGCACACGGAATTGAAAGAACATTTATCCGTGCACGTGATTTCCCACAGGGTTCCGCGGTGAGGATTATCTTTACACATCATCTCACATGTAACCATATCAAACACATTTTCATAATTGCGGAAGCGTGTAGTAAACCATATGAATACCATTCAAATCCATAAACAAGACTGATTTATGGTTAACATGATAAGATATCAGGATGAGCAATGATCAAGCATGTTTTCCCCAAAAGTAAAGTTAAGTGTAATTACAAAGTATCAGTTAATTAAAACTCCCAAAATAACGGTCAACAAAGACCGTACAACCAAATGAAATCTAAACCAAAGATATCAAGTTCCCAAGGTGTATCGTTCTCAAGGCAAGGCCGAATGTCTACATGACATCATCGGCTTGCCACTCAATCACTCGTTGCGGTGCACCGACCGCCTCCTCTGGCTCCTCCTCAAAGGCAATAAGCTCGGGACCTGAGTACCAAAATAAATGGATCAGACACGACGGTCTGGCAGGTGGGTGAAAAGACATAACAATAATAAAACAATGATGCTATGCAAGAGTTAAGAAAACTTATGGATAAACAATGAACTTTATAAAAGACAATATGTCATTTCAAAAGAAGTACATATGCAATAAATCCAGTAAGGTAACAAGGATTTGGAAACTGTCAAGATGGCAACCCCACAAGCTAGATCCTCCCTTCACCGAAGTGAAGAGAGCGCATACCCTAACAAGATCATTGTCCTCAGTCACACGAGGTGAGGAGGAACAACTATAAATATTATAATATACATATATACATATATACTCTGCGGGGCCACGGTAGCGAACCGGGTAAAAACTCTGCACATTCCAGACTGCAGCTGGCTATCGGGAGGGGAAGGAACCCCAAGTCGGAGGATCAAACCGACGAGGTCGTCCAAGCTCAGTGGTGCCGACTCATAGGTCAAATACGATAAATCAAATCATATGCACAGTAAGAAAACGGGGTGCCATAGGCACAAATACACATCCATCTCAAGTCGCCATATACCAGTTAGCAAAAGCTAAACACATCACTTTTAGTACTCTTGTAACAGTCCAGTCATATCAAGTTGGTTTGAAATCCCAAGGTAAGAGTTTAGTTGAAAATTAAATACAAATAGTTTTTCATACATTTACAGGCCAACAATGGGGTTTCTAGGATTGAATCAGTGCGAATAGGGTCCCGTATGTCGGTTATGATGAAATTTTGGTACTCTTTAAGAGTTAGGGACATTCCGGGTCCTTATACACATTGATCAATCTAGAAAACCTCATGGAGTTTCCACGATGAGGTTCTTCCTCCCTTCGGACTTCATATAATGCCTTACCCATCCTTGAATAGCATTGGGCCTCCAAACAATACTTCCACACTACAGCACCTCACAATATACCCCAATCTTTCATGGGTTTGAACACATCATTATAGGTTCAATGTCTTCAAATAAGAAGATAAGGGATAGAGCTGAATTGGACTTGAGTATGGACTTGGGGTGAATCTGGAAAATAGTCCCATAATTCTCTCATTTTACAGTTCATTTTTATTCAGTCCGATCGATCGGACCTGAAGGGCGATCGATCGGTCCTGAAGACCCTCTCAGTTATTTACAGTCCGATCGATCGGACCTGATGGGCGATCGATCGGTCCTGCAAACCCTCTCAGTTAATTACAGTCCGATCGATCGGACCTGATGGGCGATCGATCGGTCCTGCAAACCCTCTCAGTTAATTACAGTCCGATCGATCGGACCTGATGGGGCGATCGATCGGCCCTGTAGCGAACTTCAACCCATTTGGTTGAATCCCTCTCTTGTCCAACTCCTATCCATTTCCTTTCTTCCCCCTTCTTCCTTACATATCTTCACAATTAATTGGGCTATTCCTTGCCTCATTATCTCATCAAATCATCGTTCAAAATCAATAAGACTAAATCATCAAACATGATAATTCATTAAAACCATCAATGAAGACAAATCAAGATTTTGCATAAAACATGATAAAACACATGAGAATCATTTCATCCACTTGCCTTGGGTCCAATTGCAATTCAAATTGAGCTCTAATCACCTCTTAATTCCACAATCAAACACCTATACACAAAACCCCCAAATCCAAACCCTAAAATATCAAAATCCAATTAAAACAAAACGGAATCTTCCAATAATTGAAATGAAGCTACCCTAGGGCTAAACAAACAAGATTATAACATTTTTAGGAAAATCACTTACAAGGAAGTTCTTCAAAAAGCAAGGTGTTGTCCAAAGAAGATCTTGGAGTGGGCGGTTTTCTTCAAAATTGGTATCAAGATGAAGGCCTTGAGATGAGGAAGAAGATTATAACAACTAATTCTCCATTAGCACTAGTTTAGTGGGTGATTGGAGATGAAGAAGCAAGAAAAGGTAAGGGAAAACCCTTAGGGCTGGGATTTCTCTTCTCCTCTAGGGTTTTTGCCAGAAATGGGAAAAAGAAGAAGAAGCTTTCTATATATAGTAAGTGAGGATGGGGCCCACAACTTAAAGAACTTCTCGGGCTCAAAACATGGTTCTCGGGGCTTCAAACGAAATCGGCGAAGAAGACAAAGTTGATCGGCAAAATTTCTAGTTTCCAAAAAGTACATATTTTGCACATTTTGGTGACATCGAAATCGGTGTCCAGATTTTGGGTAAAAAGACCATTTTGCCCTCAATTAGTGAAAAATCAGGTTTAAGGTCCTCAAATGAAAACGATGTCAACATGAAAACTGTAGGGATTAATAAAATAAGTTCAATGGGTTAAAACACGATTCTTGGAAATCATCGGTAAACCCCCAATCTCACACAATTCGTAACAAGAACCCCCAAAGGGTCCCACACATCAAAAGGCTCTCCAAATTCCCCAAAGCTATTATAAAAGCTATTCTAATCCCCAACTAATCCAAAACTACTAAACACACTTAACACTAAAACACAACTCAAACAACTCTAAACGAGGTCTCTCGGGTCGGGGTCTTACAGTAGGTCTCCCAAGGAAGGTTTTCTACCGGTCCACAACTCATACGGAGTCTTAGGAACAGACTTAGAAGGGACTCTATTTAAGATATATGATGCAGTTAATAACGCATCTCCCCAAAAGGAGACAGGTAAATTTGCATGAGCTATCATTGATCTAACCATGTCTAACAGGGTCCTGTTACGTCTTTCCGCAACTCCGTTTTGTTGTGGGGTGTAAGCCATAGTCAGTTGACGAGAAATTCCATTTTCCATGCAAAAACTTTTAAAAATCTCCGAAGTGTATTCTCCACCTCAATCGGTCCTTAGGGTCTTGATGTTTTTGTCAAACTTATTTTGAACTATTTTTGTAAAAATTTTGAAAAAATCAATTGCCTCATATTTGTGGGAAATCAAAAACACACGACCATAACGAGAGTAATCATCAATGAAAGTAATAAAATATCGAGTTCCTTGTCTATTAGCCACGTTCATTGGTCCACAAATGTCAGAGTGGATGATCTCAAAGGAGGCTTTGGATCTTGCAGCTTTTGGAAAAGGTTTTCTTGTTGCTTTGCCTGTCACACAAGATTCACATGTGGGCAACTGTACTTGTGTGAGAGATCCAAGCAGGCCTTCCTTAGCCAATCGAATCATTCGATCTTTTCCTATGTGGCCCAATTGAGCATGCCACTTTATAGATTCGGAACTTGTGTCATGCACCATAAATAAATCAGAAAAGCCAACCATTGAATTATTGAAATCCAAAACATATAAGTCTCCTACAATAAAACCCCATGCATAAATAAAACTATTTTTTCTAATGGAAACTCTATCCTTAGTAAAACGAAAATCAAAACCGTCCCTCGTGAGTTGGCAAACAGAGAGGAGGTTCTGTCTCATGCCAGGTACAAAAAACGTCTCATGGAGCACCATGGTTTTTCCTGTAGACGTTGAGAGATAATAATCACCGATTCCCAATATGTCTTCTGAAGAATTATTTCCCATGTAGAGCTTGTTGCAACCGACATCTATTGACTGGAACTCCCGAAAACCACTCCTATCCTTTGTCACGTGCTTGGTTGCCCCTGAATCAATTATCCATCCATTAGAACTTTCATCCACATAAAGTGCATCGGAGCAAACCAAAGAGAGTGACAAAGTTAGGGTGTTTACCGATTTTCGTTTGGGGCAAGTTTTAGCGATGTGGCCAAGTTCCTGACATTTATAGCATTTGGTTTTGGCTAAGTCTCTTGGCTTGTTACGCTTCCGATGCTTCTTTTGGTCTTGCTTGGGTGCACTCTGGTCCTGTTTAGGCTTCTTCCGGTTGTCTACCCCATTTTGAGAAGTCCCATTTTGAAACTTACGTTTACTTTTAGTCCCCTTAGTCCCCGACCCCGATACAGGCTGCTGTTTTGCAAATAGTGCTTGTCCAGCGATCTCTACTTGAACTCTTTGGGCTTCGAGTTCGAGATGGCAACACAGATCCTTAAAAGTTTTGACTGCCTCTGTGTGGGTCAAAATTTGTTTTATTGTGCGCCAAGAATCAGGTAAAGATCGTAGGACTGCAATGATCTTTTGGTCCTCAGTCAGTTAGTACATTCCCTGCCCTTGCAAGATCCGCAATCATTTGACTCATTTTGCGGAGGTGGTCCCTGAGGTTTACACCTGGGGCCATCCTATACGCATCAAATTCCATGGTCATTACACAGGTATTACCAGCGGTAATTTCATCATATTCTCCTTTCAAGGCATCCCACATCTCCTTAGCCATGCCGTAGGTTTCATAAGTAGGAACCGATTCAAAATGCATACTACTCAGCATAATGTTGCGAGCAGTCCGATTATCTTTATCCCATTTCTCAAAATCATTCAATGCGGGCATGGGTGCAGCATCATTTGCTAATTCGGGTCGGGTCTTAATTGATTCCAAGGTATACGTGACCTCTTGTTCATCCAACAAGTAAATCATGGTACGGTGCCACTTATCATAGTTATTACCATCTAATTTATCTCCCTTATTAAGGTCAGCAATGATATTTTTGGAAGCCATCACTGAAAAAGAACTAAGATAAAAAAATATGATGATCAATGAATGCACAACATTGGCAACTCACACATACGTATCGATTGCCCTTTTTGCACTCAAATCATTCCGAGAATTAGGCCATTGTAGTGAAAACCCTTCATGCCTAGGGCTAATTCGGGGCAATCAAAAACAATTATCGTAATTACATGGGTGATTTGATAGCATCATGCAATTTAATACTTTGATGCAATGACAAATATGCATAAAAAATACAACAAATAACTATTATTGGATGATGTGAATGCTTTTAATAGGAAAAATTGTTGTAAAAAGTTTATTATCCCCCGCATCTATTAGGGCTTAATCAGAAATGCTCAACTGGATAAAGCTTACACCTAAGCCTCCAATTCGGTCTTATGAAATCAAATCAATCAAGTAAGCCCCCAGGAAAGTGGTGGGGTCACAATGGTCCCACTTAAAAACCACTTTCCTCGAACATAGACTGTCTCCCTTTGGTGGGACAAGGCTTTTCTTGGAATCGACTCGATCAAAGATTGCAATTTGGTGCAACTTGGTGGTCTTCGTCCCATTAAGCTAAAAAAAAACTAAGGACTACCCATAAACATGATAATATGGCCCATCTATCCATTAAATAATTGCAAATGATACAAAATTTAGTGCTCAAATGGTAAACAGTGAGTAGGAGTAAGCAGAGGCATCATAGTTACTCAATCCATCATTGCAAATTTGATAAATTATTAACATGTAAACTACAAAAAATTAATCAAGCAATGAACTACTTAGCCTTAATACCATTTGGGCCAGAAGCAATTCCTGATTGGCCAACTATTGTCAGTACATCTTGCTGTCTCCAATATAGTTCATTATATAAAAATTTTGATATAGGACTAGCAAGTAGGTCCCGGAACTCTCATGTTCAACAAGAAGACAAACTGATTTGAAAGAATCGATATGTACAAATGATGGCGAATGGGCATGTATAATAAATTAAAAGAAAAAAAAGGTGATTAAATGGTGGCCTACCACCTGATAAAGGATAGATATCAGCTAGGGCTCACAAGGCCACAACCCTTACTAGGTGGTGCACACCACCTTTTGATCACTCACTGATAGATAATTACATAAAGGAGATTTAATATTAGAGACAATTGGTCCATAGATAGTAATATCATCATGGGTCCATTGAATATATCAAATCAATTGCCTTATACGAACAAAACGTTGACCAAATACACAATTGAAATTATGTCATCTCATGTTGCATTGATAAATGGCAAAGCTTTCAATTTTGGTCAAGGGTTGCTTGTAAAATGGATTATGTCAGTTCCAATCACTATACCGATTTGATGCCTCTTTAGGTGCCATGGTTATAGTGAGGTCCAAAAATACTCGAGCAAAGTTCAGTTGGGTTTTTATTTCACTGTTTCACGAGACAAGCTTTAGCCAAGCTTGTGTCAGTCGGCATATATAGACCCAACGGCCAAAATGGCATAACAAAAGAATGGGCCATCAATAGTATATTAATAATCAAAATAATTTCATAAGCAACAAGTGGGCCTTAATGTTCATGTTTAGCAACGTGTAATATAAGTCAAAACACAAAGATCTATGTATTATATATATATATAATATATTTAATGACACACATGATCTATCAATCCAGGTCAGATCATGCCAATCACACGGTATCATGAAAAAAAATATTTTCCATTTTTTTTTCACATAATCTAATATTATTGCTAAGGTTTCGGGTTACCTGATCGCAACCAAAATAAATTCAATCCTCGCGTGAGCACGCCAATATAGCTCGGATACGAATGTAGGATGTAAATATAGCGGAAGCAGGGATCTATAGATGCTGGCTGCTGCAAACAATATCGGCTTGAATCAGGCAATGGTGTGGAGATCTATGACTGTCTTCGAGAGATCAGTCACATATAAGTCACTCTTCAAGATCCAAGGGCAAGGATGGACACCCTGGATGCAGAAGCTGATGATGGAGAATTGAAGATCTAGTGAAAGGAAGATTAATTCTTCAAAGTTATCTCAAGCTATATTTCTCATGTCTATATATAGCCCTTAGGCTAATGGGTGATAAGATCTCTATTCAAATTCGAATTGAGAGATGATTATGATCAATCTCTCAATTTGAATTTGAATGTAGATATGATAAAGAGATAGATAGTTGGATAAACCTCAAGCTATCCTTATCCATATCACCATGAGACTCCATGTGAGGGGTGTATCTTTGTGAGTGGGGTCCATCCACATCTTAACACAAGTGGGTCCCATCACAAATGCCAACATTGGCTACCCAATCCCGTCTCAAATATTGGGCAGGCTTGCCGGGGGTTGTTCAATCCAGACCTTAAAATAAACTGGCCTATTTCAAATTTCATCCCGTGCGGGCCCGGGCCGAGCCAGGGCTTAGCACAATTTTGAATAGCTAAACATTCGCTTGAATATAAGTTAAACTTTGAAATTGATCTAAAGCGTGACTAGAATGGAACTGCAGATCTGAGTGGTTTTTCTTATTGGGTCTCACCATTAATTGTCTTTGAAGGCTACTTAGTATGAGAGGCTTAAAAAAGAAAAAGAAAAAAAAAAAGAAATAACCCAAATGTCTCAGTCCTCCTTTTTCTTCTTCAAGTATCCCAAAATAGGACTAACTCAATTCCACCATGTAAATCAATTAACTCTATGATGTCTGACTTGAGTTTTTGTTCAAACTGATTCAAGCTCACCCAACATTGTAATCTGTTAACATTATAAACAAAATATAACAAAACCACAAGCCTTGAACTATCCAAATGCAAAGTAAACATCATTAAACTTTTCAATACAAAAAATAAAAAATAATTTGATGTTCTACCTCATGGTAAAAGGGACTCCAGGGAGCATGGAAATGACCTACCACAAATCCGAATCCATGCCCCTCCTATCACTGGGATGTGTATCATTACCAATTAAGGCTCACAGCAGCAACACATGAAAGACATATAAATTGATTTGGATAAAAGCATTCAACCAAAAGGCTTGGATCATAACGTGAAGGATCACTGCAGATACATAGGAGGCTGAACAAATGTTAGATTGAGAGTATATCAAAACACAAGACCAACTATAATGACTTGAATAATATCTTTTGTGTGGGGAGATTTTCAAAACTCCAGGATTATGCTAATCACGGCCATCAGATAGGACTAAGCATCCTCACGTGCCATCCGCGTGCCATCCACGTGGCACCAGACTCATCTCGGCTACCAGGATAGAGGCCTTAGCCGAAGTCAGGCATGTCCTGGCAGCTAGCGCCGAGCTCGGCTACCCAGGTGCCCACCTCGGCTGAAAGCTTGATCTTGGCCAAAGGAGCCGGGACGAAAGCCGAAGCAAGAGAGAATCTCCACTCGCGCCCCTCGCCCGCCATGCCATCAGACACGTGGAGGAATAGGGGCGCGAGCCAGTGAGACAGATGCGACATCCAGCCGTCCGCAATCTTCGCCAGATCACTGACAAGGCGGCATCCAGCAGTTGAAGCCAAATAAGGGCAAGGCCCAAGGGTGGATCCGATGGTACCTCTACCGCCAAAGGCGTCCAACACGATCTGGCCCAACATGACGCGTATTTAATGTGATGTGGGCTGATCCGACAGGCATTAAATGCAAAGTGGGCTGGAATGGACTGCATTTATTACTTTGTGGGCTGATGATGACTTTCCTATCAAATCATGGGACCCACGCCAAAATATCATCCAAAGATATCGTCTAGTTCTCTATAAATAGAACCTCATTTCACATGCAAGGTACGCACAATCCAAACCTGAGAGTCGTTACTCTGCCTCTCTTCTTCCTCTCCTTCCTTTGTTCCAGTTCACTTACTGACTTAGGCATCGGAGAGCCTTGCGCCGCTCAGGCCAGGGTCCTCTGACCGTTTGCTCTTCTCTTTCAGGCAGCATGTTATCTTCTTCATTTGGATAAGTCCTGTAAGGCACCCCGATTATTGTGGGTCATATTTTTTTGCACCTACAATTGGCGCCGTCTGTGGGAAAGTACTATCCCAACCTTCCGAATCTTCTTAACGTTCCCAGAAACCATGCCTCTGAAAGCTAAGAAAGGCGGAGAGTCCCTGAGAGCAAGACTCGAGCGTCCTGGCCCGTCGATGGACGTCCCTCGTCAGGAACGGTCCGGAGCGGTGCATGGCGCGTCTGTAGGCGAGGAGCGCGTAGGCTCGCGACCCTTCGTCGAGATTCCCTTCCAAGAGGGAGTTGAGACCTCGTGCTCCGACGACGAAGTCGCGCCTCCCCAACGGGACTAGCGTCAACGTGAGTGCCCTCTCAAAGGCAAAGCTGCGGCAGTGGAGGAGCCACGCCATGTGCAACCCCCTGATGCTGGAGGAGACATCGCAACTCAAAACGCTCTCCTCCAGGAGCAGGAGCGAATAATCCGCCAGCTCCAGCAGCAGCTGAGAGCGGTGCAAAATGCCTCTCTAAGGCAGCCCTCAGAGCCCCAAGGCGAGAAAAGAGCTGTCCAGAGCAAGGTGGTCCAGCCCTCCCGCGTGGATCTGAGAGCCTTTTTGGATCAGAAGCATAGCCATGCTCACGATGAAGGCTGTAGTAACACCCATAGCCATCGTGGCCGCGACGGGCGAGCTCACAGCCATCGTAGCCGAGGCCATGCAAAGCGGAAGCCAAGAGCACTGACGCCAGAGAAGCACGACGAGCAGGAGCGGTTCGACAAGCGCATCAAGCTGGCTCTTCAGCGTAACCTGGAGATGCGGGACCAGCAAGAAATCTGTGGCCCCACCGATCTGGGGGCCTCTCCTTTCACACGGGACATCGAGAGGACTCCCTTGCCTTAGAAGTTCTCCGTCCCGCGGTTCGTCCCCTATGACGGATTGTCTGACCCATCTGCTCACCTCCGTCACTTCTCCCAAAAAATGTCCATCCGGGGGAATGAAGGTCATCTCAATTGCAAGATCTTCTCCTCCAGTTTGAGCAATCTCCCTCTGAAGTGGTTTTGCGCTCTACCGGAGAAGTCTATTTCGAGTTGGAGAGAACTCCAGCTCTCCTTCCTCAAGAAGTTCTAAGTCTACAGCGTCGTCCCCAAGACCGATGCTGATATCCTCGCCCTAAAGATGAAGCAGGACAAGACCCTCACCCAGTTCGCCCAGCGGTTCTGGGTGATTTACAGCCAGATCGAGGATACCAGAGAAGAGGTTGCGATCTTCGCCTTCCGGAATGCCCTGTTACTAGGGCACGAGCTGCGGAAAGATCTAGTTGGAGACCCCGCTCCCTCCATGCCGGCCTTGATGTCCCGGATAAAATGCTATATCGCCCGGGAGGAGGACAAAATCCGGGCTCGGGAGGACGAAGGCTGGGAGGACGCAGTCCCGGAACCCATGGAAAGAAGCAACCAGCAGCAGAGGGGCAAGAAGCCATTCCAGAGGCACGAGCCAAAGCAAGCCTGGGTCTCCAGTTCAGCGAAAGCTACAGAGTCCAGGTCCGGGAGCAGCAGGAGGGCCAGACCTTCCTCCGACGCCTACCAGGCTGTGAACATCGTCTTCAAGGAGCCGATCCACCAGGTTATGAACAAGGTAAAGACCCAGCCATTCTTCAAGTGGCCTCGTCCCTTGCCAGGCGATCCCTCCACCCGTGACCAAACCAAGTTTTGTGCCTACCATAAGGGTAACGGGCACATGACCGACTAGTGCAGGACTCTGAAGTTTCACCTGGAAAGGCTCGCCAAGGAAGGCCAACTTGCGGAGTTCGTGAAGGCAGGAGATGTCGGCAGCCGAGCTCATCAGAACGCGACTAGGGACCCAGACAGCGAAGACTCTGAAAAGATCATCAATGTGATCCATCTGGCGCCCTCAGCTTCCTCTCCCTCAGCTCGAGACAGCCCTCAGGCTCGTGCCGAAGCCAGGCGGGCCTCGCACGGGAAGGAGGTGATGAGAGCCGAACTTGGGCCAGCGTCCAAGAGAGCGCGCCGCGACCGACCAGCAATCTCATTCTCAGACAAAGATCTGGAGGGAATCCACCTTCCTCACAATGACCCTCTGCTCTTGACCATGAAGCTGAAGGACTTCACTGTGAAGAGGATCCTCGTCGACTCTGGCAGCTCTTCCGAGGTCCTCTACTATGAGTGCTTCAAGAAGATGAAACTCTCAGAAGCTGACCTCACGGAGGTCTGTGCACCCTTGCTAGGGTTATCCGCCAAACCAGTCTACCCCAAGGGAAAAATCACCCTGGAAACCCGGGTGGGCGGAGCCTCCGTGACGGCCGACTTTCTGGTAGTGGATGCCCCTTCTCCCTACAACGTTATCTTGGGCAGAACGTGGCTCCACAAGCTGGAAGTAGTCCCTTCCTCCCTCCACCAGAAGCTGAAGTTCGTGCTCGAAGACAAGGAGGGCAAGATGGAGGTGGTCACAGTGGAAGGAGATCAACAGCTAGCCAGGCAGTGCATACTGGCCGTGGTACCCGGAGAGAAGGAGCCAGAGCGCGTCAACCTGGCGGAGTTTGAAAAGGGTCTAGATGAGATCGGCCGAGACCCTGACAAGAAAAGTATTGAGGACCTAGCCGAAGTCAGGCTCGACCCAGCAGACCCTGGCAGATTTTTCCTGATCGGCACTCAGCTGCCAGACGAAGAGAGAGCCGAGCTCTCAAGGTTTCTAATGCAGAACGTGGATGTCTTCGCCTGGACCCCGAGCGAAATGCCTGGGGTCCACCCCGAGGTCATGTGCCACAAGCTGAATGTGGATCCCAACCATAAGCCAGTGGTACAAAGAGCCCGAAGGATGGGGTTACAGCAGACAGACGCGGTAGTCGAGGAGGTCGACAAGTTGCTGGAGGCAGGCACAATCCGGGAGGTCCAGTACCCGGTCTGGCTGGCCAATACGATGGTGGTTAAGAAGGAGACTGGCAAATGGAGGGTGTGCGTGGACTTCACAGATCTCAACAGGGCCTGCCCTGAGGACAGTTTTCCCCTTCCAAAGATCGATCAGGCGATCGACGCCACCGCTGGCCATGACCGAATGAGCTTCCTTGATGCCTACAGAGGCTACCATCAAATTCCGATGTATGAGCCAGACGAGGAGAAAACCGCATTCATAACCCCCCGCGGCACTTATTGCTATAAGGTCATGCCCTTCGAGTTGAAGAACGCGGGGGCAACATATCAGCGCCTCGTGACAAAGATGTTCCAGGCTCGGCTTGGCAAGACAGTGGAAGTATACATTGACGACATGGTTGTCAAGTCCGGTCACTCCAGCGACCATCTGGCGGATCTGGCCCAAGTCTTCAGCATCCTTCGCGCGTTCAAGCTCAAACTGAATGCTTCCAAGTGCGCCTTCGGCGTAGCTTCTGGCAAGTTCCTCAGAAGCCTGGTAATGTGGATAGGAATAGAAGCCAACCCAGACCAGATTGCTGCAATCTTGGGCATCCAGAGCCCATCTACTACAAAGGAGGTCCAGAAGCTTACAGGCATGGCTGCAGCCCTCAATCGCTTCATCAGCCGATCATCAGATAAGTGCCGGCCTTTCTTTCAGCTTCTGAGAAAAAAATTTAAAATTCCAATGGACCCCTGAGTGCGACCAAGCGTTGGCAGCACTTAAAACTTACTTATCTTCACCACCCTTACTCTCTCCCCAACTTAGGGGGAGATTTTGTATCTATATCTTGCGGTCTTGGATCATGCGGTGAGCTCCGTCCTCATCAGAGAGGACGAAGGAGTCCAAAAGCCAATTTACTATACAAGCAAGATCCTGCTTGATGCCGAGACCAGATACCTTTTGTTGGAGAACCTCGCACTGGCACTCGTCAGCGCCTCCCGCAAGCTCTCCTATTATTTCCAGTCCCACACCATTGTGGTGATCACAGAGCATCCACTCCATTCTATATTAAAAAAAGCTGACTTTTTAGGGCGAATCTCAAAATGGGCAGTCGAACTGGGGCAGTATGACATTCAGTACCGTCCCCGGACTGCGGTCAAAGCCCATATTCTAGCGGACTTCATTGTAGAATTCGTCTCGCCGAGCTCAGATCCGACCCAGCCCGGCACAGAATTGGGGGGCATGGGGCATGAGCCTGAAGTTACCGAGGTCGAACAAGCTCCCTCCTCGGCATGGAAGGTCTTTGTTGACGGTTCGTCCACCTCCAAGAGAGCTGGCACCGGCATAGTCCTCCAAACGCTAGAGGGACTGGTCATAGAGCAAGCCTTCACCTTGGACTTCAAAGCAACAAACAATGAAGCAGAGTATGAAGCACTGATAGCAGGGCTGAACAGCTCCCAAATCCTCGGAGCCCAGCGCCTGGTGATCTTCAACGATTCGCAACTGGTAACTAGCCAGCTCACTGGAGACTACCAGGTCAGGGACGACAGGATGGCGGCCTACTTAGCCCTCGCGAAAAAACTACTCTCTCATTTACAAACAGCCGAGGTCAGGTAGATCTCCAGAGATACCAACATGCACGCTGATGCACTTGCAACCCTGTCCTCCGCTGTCGAAGCAGGAAAGAAAAGGACTGTCGAGGTTGGATCGATATCAAGATCAAGCCTAGAGCTCCACTCACCTCGGCAAGTCCTTTGTGCCGATCTCGGCCCGAGCTGGATGGATCCGATCATCACTTACCTGAAGGACGGCCAGCTCCCCGAGGACAAGACTGAAGCCCACCGTATCAGACTCAAGGCAGCTCGATTCTGGCTATCTCCTGAAGGCAAACTCTACAGAAAATCCTTCACGAGTCCCTACCTCCAATGCGTCCATCCGAGCAAGGTGGATAACTTCTTGTATGAGATCCATGAAGGAATCCGTGGCAGTCACATCGGAGGTCGATCACTGGCCTACAGGGCTATAAGCCAAGGTTACTGGTGGCCCTACATGCAGAAGGATGCGTAGGTATACGCCAGGAAATGCGAGAAATGCCAGAAGTTCTCCCACTCTCTTCATCAGCCAGTGCAAGACCTGAGTCCCCTCTCTAGTCCATGGCCCTTCGCTCAATGGGGGCTGGACATTGTGGGGCCTCTCCACCGAGCTCCAGGGAACAAGAGATGGCTGATAGTTGCTACGGATTACTTCACAAAGTGGATAGAAGCTGAGCCGCTGTCCTCCATCACTGATAGGGACTCCGGAACTTCATGTGGGAGAACATCATAATGAGGTTTGACATCCCCAGGACCCTGATTTCAGACAACGGGACTCAGTTCGACTCCAAATCCTTCAAGGACTTCTGCCAAGAGCATGGCATCAGAAACCATTACTCCACTCCGGCGTATCCACAGAGCAATGGCCAGGCCGAAATTTCCAACAAGATAATCCCGGATGGCCTGAAGAAGCGATTAGACAAGGCAAAAGGGAGATGGGTAGAGGAGCTTCCTAGTGTGCTGTGGGCATACAGAATGACTCCAAGGCATTCCACCTCGGCGACACCTTTCTCTCTGGCCTACGGGATGGAGGCGGTCATTCCCTTAGAAATTGGCCTCCCCACCCTGAGGACAGAGTTGGTCGACCGGGGCCGAAACAAGACAAACTTGGCAATGGAGCTGGACCTAGCAGACGAGCGTCGAGAAGCAGCAGCTCTACGACTGACTGACTATCAACAGCGGCTAGCCAGAGGATACAATGAAAAAGTCAGAGAAAGAAGTTTCTCCGTGGGAGAGCTGGTTCTGAAGAAGACCCTGCCAGCTGACAAAGATCCGAATGAAGGAAAACTGGCCCCGAACTGGCATTGCCCATTCAGGGTGGTCTCACTGGCAGGACGATCCTCTTACAAGCTCGAGGACTTAGAAGGCAAGCCGTTGCCGAGACCGTGGAATGCATCCCACTTGAAGAATTCTATTTCTAAAGATGTAACATGAGTCTCAGAATCAATGAAAGCAGCGTTCGCCCTGTCATCAATCTGTGTCATCTCTCCTTGATGGACCGCGCTCCTGCTCGAGTTCCTACCGAGGTCGGCGGACGTGGGAGTCCGTCGGGTCCGACCCTTTCATAACCGGGGGGCAGGGGCGTGCATCAACATTTCTTTTTTTGTGTGGGTGTGCCAGATTTTCTATTTTACTTGGAATTGCAAGTGGTGATCCGGAGATCAACCTTCGCAAGTAAAAAGGAAATCAACTTCTTTCAAGTTTTCCATTGCACATATATTTAAGAAAAGAGAAATTTTTCTTGGTTTGCCGTGAAAGGCGATTTTTTTGGCATTTATAGCCGATTTTGGCGTTTATAGCCGATTTTTGGCGTTTATAGCCGATTTTGGCGTTTATAGCCGATTTACAATCCTTATCAATAATGAAAGACAAGAGTTGTGATTTTTTTTGTCTCTTTTGAAAAAATACAAACTACAATGAAAAGCAAGAAAAGGAGGATCTAACTTCTCAGGAGATTGTGGGGGACTCGTTTAGATTGACGGTCGCAAGCCATATGTGGGCTTCGCCATCATCCATGCAGATGAGAACAGAGGATGCTATTGATTCGCTTGGCTTGGCTATAACCTCAGGTTTTTAGAGGACAAAGACCAAAAGGAGGTCCTATGTCCAATAAAAAGCCGAGTAGACGGGCTGAAAAGCCACATCTAAGCCATTGGAGGCAGGAGGAGAAGGCAAGGACCTTGGGGGGGGTACCCCCAAGGGACTTTTGTCACCTTGTTGCGGTGGCCGGTGTAGAACTTCTGCAGAGTTTTCTCTCTTTTTCCTTTCTCTGGATTTCTGTGCTTCTGTTTGTCTGTGTGTTTGTGCTTTTTTCTGATGCTCTGTGACTATCTTTTCTTCTTGGAGAGCTCTCCTATTTATAGGCTTTTAGGTAGCCATTTAGGAGGGTTTATGAGCCTTGATTGTCATAAAGCTGCATAATGGGAGGAGTTACAAAATTGAATTGTTTATTTTGTAACTCCTTTTTCTTGGCTTCTGATTGGCCGGAGGAGATTGAGGGCATTTAATCGCCTTTAATCGCCATGATGGGAGGAGTTTCATGGGTTAAATGCCATGAATCTCTTGACTTGTAACTCCCGAATGCTTGCTTCTGATTGGGCCGTCCAAAGAAATGGATTAATGACTGTAATAAAGCTAGTCAATTAATCGCATTAAGTGGTCGCCGAGCAGCTGAAGAGTCGCGGGCCGTGCCACGTCTTTTGGGATTCTTCTGTCGATGATCATCGATGGATCTTCATGTAGATCGACATCAGATGACCATGTAATTTCAGGTGTTTGTTGCCAACAGCGGGTCGGTGCCATCTGTCTTGTCGATTTCTCGATCGGTCGGGTAGAAAGCACACTTTTTTTGGTTGACCGGGTGGCGATCAATATTGTTTCCGATACTCTTGATGATTGACCCGTGTTTTGGACGGATGTCAGAGGACTTGGTGTCTCAAAAGCATGAATTTTGGAAAGTACCAGAGGCTGGGCTCTTCGAATCGCGAAAAAACGGCGAAAACCGGGGTTTCCGGGGCCTTCCCGGCGACCCCGGGTTCCAAGGTCGCCGGCGACCCTGGCCCAGGGTCGCAGGGGTCTGCGACCCTGGGGGGTTTTCCCCCCTTTGTGTCCCGTTTTGTGTCCGTTTTTGCTGTTTTTCGATTCTTTTTTCTCCTGTACTTTTCCTTGACATTTTGACCATTTATTGGCCTAATTTCTTTGTAGGAAACCCGATGAGAATCCTTGCATTTTATTTTGCAAAGTTTCCAATTTCCTGAGAAAGCCGAAGACTTTGTCGCGCAGAGCTGCTGATTTTCCGTCAGAAGCTGAAACTGGGACAAACGATGTCGGAATGACCTGAAATTTGGTGTGAAGCCTCCTGAGCAATAAATAAGACCAACCATAGGCTTTTGTTTGAGTTTTGAAGCCGTTTGTGGTCCTATCACCAGTAGACTTACTTTTTGTTGAGATGAAGATGTCGCGGTTTGATGTGCGGTCAACCGATGTCCGATTGACTTGAAATTTGACAGGGAACCTATTGGAGTCATTTTAAGATGATCCATAGGCTCTGTCTTGGAAACCATGGTCCCGGAGAGCTTTGCCGCCGAGAGGCCTGATTTGTCTTCCGAGCGTCAAACTATGGTCAAATGTTGTGGAAATGACCTGAAATTTGACGTGTAGCCCTTTATAAGCATTTTGAAGCCGTCCATGTGCTTTATCTGATGAGTAATGGCCTCGGTGGTTCTCGCCGCCGAGAGGCTTGATTTAGCTGTTCGAGGGTTGATGTAGGGTCAAACGTTGTCGGTTTGACTCGGAACTTGACGTGGAGCCTTTTGGAAGTATTTTGAGACTATCCATCGGCCCTGATCGAAGATTTGGTGTCTCCGATGGTTTTGCCGCCGAGAGCTCCTTTTCGGCTGTCTGAGAAGCGAAGTTAGGCCAAATGATTTTGAAATGGCCCGAAACTTCTTGTGTACTCCTCTTTTGGCTGTTTTGAAGAATCTTGCAGTTTTTTGTTTGATTCTGACAAGATTTGATTTTTGGAAGCAGCATTGCCTATTTATGGCAGGTTGCGACTTCATGTAGCTCTTTGGATCTTGAAGAGGCAAAGTGACATTTTTGGTGTCAACAAATGCCCCCTCGAGGTACAGCGACGAGTTGCTTAACTTTTGTAGTCGATGTGCCTCGAAGAGATTTTTGAAGGAGAGCCTGTGACTTGACCAAGAGTCTTTGAGCAGTCTTTCTTTTTGGTATTTGTAGCCTTTTGAGCTTCCAGGGGAATTTTATGGTAGTGAAAGGGATCACGTACCATCTCGAGGCAAAGTTTTGAAGATGACATCAGGGATGTGGATTTGGGTTTTGACCTTGTGACCTAACAGGCTGTATGTGGCAGGTTAGGGGGTCGGGTTTGGTTTTGATCGTGTGACCCAACAAGCTGTATGTGGAATGTTGGGGGATCAATTTTGGTTTTGATCTTGTGACCTAACAGGCTGTATGTGGCAAGTTAGGGGATCAGGTTTTGGTTTTTGGTTTTGGTCTTGTGACCTAACAGGCTGTATGTGGCAAGTTAGGGGACCAGGATTTGGTTTGATTTTTGTGGAATGTCAATTTCAAGATTTTGGCTCAATTTGGTAGATGAGGCTGGATGGTTTGATTTTTGGAAGCTCATGGGGCTTGGAATTTTCTTTTGTATGGTCCAATCAACTCAAAAGAGGCATGGAACCATTTTTGTATGCTCTTGGTAAGAGGGATTTCTCTTTGACTAAAAGCCCAAAATAATAATTTTTTTTTAAGTGCCTAGGTGGTCAAACCTGGCTCATATGGGCTAACCCATGGGACCTTAAGCTTTTGAAATGGCTTAGATCTCATATGGTGTCATTTTTGTAAAGAATATCCAAAAATATCTCATTTGGATAGAGAATATCTAAGAATATCTTTACTTGGAGAGAATCTCTCATGATCCCTTTATTTTGGGATAGGATATCTCAAGATATCTTTCTTTTGGGAAAGAATCCGTCATCGATTTCTTTTTGGGAGAAAATCCTTCAAGATATCTTTCTTTTGGGAAAGAATCTTTCTAATCTCTTTCTTTTGGTAAGGTTACTAATTAGTAACACTTACCTCTTTCTTCTTTCCTTCTTTGGTTTGCTCTCCTCTATAAAAGCAAAGAGAAGGTTGGATCTCTTGCTCTTATTACTTTCTTTTGCAATAATCTCAAGAGGGCTTCAAGACCAAGAGTTCTTCTTCTTCAAGATCTTCAAGACTTTTCTTCTTCTTCTCCATCAATGGCATCAAGTAAGTTCTTTTTTTTTTCAAGAAAACCCCATTGTAGGAAAAAAGTTCTTTCTTTTTTTTGTTTCTTTCTTTTCTTTTCTTCTTTTTTTTTTCTTTCACGTGTTTGCTTCTTTTTTTTTCACACGTTTTCTTTTTTTTTTTTTTTTTGCTTTCTTTTCTTTTTCTTTTTTTTTTTGTTTTGTTTTGTTTTTTTTTTTGTGGGCCGTACGGACAGATCCGTACGGATCTGGCCGTACGGCCACGTGGCCTGTGGGCCATCTCCCTTTTTTTCTTCCCTTTTTTTTTTGTTTTCTTTCCCTCCCCTTTTTTTTTGAGAAAGTTTCTTTTCTTTTCTTTTTTGTTTTCTTTCCCCCCTTTTTTTTTTTAAGAAAGTTTCTTTTCTTTTTCTTTTTTGTTTTCTTTCCCCCTTTTTTTTTTGAGAAAGTTTCTTTTCTTTTTCTTTTTTTTTGTTTTCTTTCCCCTTTTTTTTTTTTGAGAAAGTTTCTTTTCTTTTTCTTTTTTTTTTTTGCTCATCATGATAATGCCCCTCTTTTTTGGCAAACCTAGATGTTCATGCATGCATTCAATTGTAAATTAAATTTGTAGCATGATGTGATAGCATACCTGAAAGTTTTCGCAAATTTGGGAATTTGGATCTCGCAGTGATGTTGAGCCCTTCTTGATTTTGCGGAGACTTTGAGGTTTCGAAAGTTTGGAGTTTCGGAGCTCGCAGCGATGTTGAGCCCATCCTCAAGCTTTCTTATTTCTTTCGGGATAGTTCCTTTTCTTCGGAATTGCCCCGTCATCATGTCAAAATTTCGCCAGATTTTTTTTAGCGAGATTCTGTCATTTTGATGTTTGATCTTTTTCTTTTCCATCCTTTTCAGGTGCTTCCTCCAGAGCGAACAAGGGTAAAGAGCCTGCTACAAGCGTACCTCGTCGATCTTCTAGATCTTCTAATCCGGCCGTTCAGCAGGCTTTTGAGAAGGTCCAGTATGTTGAGAGAAATCTGGAAGAGTGCGACTCCCTCAACAAAGATGAGATGAGGCAGCGACTGATCGCTCTCAAGGGAGAGGAGTTCTATAAGATCATGGTAAGCAGTCGTCCATGGGTGATGGAAGATCAGAGCGTTTTGCCCAAGCCTACCTTCTTCTTTGGTGATGCAGTCCCTGATGACATGACATACCAGAGGAGATGTTTTCAGTTTTCTTTCACAGCAGATGGTGAGAAGAAGACTGTTGCTACCCCGGTCGACGTTTGATCGCACCGTCTCGATTCTGAGCCTTGCCCCCACGTGCCCTAAGAGGGAAGATCCCCCAAGCTGGGTGAGAAGGACAAATGTAATCAAGACCGGGGTTTTTGTTGGCGGTTCTCCTGGATATACGGAGAGGTCGCCTGTTGACATGGACCTGTTGATGCCATCCAGCGGCTACCAGGGCTCTGATTATCCGTCGGTCGATTTGAGACCGGTGGGCCTTGGTATTTTCAGTGGTGACGGCAGCAATTGGATCAAGCCTTTTCGACTTCGAGGCCGTTTCAATGCCGACTCCGAATGGAAGTCGTGGACTGATCGCGTCCTGCTGATTGGTGGCGCCGTTTTGAAGGAAGCCGGGATTTTTGATGCGGTCCGCGCCTTTAGGGAGACCGTGATCTTTTCGACGAGGCCTTCATGGCTATGCTGGAGTCATTCCTCCCACAAACCAATACCTTCGTTGTGACGAATGGTGAGATTGGTTTTTCTTTGAAGGAGCTGAGCGCCATTACTGGATTGCCCATCCTCGGCAAACTCTATGAGGAGTTTATGCCGATTGACAGCGTCCTCGAGGGGCAGTCTGAGGAGTTCAGGCTTCTATACTTTCAGCTCGTCGCCTTCTATGATTTTTTGAAGGAGAAGGGGGGTTTGAAAGTTAGATCCAGCAGTTGGAAGAGTTTTAGCTCTTCATTCCCCAACTTTTTTTATAGCAAGGAGTCGTCTGATAGCGTGACTCAAGAAGCCGGAGCTCAGGATCCAAGTTCAAAGAAGATCTTGGCCATGCAAGAAGAGTTGAGAGATTTCTGTGCAAGTACAAACGCCATATGTCCTGACATTGCACTGCGGAGAGATCTCGCTGTTTACCTCACTTATTGGCTTGGTGAGGCTGTTTTTGCTGGAGGAGATGGAACGCACATCAGGCCGCATTGTATTTTTCTGGCTTGTCAGATGGCGTTTGGAGAGCAGCTTGCTTTGGTGCCAGCTCTTTACTCCTACTTGTGTACCGAACTGCAGGCTGCTGCTTTTTTGGTTCGGCTTGGGCTTCCCATGAATAGGGTATTTTCAGCCCATATCTTTTATTCGTGGTATGTATACCACTGTCCTGGCTTCCATCGGCTGGGTGCTGCACAGGATGATGATCCTCTGATGATTCGACTGGCTAAGGGCAAAGCCGTGTCCGAATCACTTTTGTTTGCCCGCATGAGGATCCGACGGTTCAGGGACGTCGAGATGGGGCAGTCTTCAGTGAAGCTTTCTCCGGAGTTGCGGAAGAAGGCTTTTGATTTTGGTGCCTCCCGAGACTCTACCAGGGCGGGGTCGGGAAGGCATTATTCCTTGACAAATGCAGAGAGAGAGTGGCTTTTCAGCATACGTGTCGGCACGATGGTGTACCGCAGACATCTTTTCGTCGACATCCAGCCGTATGTACCCTCTCGCTTTGCTTTGCAGCTGGGTTTTTCTCAAGGCGTTGTTGGAGCGCCTTCAAGCATGGTGAAGCGCTTTGGAGGCTTACAGGACGGGAGAAATGCATGGGCTTTCTATAGTGCTGAAGACACTACAGCCATGATTTCTTATCCTGTGTTGCTGACTTCCCGGACTGCGGCTTTGCGAAGTGGTTCGCGGAGAGCTTTTCGGCATATCGGGGGCTTTCCAAGAAGGAGCTTGATGTGAAGCTGGCATCTGGAAAGGGCCTTGGAAAGTCGGATGGCGTCCGGCGAGAGGAAGTTTGGGCCTTCCTTTCTGGAGAGAAGCACAAGATAGGCTTTCTCGGTGACCAGGGCGTCATTGGTTCTGAAGCTGTTCGAGAAATACCTGATGAGGCTTTGGAGCAGCTAGAACAGGAGGAAGCCGAACTTGGCGCTTGGATGCAAGCGGCACAGAGGCAAGCTTCCGTGGAGTCTACTGGCAAGAGTAGACCATCCAGTGAGGAGTCAAGTGGGAAACCTGACTCTGACAGTGGGGCAGGTTCCTCTAAGAAGCGAGCCCGCCGGGGTAAGAGGGGGAGGAGTCATCATCACAGCAAGTGGCAGCATGAGGACTCTCCTGACTTGGAAGTTCCTCTTACTATCGATGAGGATGTGTCAGTGGATGCTGACAAGCCTCCAGAGAAGAGAAGCCGAGAAGAAGAGACCGTTGGTGAAGGTATGATTCTTCCTTTTTCTCTTTTCATTTCTTTTCATGGGATTTTTTCCATGTTCTGATTTGCTTCTTGTTTTCTGCTTTTCTTTTTTTTTTAGCAGAGGAAGACTTGGTGATGCCTGAGGTCCTAACCGATGAGGTGGTGATGGATCCTGTCGAGGCACCTGAAGAAGAACCGAGGGACTCTGGAGTAAATCCAGAATCTCCAATTGGTACGACTTCTTTTGCTCTTTTTTTTTTGTTTTTGTGACTTGGTTTGCTAACATTTTTTTTTTGTCAGCTGACTTGCCACAGGGTTCTGATGACTTTGAACCATCGATGGACGCAAATGTTGATGATGCTTTCGATGAGTTCATGGAGGAAGAGAGTGTTCCGCCAATCGTCGAAGAAGGTATTTTATAGTAATAACCCTGATAATGATTTTCAAACAGGATTATATTCATACCTTTTTGTGTTTCTTTGGCAGGTTTTGAAGTGACAGAGGAGGGTCCGTCGCTTCCAGAGCAAAATATGCCAGAGGTTAATCCAGAGGTAGAGACTCCTGGGACCAGTTCTGACAATGTTGAGGAGATTCCTCGCGCTGAGATTCCTTCCCGAGCAGGAGCAGCTTCAACTGGAAAGAGTTCTTTTGTTACTCTTTCAACAGATGATGACATGAGCAGCCGACCAACGGAGTTGGGCGAATCTTCAGCTGGGCCATCTCTTCTTTTTGCGAAGAAGGTGGTGGTGCGAGTTCTGAGCTCTTGGATTGAGACTCTCTTTTCTGGGCACTTGGAAGCCGGATTTAGCATGATCCAGCATGTGCGTGAGATTCTCGGTGATGCTGAAGAGGCTGGTCTGGATGTCACAAATGCCAGGGCGATCGTTAATAGGATCATTGAGCTGGGTGACAAGTGGTTTGAGACCATGGGTTTTCCTGACGATCAGTTCTTCAAGGAGATGTTCTTGGACCCTGCGGATAAGGCTCAATCTGACCTGGATGAGGCTACAGAAAGCAAGAAGCAGGCAGTCCGAGAGAGGAACTTAGAAGAGATAACCATCATTAGGCTGACACATGACCTTAACATCCTTGATAGGGAGGTCGATGAGGCCAGGAAACGTCTTGAGCATCTGCAGGCACAAGTCGCTGCCAAGTGGACTGAAATAACAGAGGCTCGTGAAAGGGAGACTGCTCTGATTCATCGAGTTGCGGATGCCAATCGAGTTCTCAAAAGGAAGTCTGATGAGAACAAACAATGGAAAACCGCTCGAGGGAAGCTTCCCAGTGCAAAAGAAGGGTTACAGCCCACCCCAGCATCTCATGGCAGGTTCCTGAAGAAGCGTGCCTTGGAATCCTTGACGGATGAGGCCAAAAGCTTGCTTAAGGAGCTGAACTCTTGGCTGGAGACCATTTTTGATTGAGCTCCTGTATACAGAAACCATCCTTCTTTCTTTTTTTTTTGGTACCACTTGTATTTTTTTGGTACTTTTTTTTTTAGTGCTTGTGAACACTTTCTTTTTTTTTTTGGTACCACATGTATTTTTTGGTACTCTTTTTTTTGTAGTGCTTGTGAACACTTTCTTTTTTTTGTTATCCCTACGCTCACTTGAATCTTTTTGTGATAAAAGTAATTGCTAAATGGGATGCTCTCTTTTTTTTTTGTTATCCCTACGCTCACTTGAATCTTTTTGTGATAAAAGTAATTGCTAAATGGGATTTGATCAAAAGGTTGTCATTTTGTGAAAATCTTTTGTCAAGTGATTGTTTTGGCATGAAAGCCAGGTTTTGTTTGTGGCATGGAAGCCAATTTTGGCATGAGAGCCAGCTTTTCTTGTGGCATTGATAGCCGAGTTTTTTTTTTTTGTGGCATCTATAGCCAGTTTTGGTGGCATTGATAGCCGTTTTTTTTTTTGGTGGCATTGATAGCCAGTTTTTTTTTAAATCCAAGTTTTTTGTTTGTGGCATTGATAGCCGGTTTTGTTTTGGTGGCATTGATAGCCGGTTTGTGGCATTTATAGCCTGTTTTGATGGCATTTATAGCCGGTTTGGTTTTCAAAAAATGCAAGTATCGACTAAAAGTCGCCTCCCTGCTGAATGTTCTTGCAAGTATCGATGGAATGTCGCATCCTTGCTCATTCGGTTGCGAGTATCGATGGAATGTCGCATCCTCGCGGATTTGGGTGCAAGTATCGATGGAATGTCGCATCCTTGCTTTTCAAAAATTTTGGTTTTGCGGGTACTGACTTGATGTCGTTTCCCCATGATTTTTGAAATTTGTGGTTTTCTCGAACCTTTGAGTTATGGATATCAACTAAAATGTTGCGTCTCCATGGTTTTTTAGGTTTTTTCGAACCTTTGAAATTTGGGTTGTGGATATCAACTGAAATGTTGCATCTCCACAGTTTTGGATTTTGCAAGTACCGACGAAATGTCGCTTCCTTGCGATTTTGGAAGTGTGAACGTGGTTCGCTTGCTTCCGATTTGTGCGAGTATCGACTAAGCGTCGCTTCCTCGCGGTTTTTTGAAAAACCATTTTTTTTTGTTTAAAGACACGAGGGTCATAAGTTTTGACCTAAAACCATTTTGGCGGTAAAAGGCAGGGTGGACTAGGGTGGAAATCCCTGAATCCGGATTTTGTTTCAAACCATGAATTTTGGGTTCAAGGGTTGAAAATTTTGGTCAAGTTAGGGAAAGGTTCCTAAACTTGGATATATATATATATATTTTTTTAACAATGAAACGATGAAAGTAAGCATTGTTTTAGATTTCTAGAAATTTCAACATTTGATATGAAAATTCTAAAAAAAAGGGTGGGTTTAGCGAGCGTGTACCTGGAAACCGGCTTTGGCCGTGCAGGCATTGCTCTTACCCAGTTGGGTAAGTCTTCAAGGGTAGTACCGCTTTAAGAACTTGCCGTTGATAGGCAGCATACATCTGTCACCTTCCATGTTTAGGAGTGCGTATGCACCATTAGAGAAAACCTTGTCGATGACGTAGGGTCCCTCCCATTTTGGCTCAAATTTGCCTTTGGACTTGTGAGCGAAGACCATTGGTCTTTTTACCGCAAGAACCAAGTCACTCTTTTTGTAGGCGCGTTGCCTGACCTTTTTATCGAAAGATCCTGCCATACGTGCTTGGTAAAGTTCAATGCTTTGTTGAGCTTCGAGCCGTCTCTCATCGAGATTGTCCAGCTCATGGAGTTGCAATTTGACATTGCTTTCTTGAGTCATGTCATTTTGCAAGGATACCCTCAAGGAAGGAATTTGTACTTCCAAGGGCACGACAGCTTCGCATCCATAGACCAAGGAGAATGGTGTGCTATGGGTTGGTCCTCGAACGGTGGTTCGATAGGCCCACAAAGCTTCAGACATTTTGTCGCTCCAGTCTCTTTTGTGACTAGAGACCATTTTTTTGAGGATTTTACAGAGTGTCTTGTTGAAAGCTTCTGCTAACCCGTTTGCTGCCGGATTGTATGGAGTCGAAGGACAGCTTTGGATTTTGTATTTGTCGCAGAACCTGTAAAATCGATGATCCCGGAACTGTGGTCCGTTATCATGGACGAATCTTTTGGGTATGCCGAAACGACAAATGATGTTGGTGTGCAGGAATTGAAGGACTGATGAGGTCTTCATTTCGTTAAACGCAAATGCTTCTGACCACTTGGAGAAGTAATCCGTAGCGGCGAAGATGAAGCGATGACCTTTGCTTGAAGGGGGAGAAATAGGACCTATGATGTCCATACCCCAGGCTTCGAAAGGCCATGAGATCGCTGTAGGATGCAGCCATTCTGGAGGCATGTGAATGTAATCTCCATGAACTTGGCATTGTTGGCAGCGCTTAGCAAATTGCATTGCGTCAGCTACCATGGTAGGCCAGTAATATCCTAACCTTTTTATCTGATCATAGAGCTTAGGTCCAGCCTGATGAGCTCCACAAAGACCAGCATGAACTTCTTTGAGTGTTTCTTCAGCCTCTTGTTATGACAAGCAGCGTAGAAGTACTCCGTTGAAGGATTTCATGTAAAGGATTTTTGAAGGAATATCCAAATGGAAGCTTGGGGTTCGCCTTTGGATGCTTACCCGTTCTTTTGGATCTTCAGGTAGGATTCCGAACATAATGTAATCAATGAACGGATCCCTCCAGTCGCCGATTGAAGTTTGAAGGATTGAAATCCGACTTCCGACCACTTGGTGGCATTCAGCAACTGCTTGGTGTGTGTTAAGAGGAGGAAGGATTCTTCTTTCGCACACTGTGATTTGCATGTTTTCCCCTTCCTGGATTGCCATGGATGCGGCAAGTCCGGCTAGGGCATCTGCACGTATGTTTTCACCTATACGAATGTGGGTGATGTGACAGATGTCAAACTTTTGCAGAAGTGATTGTGCCTTGTTGTAGTAGGGCAACAAATCTGGCTTCCTGACTTCAAATTTCTGATTCATCTGGTTGACGATCAGTTGAGAGTCTCCAAAGACTTCCAGCATGGTGATACCGGATTCGATGGCGAGTTCTAATCCTAAGATCAGAGCTTGATATTCAGCTGCATTGTTTGTGCATGGTTCCAGTAGCGAGAAAGCGTGTGGAATCATGTATTTGTCGGGGCTAACAAAAAGGATGCCAACTCCCGAGATCAGCTGTCTTTTTTCATTTGTCCTGGTTGCACCGTCAAAGTACATGTCCCAGGAGGCACTTTGTGAGAAAGTCTCCACATTGTAGACTGGTTCGTCTGGGAGATCATCTCTGAGTGGAGAATCTTTAGGCAATGGATGCTCTGCGAGGAAGTCCGCTAGAGCTTGCCCTTTGATTGCTTTTTGTGGTACATACCTAATATCAAATTGTGACAGAAGGATGGACCATTTTGCCAGTCGAGCATTGAGAGAACCTGCCTTTGTGACAAGGACCTTCAAGAGGTTGACCCTCGAGACCAGGTAGACTGTGTTGGAAAGCAAGTAGTGACGCAGCTTTTGTACGGCGAACATCACTGCAAGACATTCTTTTTCGACTGGAGAGTAGCGATGCTCTGCACCTACTAGCATGCGGCTGAGGTAATATAGAGCAGCTTCTTTTCTTTGATCATTTTCTTGCGCAAGCAGAGCTCCCAGAGAGTGATCAAGGGCTCTTGTGTACAAGATGAATGGTTTTCCAGTGGTAGGAGCAGCTAACACTGGAGGTTTTGTCAGGTATGACTTGATGTCTTGGAAAGCAGCTTCACAGTCACCATCCCAGACAAAGTTTACACCCTTTTTCATCAACCGGGAGAATGGACGGCATTTCCCCGAAAGATTCGAGATGAACCGTCTGATGTAGGCTAATCTCCCTTGAAGCCCTTTGAGTTCTCTCAAGGTTCTTGGAGAGGGCATTTCTAGAATGGCTTTGACTTTTATGGGGTCAAGCTCTATTCCAGCTTTCCGAACTAAGAATCCGAGGAACTTACCCGACGAGACGCCGAAGAAGCATTTCAATGGATTCATTCGCAGTTTGTGTTTGCGAAGTCGGAGGAAGACTTCTCGAAGGTTTTTGAGATGATCTTCTTTTCTTTTGCTTTTGACGGCGAGGTCATCAACGTAACATTCAACCGTCTTGTGCTGCATATCTTGGAATATTTTCATCATAGCCCTCTGATATGTGGCACCAGCATTCTTCAGACCAAATGGCATGACAATGTAACAATACACGCCAAATGGGGTTCGAAAGGATGTATGTTTTTCATCCTCAGGATGCATCTTTATCTGATTGTAGCCAGAGAAACCATCCATGAATGTCATTCGCTCGAATCCACAGGTATTATCAATCATTACCTCTGGTATGGGGAGCGGAAATTCATCTTTTGGGCATGCGCCATTCAGGTCTCTATAATCAATACAGACCCTGATCTGCCCATTTTTCTTTGTCACGGGGACAATGTTGGCCAACCATTCAGGATGTTGTTCCTCACGGATGAAGCCGACGCTTTTGAGTTTTTGAACTTCTTGTTCAATTTTATCCATCACATCTGGACGGAATCTTCTTTGGCCTTGCTTGACAGGCTTGATGTCTTCTTGAAGATTGAGTTTGTGAACCGCTATTTTGGGGTCTAAGCCTGGCATTTCAGCGTAAGACCATGCAAAGCAATCAACGAACTCACGAAGAAAGGCGATATACTCGGGCAACTCATCATCCTTTATATTCTTGCTTATGAATACAGGACGTGGGTTATCTGGTGTTCCCAAATCTATCTTTTGAACAGGATCTTCTGTTGGAAGGTTCGAAGGTGGTTCCTCCACAATATTTTCGGAGGCTTCCAGCTCAACGAAACCTTCTGGGGTTTCAAGGGCATTTCCAGACCAAGGTTTTGTTCCTTTCCACGGGTCTTCTTGATCGGTAATTTTCCCAAGGCTTGCTATGAGATGATCCCAATCGCCTATTGAAATCGAGTCGAAGTAGGCTACTTCTTTTGGAGATGAGGATTCTTCTGGGTCAGAAGTCCACACGTCTGTGCCATCGGACAACTCCTCTTCATTTTCGGAGAAATCGTACCAATTGGATGAGCTTCCTGGATCTTTGTCAGGTGACTCATCAAAGAGATATCCAGGGAGATCGATGTCTTCATGGACTTGAGATGTTGAGGCTTGGTCAGTATATTGACTTTTAAGCCTTTGTGTCAACTGTCTCAAGGGAGTGTCAGGATCATACCCTAACCCGTGTGAAGACTTTTCTACATAGCCGTAGAGTCTCCAATCTTCCAGCTGGCTTTTAGTCAAGACGGGCCCCAATGGCGTGAGAATACCGCGTCCTTCTCCCAAACCAACTGGGTTTTGAGCGTCATAGCCCATTTTCTTCATAATAGCTTGTGCCACAGAACTGTATAAGGATAGTTGAGGCGTACCTTTATTTTGGAAAGGTTCAAGCATGGAGTTTGATGAAGAAGCATCCGATCTATGGAAGAAGATCGACTTTTCCTTTGTTGAAGTTGCTGGAACAACGAAGGAAGCTGACGTAGGATCTTCTATGTCAGAAGTTGTCTCCATTGGAGTAAGAGCAGGCTGAACTTGCTGAGTGTCAGCTTGGCTTGACGATGTGTCATCTTCTGGCTCTGAATCCGAGTCCGTGTCTTGCATGATAGACACGAAAGAGACAACAAATTTGCCCCCAGGCTTTTGTTTTGCCTTCTTCACTTTAGTTGTGATGACCAAAGGCTTTGAAGATTTGAGGGAGATGATGAAGGGAGTTTGCATGCTCTCTTCAGATTTACCGGATGGTTTGTTTTCTTCCGGTGATTGTTGAGGAGCTTTGCCTTTATCTTTCTGGAGATTTTCGGCAAAGGATGCTGTGTGTTTCTCCTCTTCTTCTTTTTCACCTTCATACATCTGTGAGTCTGCGAAGTGGACTTCTTTACCTTTGAAGGGTTTTCTGTCCGCAAAGACTCGATGTATCATGCCGTCGTCGCCAACAAACTTGATGCATTAATGCAGAGTTGAAGGGACAACACCATTCTCATGGATCCAAGGGCGTCCGAGAAGGATGTTGTAGCATGAAGGGGTCTTTATTGCATACACTGTGACCTCAGAGATAAGATCACCGATCTGCAATTTGAACCTGATTTTGCCGATAGGCCTTTGAGTACTCCCATCGTATCCAAAGATAGATACAGATGTGTGGCTCAGCTTGCTGGGTGGGATGCCCAACTCTTCAAGAGCCGATGTGGAGATGAGGTTGAGTGCAGAACCTGGGTCGATCTGAACTCTGTGCATAGGCATTTCTTTGATATACCCTGTGAAGTACAGGGGTCGGTTATGCCTGGTTTCGCCAAGTAGGAGGTCATCCTTTGTGAAGGCGATGGTTGCACTGGCTGCTTTTTTAACCGAGAGGCATTCAATGCATGATCCCTCAGTTTTCTTCTTTTCTCCCTTTGAGGAGGCTTCTGAGTTTTTGACCCGGTAATCCAATTTCAATTTGGAGGACTTGCGGGGCATGTTTGTCGACATCCTCATTCAGCTTTTGTAATTCCGAAATGAGATTATCACGAGTGTGCGGAGACATTCGCAACAAATCTAGGATGTGCAGACGTGCAGGTATGTGCTTGAAATGTTCAATCAAGTCATACTTGAAAGCCTCCTTAGGGCCTGCATGTTCATCATTGTTGCCACTAGGGGCGCTTACAACATCTTTTCCCGAAGGATTTACATATGTAAAGGAAGATTGGTTGTAATTTTTGTGGTAGTCCCGACCAGAGCGGGTGCCTCTACCAACTTCGAGAGCTTCTTGAGAAGGGTCTTCGTTTGGAAGATTGTCTTCAGGATCAAGAGGCTGTCGTTTTTCATTTGCTGAGGATGTATCAGCAGCAGAGTTACCATCCTCAGTGATTGTGTTGCATGGAGCATTTTCCGGGAACAAGTCCTGAACAGCATCCAGCAATCTTTCTTCTTCGTTGACTAATTCATCGTCCCAAGCATCAATGGCTGGGAATTCTTCAGTCAGGAAGGGTGTGAACTTTGAAGTCACGGTCTCAGGAGAAGAAACCTGAGAGGGTGTCATCTCAGTGAAAGTCACGTGAGACGAGGTGGCTCCAGAAGATATATTGCTAGGCGTCGCCGGAGTGTAAGTGCTCTCATCAGACGATGCTTCGGAAGAGCTATAATCCCGAATTATCACATTACAGGAAGCTCTGACGGGAGACGTTGCCTGATCGGAGTCAGACTCATCCTCGGATGTGAGAGGATCGTCTATCCAGCAATTTTCTCCATTTTCAGGAGTTAAGGGAGGATGTACCTGGTGGTCTTCAGGGACTTCAGGCTCTGGATTGCGAGGAGGCTCGTTGACGCGTTCTTGCTCTTGTTCTAGAGCGAGTCGCTGCAAGATCCTTGCATATTCTTCAAGATCAGGCATGGGAGCCGGATCTTCTTCTTCATCATCTCTTTGTGGCTCAAGATTGTTGATTTCCACTGGAGTAATGAGAGGTGCTGGGTCAGCAGCATTTTCTTGTACAGCTTCTTGGTCTTCTTCATCATCAGACCAGGATCCTTGTGGCTGTAGGGGGTTATACCAGATTACTGGCATAAGATGAGACTCAGGAACCCATTCTTCATCGGAGAGATATTCTCCTGTTTCAAGGGACTCCTCCCACTCATCTGTGTAGTTGGATTCGAATCCATCATCGGTGTCGCTGGACTCGTATCCATCAATGGAGAATCCAACTACCGAATTGCAAGAGTATGATGCCTCCTGCATGGCTTCTTTAAATTGAGGTGGCATGAAATCACTGAGAGTGAATTTCCTTACCCCCTTTGAAGTCTCTGGAAGGGATGTTTTTGTTACCTCCAGTGAAGCGGCAGAGGAAGCCTCTGCCTTTTCTTTGACCTCTAGTTTTGGCTGGGTCTTCTCTTGCCGTTTGAGCTTGAGGAGATGTTTCCTAGCCTGCCTTCGCTGTTGAGCTGTAGGCTTTGTTTTCACGACCTCCCAATTTTCATCTTCCAGGAGATCGGGATGTACCCATATCGGTTGTCCGTCTGGTGTCGGGTAAGGAACCAGTTCCTCGGACGCTTCGATTGAGTTTATCACCTTGAAGGAAGTAGTGATCTTCTTCTTCGGTGATTTTGATGTTTGTCCACATGTCACCATATTGATGGAGGCAGACCCATAGTTTTTGTCAAAGGTGATGACTCCGTTTTTCCACATCTCATTTATTTTCTCTCTCACAACGAAGCATTGATTGAGAGGATGCGAGATCATCTGGTGGTATGGACAGTACCGAGGATCGTTGGTTTTGCCAACATCACCCGGTCTTTTTTGGTTCAGGCAAGGTGAGCTTGCCGTTTGCCACAAGAGCCCCGAAGATTTCATCAACATCTTCATCAAACGGGTATTTCTTCTCTACTCGTTCTTTGAAGGCATCAGAGAGTTCAGGTTTCTTACCAACAGCTTTGTTTTCAGCTTTCTTTGGTGGCTGAGGAGCTGACTTGGTCTGCACATTGAGGACCTCTTTCTTCTTTGGTTTTGAGGTCGTAATGGCGGTTGACTCTTTTCTTGATGATTTCTGACTGTTGAGGTCTTTAATCACCGTTTCAGCTTCCATGGAAGCTTCTAGGAGTTCTCCCAGGTTTTTTGATTTATTGCCGATGATCATGGAGCGGATTCTGGCTCTCATGTTGTTTCGGCAGATGTCGACTAGCGACGCTTGTGGCAATACATCAGAGCATTTGTATGCCATTGCTTTCCACTTGTGAATGAAGTCATATGTTGATTCATTCTCCCCCTGTTTTAGGCTGCACAGCTGAGCCATAGTAGCGGGATGATCTTCACCTTTGAAGTGAGTCAGGAAGCGTGTCTCTAGCATGGCCCAGTTTTGGATTGAGTCCTCCGGCAGAGTGGAGTACCAATCGAAGGCCGTACCTTTTAGGGTACTTGCAAAGAGGCGGATCTTGAGTGCATCTTGATCCGCGATAGCTCCCGTCAGGATCTTGAAGTGGATGACGTGCTGTCTGGCTGATCCTTTCCCCGTATATGTTTGGAGAGTAGGATGCTTGAATTTGGTGGGGAACGGGACCGAGTCCATCCATAAGGGATATGGTGGCTTGATCCCATGCTCCTTGAGTATATCCTCTTCTTTTGCTTTGGCGAGGATACCGTCTACGTCCTTTTTGGTAAGGGCGCGTGACTCATTTTCTTCTCTATTTACCTCGTCGTCTTGATGATTCGGAGGAGGTTCATTGTTCGCCTGATTTTGGAAGGCGAGGAGAAGGTTTTCCATCAGAGTTTCAATCCTCTGCTGGCCCTGTTCCAACTGCTGGATGCGGGTGATCGCATCTTCTGGAGGTGGATTGCGGGGTGGTGGCTCAGAATTTGTAGCCAAGACATTCATCCTTCGTGATTCGAACGAAGAAACTGTCCTGGTGACTGAGCTGGGGCTCATTCTTTTTGAAGAGGAGCTTGAGGAAGGATCACTCTGCTGTCCTTTGCTTGAAGGAGCAGGGGATTCTTCTGAATGTCTTCTTGTCCTTGAGACGCTGCGGGTCATTGGACGTCGGACATGGATTTTTGTTGCTGATTTTTGGCGCCTTCTGGTTTTTCCAACCATATGGACTGCAGCAACTTGGTTGGGTCTTTCTTTTTCGACCCATTTGGGAGAGACTTGGAGTGTAGGAGGCTGGGTCCTTTGCTTCTCTAGTCTCTTTTGTCGGTATGACGCGCGGCGGCGTATACGACGAGCAATTTGAGCTTCGGTCAGCTCTGACTGGGCTTTGACGATGAAGGATGTGCTCCCTCGGGCGCAGCAGCCGAGCCTGTCTTCTTTGTAGCTGGGCAAGGACAGGATGCGAACCCTGTCCTTCGCCTGTTGCAGCGAAGCTTTGAATTTTTGAGTTCGGCCCCTGTAGAGATGAAGGGTCGAACTGCAGGTTTGTAGGCCTTAGCAGGTGCTTGTAGAGGCCTTGTGATGCATGACTTGATTTTGGGCTTGTAGGAACAAGCCGGCTCATGCTGGGTTGACTTGGGAGTCAGGTTTGAGATGGGTCTCTCCTCTTTCATGTAAGCAAGAGGGTAGAACTGGTTCTCTTTGAGTGGGGCCAGGTATGCTGGCTTGGTGGATGTTTGGGACCTTCTTTGTTTTGGTGAAGGTCTTGGGGACCAACTCTTGGGATAGACTTGGTCGCTTGTGGGACGAGGCTTCATGGGGGTGCCATGGGCTTCAGGCCTTCTGGTGCTCGCCTTTGGTGTCACGGTAGTGACACGTTGAGAGGCGAGTTTCTGCTTCTTGGAGGGAGCAGTTTGTTCCTCAGGAAGTGGGAATGGTCCCAGCGTCCCAAAGACGATAGTCCGGGGAGTCGAGGTCGACCCGGAGTTCAGAGAGTTGCCGAGGGAGTTGACACTTCGGCAGCTGATGGGGCGCTTGTAGGTGCGCGTGGTTTGCTTCTGTTAAAGCATGAGTTGGTGCTTGTTTTCATCGAAAGTAATGGTTAGTGAAGCTGCCATTGTTAGTTTTTCGAAAATTTCTGAAACAAGACCACATCCATTAGTAATCACAAGAATATAATGATCATAAATGGGAAGTTCTATGGTTTGTCTTTTCAAATTGCTCGAGGTAGATGACCCAAGCAATATGAGGAAGGCAAAATGCCATAGAAGGTACAATTGTTCTGATCGCAGGTATGGTAAGCCCGGAATGGGCATCCCAGTGACTGCTAGAAGCAATTGTGAACTTAAATTCGACTTATCGAGAAGCAGAGCTTGCTCGATGTAAGAAGAATATAAAGTTGGAGTTACAGATGTGCCGGTCGCAATACAGTAGACCCTGAAAGGGCGTACTAGTACCGCTAGACACAAATGTTTTGAGACCGCATCCATGAGATGAGATTCTCTGTTTTGAAAGGCCAAGATTGGATTCATCAAAGAGAGCAGATGGTATTCCGATCTGAACACGGGCTCAGCGATTTCCGCGAGCGCCAGTGCTCAGAAAGAAATGAACCATAATTTCTCGGATCTGAATCTAAAGATGACGAGTTTTTTTTTTTTTTTTGAAAAGTCAATATCGGGTTCATCAAAGAGAGCAAAAGGCATTCCAATCTGAACACGGTCTCAGCGATTTCCGTGAGCGCCAGTGCTCAGAAAGGAGAAGACCAAGATTTCTCCAATCTAAACCCAAAATGACGGAAGTTTTTTTTTTTTTTTGAAGATTTTGGAGATTTTTTTTTAAATCTCTTTTTTTTTATTTTATTTTTTTTTATTTTTTTTATTTTTTTTATTTTTTATTTTTTAAGATTTTTTTTTAAAAAAAATTTTATTTTTTAATTTTTATTTTAAAATTTTTATTTTTTTTTAATTTATTTTTTTTAAAAAAAATTTATTTTTTTTTGTTTAAAAGACGAGAGAGTACACATAGGCCTCCTAACCCGGTCTTATGAAATCTTGATTGATAGAATTGCCCCCAGGTAAGGGTAGGATTACTTAATGAACCCGTTTGGAGGACCCTTGCCTAGAACAGTCAAGCTGTCTCCACACTCTGGACAAGGCTTTTCTTTGAATCAACCATGATCAAAGAACACAGTTGGTTTAACCTTAGTGGTCTATGTCTTTTTATATATATATATATATTTTTTTGATTTTTAATGAACTCATCGAAGAGAAACGATGGCCCAAAACCTTAGTCGAACAGGCTCAACATTTCTGCAAGCGCGATGAACGATAGGAACGGATCAAGGTTTCTCAATTTTGAATCCAAAATGAGAAATCTAAAAATTTTTTTTTTTTTTACATTTTTTTTTTCAATTTTTTTTTAGATCTTTAATGAACTCATCAATGAGAAACGATGGCCCAATCCCCGATCCGAACACGGTCTCAGCGATTTCCGTGAGCGCCAGTGCCTAGAAGGGAGAGGATCAAAGTTTCTCAATTTTGAATCCAAACTGAAAATTTTGATATTTTTTTTTTGTTTTTTTTTTGTTTTGAAAAGAGAAAGAGTGGAAATAAATTCAAAGAATTAGAAATTTCCAAACAAAAAATCTCATCTCATTTTTTTTTTTTAGATCTTTAATGAACTCATCGAAGAGAAACGATGGCCCAATCCCCGATCCGAACACGGTCTCAGCGATTTCCGTGAGCGCCAGTGCCCAGAAGGGAGAGGATCAAAGTTTCTCAATTTTGAATCCAAAATGAAAAATCTGATTTTTTTTTGTTGTTTTTTTTTTTTGTTTTGAAAAGAGAAAGAGTGGAAATAAATTCAAAGAATTAGAAATTTCCAAACAAAAAATCTCATCTCATTTTTTTTTTTTAGATCTTTAATGAACTCATCGAAGAGAAACGATGGCCCAATCCCCGATCCGAACACGGTCTCAGCGATTTCCGTGAGCGCCAGTGCCCAGAAGGGAGAGGATCAAAGTTTCTCAATTTTGAATCCAAAATGAAAAATCTGATTTTTTTTTGTTGTTTTTTTTTTTTTTGTTTTGAAAAGAGAAAGAGTGGAAATAAATTCAAAGAATTAGAAATTTCCAAACAAAAAATCTCATCTCATTTTTTTTAGATGCGGAATTCAACATAGGCCACCAATTATAAAGTAGCCAAGGAATCGAGAAAAGAAATATAAGCATAGAGCAAAATATATGATATGCAAATATTTCATTTCTAGCATCGTGTTCTCAAATAAACGGGTCCCACCGGGTGTGCCAGCTTGATGGACCGCGCTCCTGCTCGAGTTCCTACCGAGGTCGGCGGACGTGGGAGTCCGTCGGGTCCGACCCTTTCGTAACCGGGGGGCAGGGGCGTGCATCAACATTTCTTTTTTTGTGTGGGTGTGCCAGATTTTCTATTTTACTTGGAATTGCAAGTGGTGATCCGGAGATCAACCTTCGCAAGTAAAAAGGAAATCAACTTCTTTCAAGTTTTCCATTGCACATATATTTAAGAAAAGAGACATTTTTCTTGGTTTGCCGTGAAAGGCGATTTTTTTGGCATTTATAGCCGATTTTGGCGTTTATAGCCGATTTTTGGCGTTTATAGCCGATTTTGGCGTTTATAGCCGATTTACAATCCTTATCAATAATGAAAGACAAGAGTTGTGATTTTTTTTATCTCTTTTGAAAAAATACAAACTACAATGAAAAGCAAGAAAAGGAGGATCTAACTTCTCAGGAGATTGTGGGGGACTCGTTTAGATTGACGGTCGCAAGCCATATGCGGGCTTCGCCATCATCCATGCAGATGAGAACAGAGGATGCTATTGATTCGCTTGGCTTGGCTATAACCTCAGGTTTTTATAGGACAAAGACCAAAAGGAGGTCCTATGTCCAATAAAAAGCCGAGTAGACGGGCTGAAAAACCACATCTAAGCCATTGGAGGCAGGAGGAGAAGGCAAGGACCTTGGGGGGGGGTACCCCCAAGGGACTTTTGTCACCTTGTTGCGGTGGCCGGTGTAGAACTTCCGCAGAGTTTTCTCTATTTTTCCTTTATCTGGATTTCTGTGCTTCTGTCTGTCTGTGTGTTTGTGCTTTTTTTTTATGCTCTGTGACTATCCTTTCTTCTTGGAGAGCTCTCCTATTTATAGGCTTTTAGGTAGCCATTTAGGAGGGTTTATGAGCCTTGATTGTCATAAAGCTGCATAATGGGAGGAGTTACAAAATTGAATTGTTTATTTTGTAACTCCTTTTTCTTGGCTTCTGATTGGCCGGAGGAGATTGAGGGCATTTAATCGCCTTTAATCGCCATGATGGGAGGAGTTTCATGGGTTAAATGCCATGAATTTCTTGACTTGTAACTCCCGAATGCTTGCTTCTGATTGGGCCGTCCAAAGAAATGGATTAATGACTGTAATAAAGCTAGTCAATTAATCGCATTAAGTGGTCGCCGAGCAGCTGAAGAGTCGCGGGCCGTGCCACGTCTTTTGGGATTCTTCTGTCGATGATCATCGATAGATCTTCATGTAGATCGACATCAGATGACCATGTAATTTCAGGTGTTTGTTGCCAACAGCGGGTCGGTGCCATCTGTCTTGTCGATTTCTCGATCGGTCGGGTAGAAAGCACACTTTTTTTGGTTGACCGGGTGGCGATCAATATTGTTTCCGATACTCTTGATGATTGACCCGTGTTTTGGACGGATGTCAGAGGACTTGGTGTCTCAAAAGCATGAATTTTGGAAAGTACCAGAGGGTGGGCTCTTCGAATCGCGAAAAAACGGCGAAAACCGGGGTTTCCGGGGCCTTCCCGGCGACCCTGGCCCAGGGTCGCAAGGGCCTGCGACCTTGGGGGGTTTTCCCCCCTTTGTGTCCCGTTTTGTGTCCGTTTTTGCTGTTTTTCGATTTTTTTTCTCCTGTACTTTTCCTTGACATTTTGACCATTTATTGGCCTAATTTCTTTGTAGGAAACCCGATGAGAATCCTTGCATTTTATTTTGCAAAGTTTCCAATTTCCTGAGAAAGCCGAAGACTTTGTCGCGCAGAGCTGCCGATTTTCCGTCAGAAGCTGAAACTGGGTCAAACGATGTCGGAATGACCTGAAATTTGGTGTGAAGCCTCCTGAGCAATAAATAAGACCAACCATAGGCTTTTGTTTGAGTTTTGAAGCCGTTTGGGGTCCTATCACCAGTAGACTTACTTTTTGTTGCGATGAAGATGTCGCGGTTTGATGTGCGGTCAACCGATGTCCGATTGACTTGAAATTTGACAGGAAACCTATTGGAGTCATTTTAAGATGATCCATAGGCTCTGTCTTGGAAACCATGGTCCCGGAGAGCTTTGCCACCGAGAGGCCTGATTTATCTTCCGAGCGTCAAACTATGGTCAAATGTTGTGGAAATGACCTGAAATTTGACGTGTAGCCCTTTATAAGCATTTTGAAGCCGTCCATGTGCTCTATCTGATGAGTAATGGCCTCGGTGGTTCTCGCCGCCGAGAGGCTTGATTTAGCTGTTCGAGGGTTGATGTAGGGTCAAACGTTGTCGGTTTGACTCGGAACTTGACGTGGAGCCTTTTGGAAGTATTTTGAGACTATCCATCGGCCCTGATCGAAGATTTGGTGTCTCCGATGCTTTTGCCGCCGAGAGCTCCTTTTCGGCTGTCTGAGAAGCGAAGTTAGGCCAAATGATTTTGAAATGGCCCGAAACTTCTTGTGTACTCCTCTTTTGGCTGTTTTGAAGAATCTTGCAGTTTTTTGTTTGATTATGACAAGATTTGATTTTTGGAAGCAGCATTGCCTATTTATGGCAGGTTGCGACTTCATGTAGCTCTTTGGATCTTGAAGAGGCAAAGTGACATTTTTGGTGTCAACACTCCTTATCTGAGTTCGGCAGTTTTGGGTCCCTGACCCTGGATGAGACTTCGGATTCATACATCTAGTCACTTCCTAAATTTTGGGTCCCTGACCCTGGAAAAGGCTTCGGATTCATACATCCGGTCGTTTCCTAAAGTTTGGGTCCCTGACCCTGGAAATGGCTTCGGATTCATACATCCGGTCGTTTTCTAAAGTTTGGGTCCATGACCCTGGAAAAGGCTTCGGATTCATACATCTGGTCGTTTCCTAAAGTTTGGGTCCATGACCCTGGAAAAGGCTTCGGATTAATACATCCGGTCGTTTCCTAAAGTTTGGGTCCATGACCCTGGAAAAGGCTTCGGATTCATACATCCGGTCGTTTCCTAAAGTCTGGGTCCATGACCCTGGAAAAGGCTTCGGATTCACACATCCGGTCGTTTCCTAAAGTTTGGGTTCCTAACCCTGGAAGAGGCATCAGATTCATACATCCAGTCGCTTCCTAAATTTCGGGTTCATACACCCCTCGAGATCGTTCCCGAACTCAGGCTCGCACAGCCGAGATCCTCGAGACTCTGAGTTCGTCTCGGCCAATGGTGGTCCATTTCGGCCAATGACAGTTTTCGAAAGAAAAAGAGCAGTGCAAGCACTGAAGTGCAAAAAAGCAGCACAAAATTGCAAATATCGCAAAACAGTACAAGAAAAGCAAAGAAGAAATACACAGAAATACTGTACACAGATTGTATGATCACAAAACTTGTTCTTTTTATTCATTGTAATTACTTCATTACAAGGATTACAGAGAAGAAAACAGAGTACAGAAAGGAGGCTCGCAGTCCTCTAGAAACAAAAAAGAAACGAAGAATGGGAGATTCTGATCTTCACTGACTCTTCAGTCCGGTATCCAGCGTCCTGAGCTCTTCAACGCCCTTTAGATTGCAAGCTTGAAGACTCCAATCCTCGTTGGTCCACTGTTTAGAGGCTTTGGGGGACTCTGAATCTCACTGAGCTCTACAATACCCTTTGGTTAGTGAGACCAAAGTTTGCAAACAAGAGCCCCCTCAGCCCAAGGACCTCTCGATCCTGCCCGCTGCTCGGAGGTCTTGATATCCCACAAGAAAACCTGCGCAATGATTCCACGCAAGGCCCTTTGGGATGAAAATAAGACCCCCAAACGCACGGGGAGCCACCTACCCACGACTGCAAAGATTCCCATGCAGCCGCATCGGAGGGAGTTGGCCGTGGACCTGCGTTCAGAAAGCGAGTAGTCCACGAGGATCGTCTTCAGAGAGCGCGCAGACTACGACAGACTGTCCCCCTCGAAGGAAGCCGTCTTCTGGCGCAAGGGTTCCCCCCGAGTCAAATGTTCCTAATGTTCTACTAAGCATGGCTGCCAGGTTGGTTAACGAAGAGAGACAGGTTCCTATGTTTATATGAATTAAGGTGTCCTGGTTCTTTTTGCCCTCCCATGGCGAGCTTTCCACTCCTATTTATAAGAAGAAGGAGGGCCCGGTCTTCAAAGGAAATTATGAGGCGAGGTCTCCCACGCCTTACGTGAGGTGCATGCCTTCCTATATGCTGACCAGCGGTTCCGATGACACCACGTGGAGCCATCCACTCGTTTTCCTCATTGGCCATACCACCACACTTACTGCTATTTATGGTCTTCAGAATACGGAGAATCAGCACAGATAACTATGAAGATCGTTCGGTACTCTCTCCAACTCAAGGCTCTCACGTCACGTCACATTAAAGGCACTCAGCCAGACTCAAGCGTGAAAGAGCCGAACTCAAAAAAGAAAGGGAAAGAGAGAAAATGCATAGGTAAAGGAGCTCTATTTCTCATTAAAGGCAAAGGATATTACAGGGCTAAAAGTTATATGCAAAAGAGAAAAAGGAAAAGTTACAAAGAGCAAGAAGGATCTAGTTACTGCGGCTTCGGCGACTCCACCAGTATGATCACCGTCTCTGACGAACTGGCAGTCTCGGCTACGACCACAGCCTTGTCTGTTGCTTCACTAGCAGGAGGGGCAGAAGGAGCATCGCCCTGAGGCACGACTGGGGCATCACTGGCAGGCGGAGCAGTTGGAGCACCATCCGGGGCAGGATCAGCTGCATGGGCTTCGACTGGGGCACTCTCGCCAAAGGATTAAAGCTCGGCTCAGGGACTGAGTCCGAGTACTTCGGCAGGTTCCGATAGATCGAGTGGTCTTCGGGAACCCCCGCACGCCTCAGTGCGGCCAAGCACCCTTCCTCGAACAGAATGGAGGTGATCTCCTCCACCTGCTTCTCATACTCCTCAGTGGCCTGGTCCACCCCCTTCTGGAAAGAAGACTGTGCCTCAGACAGCAGAGAAGCCTTGAGACTAGCATTCTCCTTCTTCAGCTCGGCACTCCCTGTCTTCAGCTTCTCGATTTCAGCGCGCTCGGCCAGCTCTTCGCCATGCAGCCTCGTCGCCTCAGCCGCCGATTCAGACCTCGTTCTGGCTAGCTCCGACTCCAGTTCGGCGATCCTCTTAGTCTTCGTCTAGATATCACCCTTTAGCTGGTGGGTCTTCGACGTGAGATCAGTAACGCTGACCAGAGCTACTTCCAGCTGTGTGGTCGCCTTGGCGCTACTCTTCCTCAGCTCTTCCAGCTCCTTTTTCAGCCTGTCCCTCTCAGATTCCAGTTGGGTGACCTTCGCGACGTTCTTGTCGCTCCTTTCCATCACTGCCATGAGCCTCTGCACGTTTTGCAAAAGAAAAAAAGTAAGTCAAATAAAAGCAGCCGAACTAAAGCACTTGAAGAAAGGCGTTGAAGATGCTTACCAAAAGAGCAGCCTGAATCACCGAGACCAACAGGCTTTCGTTGTCATACCTCGCGTGCACTTCCATGTCTCGCGGCAAGGCACAAGCTTTTGCGAGGGCTCCAATGACGTCGGTGTTCCCCATCAACCGGTCCTCGACGTTTAGAGGCTTCCCGGGCTGCGTCTCCATCTTGGGTCTCCATACCGCTGGCGCAGTACGAGGTCCGGAGGCCGATCCGGATCCTTGCCCTACTGAGACGGTGAGCTCGCGAGCTGCCCCGCCAGTCACCTTGCTAGCCGGCGCACTTTTTTCAGGCGGAGCCTTGCCCCAGGGAGCTCGCGCAGGTGTCTTACCCTTCGGAGGCGGTTCAGCCCCCAAGTCTTTCTCACCTGCCTTGGATCTCTTCCTGGGTGGGGACCCCTCCCTCAGGCGATACGGTGAGCGTCTCCGCGCTCCCTCACTCGGTGCGGTGGCAGGAGCAGAAGTGACAGCAGCGCCCCCTGAGCCCGAAGCCGCACGGGTACTGGCAGACGAAGGTGTCGCAGAAGAAGAGGATCTTTGCCTGAACTTGGCCGCTAGATCCTTGGTACCAGGCACTCTCGAGCCTCCCTCCATTCCTTCCTCCTGGTCGGACGAATAGGCGTCTACTATCTCCCTTAGTTCGGCGACCCCGAGCTAGAAGAAGTGGATGCCTCGGCACCAGACGTAGCTCGGCTCGCAGCAGGGTCGATCAAAGGAGCCCCGGCAGGCACTGCCAAGGTGACAGGAGGATGATCAGGCTGCGGCTCGTCCTCCGGAGCCGCTCCGATTCTCTTGTAGTGGCCGCGGTACCTCGGCGTATACCCCAGCAGCTTCCAGGCCGATCTGGTCTCGTGCCCTTTATATCTCTCGACCTTTTTGTGGTCGTCAATGTTCTTCCTCCAGCCTTCGCTCACAGCCTGGCATCGCCTCGCGTGCAGTTCTGCACCACAAACATCAAAGAATATCAGCTCGGCAACATAAGGGTTGGGCAAAATAAACAGAGAAAAGAAGCAGTATTTACTTGGGACGGCCCCAAGGTGGCGAGGAACCATCAGCCTCCTGTCCTCACCAGCGCCAAATTCCCAATCCCCCGATACACAGAAGAGGTCTTCCTCGGCATTCTTACTGGATTCCTCCAAGGCCAGGACGAAGCCTATTCGGTGTTGCTTCACCCGGAGATAATAATTGTCTCCCCCAGCCTTGCAGATGTCATAGATGTCCTCGATGTCATGGACACCCAGGTTGGTCCCCAAGATCTCGTTCAGTTTTGCCGTGCCCATGATGACTTTGAAGCCATTGGGCATCAGCTGGCACGGGGTAATCGACCACACGCTAAGGCAGGCCCTAAGCAGAGGGTGCAGAGGAAATCTGACCCCGCCCTTGATCATGGGATCAGAGGGAACGGCATCCAGCCGCAGGACCAACCACTCATGGCATAGTCGATGGGATCTGACGGCCTGAGGTGAACTCCCTCCGGGATGTTGTAAGTAGCCCTAAACCTAGCTATGCCCTCGTCTGTATCTAACCGAAACCTAGGGGTGCCCATGTCTAAAATAAGAAGAAGGCGCAAAGAAACCCTAAAGGTGGAAAACCCTAAAAAATAGACAGGGGCACAAAGTTACTTACAGAAACAGGAGGGCGAGTCAAAAACAGATCTGGGCGCGTCCTACGGTTGTCCTCGCCAGAGAGATCTCGAGAAGATAGGCGAAGAGCAGAGCAGAAATCGAAGGCAAGGGCAAGGGGAATAAGAAAAAAGAAAGAAAGGAGACGACCCTATTTACAGGGGAAGAAACCCTCTTTAGGCGCCACTTTCGAATTCGAAAAGGCAGATTTCACAATCCGCGCATGTTCCATCAATGAGACAGCGCAATCAGTGAAGAAGCTACACGTGTAGCCGTCGGTTCGCTTCCCAGGATGGACAGGACGAAGCATTTATTGCCTCAGAGAAGTTGAAACGACATCAGGCAATGATCGCTGCATCTCCAGACGGGTTCTCTAGCTTCTGACCCCTAAAGGCTAAAACGCTTAAGAGGTCACAAGCTAGGGGGCAATTATGTGGGGAGATTTTCAAAGCTCCAGGATTACGCTAATCACGGCCATCAGACAGGACTAAGCATCATCACGTGCCATCCGCGTGCCACCAGACTCATCTCGGCTACCAGGACAGGGGCCTTAGCCGAAGTCAGGCATGTCCTGGCCGCTAGCGCCGAGCTCGGCTACCCAGGTGCCCACCTCGGCTGAAAGCTTGATCTTGGCCAAAAGAGCCTGGACGAAAGCCGAAGCAAGAGAGAATCTCCACTCGTGCCCCTCGTCCGCCATGCCATCAGACACGTGGAGGAATAGGGGCGCGAGCCAGTGAGACAGATGCGACATCCAGCCGTCCGCAATCTTCGCCAGATCACTGACAAGGCGGCATCCAGCGGCCGAAACCAAATCAGGGCAAGGCCCGAGGGTGGATCCGATGGTACCTCTACCGCCAAAGGCGTCCAACACGATCTAGCCCAACATGACGCGTATTTAATGCGTTGTGGGCTTATCCGACTAGCATTAAATGCAAAGTGGGTTGGAATGAACCGCATTTATTACTTTGTGGGCTGATGATGACTTCCCTATCAAATCATGGGACCCACGCCAAAATATCATCCAAAGATATCATCCAGTACTCTATAAATAGAGCCTCATTTCACATGCAAGGTATGCACAATCCAAACCTGAGAGTCGTTACTCTGCCTCTCTTCTTCCTCTCCTTCATTTGTTCCAGTTCACTTACTGACTTAGGCATCGAAGAGCCTTGCGCCGCTCAGGCCAGGGTCCTCTGACCGTTTGCTCTTCTCTTTCAGGCTTTCAGGCAGCAGGTTATCTTCTTCATTTGGATAAGTCTTGTAAGGCACTCCGATTATTGTGGGTCATATTTTTCTGCACTTACATCTTTCATTATGATTTCATCTAATAGCGTGAATCCAACTATCTTGCACCAGATGGATGAATGCAAAAATGCCAGACAGACGAAGTTACAAAACTGCCCCTCCTAATTAGCTAGTGGTAGGGGCCAGTTTCGGTAAACTCATGAAAAGTCAGATAAATTTCCTTGCTCGCCCGGGCTTGGATGGGCCAGGCCAGTTCTACCCATTTCCCCTCCCATTTTGGTCAAGCTTTAGAATCATTGTCTAAGACCAGCCTGCCGGGCTCAAAACTTTTTAAAAGCAATGTGTTTTTTGGCTTGGACAGGGCCGGGCCGGACTGGGTACCCATTTTAATGGAGTTAATTGACAGGCCTAATCACTACACTACTAGAATTTAAGGCATTTGCGCATGAAAAAGCAAGCGACCGCCACCTTTTCGTTTTTCCTTCCCACTATTTTTTCCCCTCCCGCGCTCTGCCCTCCCCTTTTCCCTCTTATCCCTCACTCATTTCTTTCTTTCCCTCCGCGTGAATCTCATCTCCGTCATTTCTCGTCGCCGCCTCCGTCCACTCCCAGTCCCCTCACAGTAGCTTCGGCATCTTCCTCAAACGCCACTGCCCACCACTCTCTCCATCTTCCTCGCAGCAGCAGAGCCTTCATCTCACCGTCTCGCCCCTGCCATCCCCCGAGATCTCATCCCTCTCTCTCGAAAACCCCCAAATCTCCAACCCATCATCGAAAATCCCAAAATCTCCAACCGATCATCGAAAACCCTCTCTGGCATGGAAGTGAACTCTCGGTTTCCAGGTGGTGCAGGGATGAGATCTCTCTCTTTCATGCAGAGACATTGGTTAAAATGTCTTTTCTCTCTTCTTTTGAAAAAACCCATGTACATCTCCAATCAGCAACTTTTAAAATGGAGAGAGAGGGAGAGGGAGGTGTTAGGGTTTGAGATTTGTGTGGTTTAGTAAAATGGATCAATCGCCTCCACATGAGCAGCAGCAGCAGCTACAAATGCAATCCCCGGGCAGCAAGGCCAACATGATTGATTGCGTCATTGCCCTAGAACGAGCACTCCTTCCCTGCTTGCCTGTAAGAGAGCTCCAAGCAATTGACCATTCTGCTCATCCTTCTCATCAAAGTAAAATTCCTCCTCATATCATATCATACCAGATCATATCATACTTTTTTTTTCATTCAAATCAAATGAAATTAGGGCATATGATTTTGCGCTTTTGTTTCAATTCATGTTCTTTCAAAAATTGGAAGAATCTACTTTCTAAAAGAGAAAGCTTTCACCCCAGAAAATGAAAGTTATGTTTTTTTATTTTGGTTTTTTTTAGGCCTTTTGCATTCAATTTCATTTTTTCTCTTACTTGTAAGAGCTATTCATTAATCATGATGCTACTTTATCACAATAGTGATGAGTCTCGTTTGCAATCTGCATGGTCATCGACATGTAGCCCTGTTGATTCATATTTAATATGTGGGACGGTTTCCCTGTTGTTTTGGGGTCTAATAATGGTTGGTAGATTACTTGATGTGCTGTGCTGGAACCAGATTTAAGTGAGACACTTCCAGTTCCGTGTCTCTTGGATCCAGTGTTGTTTCTGGCAAGCCCCAGTAGGCTGTAGTTCTCTTTCATCCCTGTAGTCTGTAAAGATCTTGTGGTTGTGCCATTGTATTTGTGATTGGAAGCAAGGTGTTGAGTGCTAATAGATTCCAGTTGTGGTGATATTTATTTGGGTAAATAGCATCTGTGGGAAGTGAATTTGAATGAACAGAGAGGACTCACCAAATACATACTTCATGGTTACTATTTGAAAGTTGACAAACCTTTATTGCAAAAGTGAGAACCTATTGGGAAATTAAAAGGTCATAATTGATTAAGGTCGGGCAAAAATCAGTGCTTTGGGCACATTTGGATGTGACCAAGCAAGTCATTGTCCAGGTTGGCATTGTAAAATTCAAGAGGGTCCCGGTTGTTTGATGGGTGCATGCATTGGGACATTCTTATTTGCACATCCCATGTAGGGTGTGCATAACTTCTTTTTTTTTTCTCAAGGTTCTACAGTTTGTATTAGGAATTTAGATTTAGGATAATGACTTGCCCTGGATCTGCAACCTTTGCTACTTGTTTTCTCTACATCTGAACCAACAGGTTACACCATGACTTGACCAACACGTATGCTTGTTGGTCCTTTTCCTGCAAAATTGTGTAGATTTAGTTTGAAGACTTGTTTTGGGTTTTTGCTGAAAGGTCCATTTATTAGTTACCTTCCAAAAGGAAGTTTTTAAGATAGGTGTGTGATTTTGGTATTGGAATTTGTCTTCTAGCTTCTTACATCATCTAACATCAGTCTGAATTGCTTTGGCTCAATTGGAGCAAATGACTTAATGGAGCTAAATGGCAATTGAGTCATCTTTGGCTGTAGTCTTCTCCTTTTCCTGCTTTCCTTTCCTTTGGTCAGTGGCACCTAAATTGTTACTCAGTTGTATATTTGTGGCTGTATTCATTTATGTGATAACTTATACTGGTGCATGTGCAACTTTGTTTTATAATCTTTGGTCCTCTTAAAGGTACTTTGTTCAATTTGTCATTTGTTGCCTTGCCTACAAGGTACTGCTTTTTTTCTTTATTCATGAATTGTTGATTTTGGTTAGCAAATGGATGTTAGGATTTATTTAAATGTTTGAAAGAGTTCTGATGGTGTTAATAGATGCGCTTTACGAAGGGAGTCCAGCTCGACCCCCCGGTCAGCTTGCGGGGACCCAGGGGGCAACGCCCCCGAAAAAAAAAAAAACCGATACATATCTTCTTTTTTTTGAAAAAATTAAAACTAATGGCGGTCGCTAATACTTTTTTAAAAAAATTTTTGAGTATTAGCGACCGCTAATGGTGGTCGCTAATATATTTTTAAAAATTTTAGTTGAGTATTAGCGACCGCCAATAACCTTTTGCGACGACTTTTTCGCGGCGGCTACTTGGCGGTCGCTAGGCAGTCGCTAAAGAGTATTAGCGACTGCCATGGGACTTTTAGCGACGACTACTGGCGGCCGCTAAAAGTCATTTTTCTAGTAGTGCTAGTAGGGTTGTCAAAGGGCAGGGCTGGACTGGGCCTGAGGTTGTCCTAGCCCTACCCTCAATATATGCAGGGCCGGGCCTGAGCGGGCCAAAGCCCTCGGATTGCTTGCACTATCTAGGCCCTTACCCTACCCTCGAGGTTCAGGGCCGGGACAGGGCCTGAACGTTATCTTTTCTAACCTCAATTGCAAGGAACCATTAAGAAAACATCCGCTATCTTATCTAACCTTAATTACAAAGGAACCATTAATAAAATATTGGGAGAAAATAAGTTGTAAAATATTGGAAGAATATAAGTTGTCTCTAAAAATTAAACTTTCTTTTATCAGATTAAGTCATACATGCTTTGGTGACTTAGGTTCTAGACAAATGATTTAATTTATTTTGTCAAAGAAGGAAAATGGTTAAAGAGTATGATTTATTTCACACATTTCATATTACTTTCATACGAATTTTCATGTATGAATCATTCCAATAGCGTCTTATCTTTTGAGATTTTTAAACCATTTACACTCGCATATCTTTTATCAATTGGCATTATTTTTAAATAAACATTGATTTGACTATTATGTATTCTTGGATCCAGCCACAAAAGTAAATGCACTTAAAAAACACTATTAGTTTAGACTTTTAAAAAATTGAGAGCTATAATTATCTAATTAAAAGGATATTTGGAACAACCCATATCCTTAAAGTTCCATGCACATACAAACTACCTATATGAATTAATTGGTTGACATCCCAAGCAACTCTATAGAGAAAAAAGTGTATCATTATTAATAGGAAGGAGTACACACCCTTTTGCACTAACAAGGATTTATAAAAATAATATTAAAGGCCAAAATAAGAAGCAATAAAGCTAAAAAAAATGGATTAGAAGCAATTGTGCCACACTTATTGATTATATATTAAGTACAATACATAACTTAAATAATTAAATATAGATGAAATGAACCAAGTATGTATGTAAGTATGGATTTTTAGGACATTGTAATTGGGTATGAAATTGCCTTCATATCCCCCTATTACTATTAATTGACTATGATAAGGGCATTTTAGTGTATATTTACACACACGCACACACATATATAAATATATATTACAAAATAAATAAAAGTAGGAGGGCCAGGGCCGGGCCGAGCTAGTACTGTCCAAGCCCGGTGCTCAAATCTTAGGCCCTACAAAAAATTATCCAAGCCCGGCCCTAGGGCTTTTCATTAGAAACAGAAGCCCTCATTTTAAGGGCCGTACCGGGCCGGGCCCCCTTGTCTCAGGGCCAGATTGATAGGCCTAATCACTAGTAGTCAAAAACATCACTAGCTTATGCCAAGACTCTATGGAAATAGGTGTGGATTGATCTATAGGATAAAGATTTTGGTTGCAATTTTCCTTGTAAAGTAGGGCTGTATATCGGGTCGGGTCCCGAGTTATCGGACCGGGCTTGACCCGACCCGATTATTTTATACACACTGGGAACCCGACCAAATGCCCGGTAATCTATAGCCGAGTTTACCGGGTTCGGGTTACTGGGTAACCCGGTTACAATTGAATAAAACACTGTTTTACAGGAAGAGAGAAAGGAAAGGAAGAAAACAGAGAAAGAAAGAGAGAAACAGGGAAGGAAAGAAGAAAGGAAAAATGGAGAAAAATAGAGACATGAGGCTGCCGTGAGCTGGGAAGAGGGAGAGAGAGATGAGAGAGGAGAAGGAGAGCTTGGTGGTGGTGGTGATCGGCGACGGCGTCCGGCGACGGTGGCGGCGAGGAGAGGGAGTGGAGAACAAGAGAGAGTGATGAGAATTGAGATGAACTGAGGAAGAAAGAGAAAGAGGGATGACCGGATGAGGGCTGCTGTGTTGTGAAGTGAGAAGTGAGTGGAAGGGGTTTGAGTGTTTGACCTAGCAGGGAATGGGGAAAAGGGAAATGGGTGAGGGCTTGCACGTGAGGTGGGGACATGGGGAAATTACCAAATGGGCATTAGGAGGTGGGGATAAGTTTATTTTGTTTGTTTAATTTAAGTTTACTAATTAATTAGTATATAAAATTTATTTATTTTAATGTTTTTTTTTTATAACTGACCCGATAACCCAATTAACAAAACTTACTTAACCCGGGACCTGGTCCGGATTAGTATAAAATCATGTTCCACCCGCCCGAATATATCCGGGCCGTGTCGGGTTACCGGGTCGGACCGGGTTTCCAAACCCGGTGTGCACCCCTATGTAAAGGCCCAACATTTCAGTTATAAAAATACAAGGAAGATTCTCTCTTTAATTTAATGTCACTTTGAGAAAGAAAGATTTAAACCCTTGGTTTGGGTACACTTTTAGTACTGAATGCATAACCATGATTAAGAAAGTAAATAGATAGAACCTAATCCGGATCATGTCTCATAACTTATTTTATTCTACTTGATCTTACGAAACTTGTTCATGCATGATTTTTTTTTGGTACCTCAGCCAAGGGGCTGGGATGGGACCCAACACATGGGAAGGTTGCCCACTCAAGTGGGAAGGAGGCCCGCACAAGCAGGAAGAAAGCCCACAGAAATGGAAAAGAAGCCCGCACAAGCGGGAGGAGGTGACGTACCCAGAGTTCAAACCCCGAGCAGCCATAAGAACTGACGCTCCTTACCACTTGGGTAAGAATTGACACTTCTTACCATTTGTACATACATGATTGACATGTTACTTTGCATCTTAAAATCAAAGCCACCTTTAGAGGGGATTGCACACAATTGGATTAGAGGATTGAATTGATTATATAAACATAATTAAGAGCTTTTTACAAAAAAAGGCCCCTTTATTTTCATAAAACCTCAAAAAGGCCCCTTTTATTTATGTTTTTACTAAAACCTCCCTTGACTATCAGTACTTATAGTAGTTGACTATCCCACTTTTTCGTTTTTGACTGATTCACCCTTGAAAAAAACTCAGGTAAGTTGTACCTGGAGTTGAAAAAATAAAAGACAAATTTGCCCCTCCTATTGTCAAGTAATATTGTAATGAGCCGAATCAGCTGAATAGTTTACTACGCCCAGTTATTGTGATTGACTCACATTGTATAGCTAACTGACCCTATAGAGTTATACATTAGGAATGCCAGTAGGAGTGCTTTTCTAAAATGATCTAAGCCATACACTTCAAAATTTTGGCGCACCCATGCTTTAATTGAAGGGTGGGACCAAAGATGATTTTCATCATTTAGGTACTGTGCATTGGTTTTTTCCTTCAACCCCATCACAACTTTCTTCAATATGAATGAACCATTCGTTTCGGCGATTTGGGCACAAAGGGATTTCATGAATAGTGAGGGCCTACATTTGATTACCATATTTACATGGAACCTCGTATAAATTTATCAATGCCTTGGCAGTGGGCTGATCTTGATCTCATCGATGGGTGGGTGTACCATGCTTTTTCATCCTTGGGTGGCACCACTTTATCAATAGAGGGCCCCTCCCATAGTTTTCACTACAATATCACCAAACTTTGGTTCCGATCGTAAGTAGGCCCCCTTTTGATTCGATCATTGGTTGCACCATTCTGATTCCATCACATGTTGAAAAGTGGGCCCACCATGTTCTTGTTAATGGATGTGCCACAATAAGTCCGACCCATCATCATTATTTTTGGAAAACACAGTGAAAATTTTGGGGTGACGCCCACATTAAATTGCACATGATAGTAACTTCTAGAGAAAACACGACTTTTCCTCGTCTGGCCCACTTAAGATCTATTAAATTCACCTGATTAATTGTCCAATCGATTCAAGTTGGTAATGATAACAGGTTAGATGATATAAGGAAAAAATTGTATTTTGATCTTTGAACTCAAGGGGTGGCCTTTTGTGTTTTCCCAAGGGTAAACCGGTCAAAAACATAGAACTGACGAGTTGGTTACATTATCCATGGTTTGACAGTTAGGTGTACGTTACACCCCGACCCTAATCAATCATGTTTAGTGCTAATTAATTATATTTTAGCTTAATTATGTTTAGTTGTCAATTATGATAATTAGTGTTAATTAGTGCTTATGAGAAAGTGGGTTGAGTCTTGAGTCATGTATAGATGAGTTGGGACCAAATTGACTCGTTTGAATAGAACCGAAGTTTTTTTTCGTAATTATCGACTTTCGTATTTTGCATCATTTGCACGGCATATTTGTACCAACGCGTGTATCTCGTCGAACACGCCAACTTTCGTATTTGACCCGACTTCATTTGACCTAACCTTGAATGAGTGGGCCACCATTTGACTTGATTTAAAAATACTAGGACTTGGTGGGTTTATTTGCAAAAGAGTCATCCTTATCCCTTTATATACAACTCACCCTCTCCTTTTCATCTCCTTTTCCTCCTTACTCTTCTTCTCCCTCACTCCTTTTATTCTCTCCTTCCAATCACTACAAAGTGAGTGCATGTGAATTGAGAGCTTGGAATTGGTCTTTCCTTCATCTTCCTCATATCCTCTTACTAATTGTTTACAAGGAACCATCTTCATCACTTCCTTTCTCTTTCAAATTCGGACTTATTGTTAAGAGGTAAGTCACAAACCCCTCGAATCATGATGTTGAGTTACATTGGAGTCAAATAGACTCATATAATCACATGCATCCATTCTTAATCATTCTTCCATGGCTTTTCTATTGTTAGGGTTTGTATTTTGGGGGTTTTTGTGCCTTTTGAACCAAGTGGTGAAGAGAAGGCTTGGATAAGATTGGTATTGAGGCAAGTATAAGCTTTAAATAAGATTTACATATTGTGTATGTTCATTTATTCATGATAATCAAATTTTATGATTTTAGTCTCCTTAATAAATGAATGTTTTAATTTTTATGGAGTTTAATTTAATGGAAAAAGGATGGAAGGGTTTAATATTATGTTTAGGAGCATGGAGACTCCACTTTGCAGGTTTTAGTAGTGAGATAAAGTTGGAAATGGATGAAATGGAAGAACATGTAAGAATTCCGAAAACAGGAATTTTGGACAGTTCACTTGAGCGAACTGGAGCGTCCGCTCGAGCGAACCTCGGACCTGAACCCAAGCTCGAGCGACCAAGGTTGGTCGCCCGAGCGAAGAGCTCTCTGGATGGGGTCCGCTCGAGCGAATATAGGTCCGCTCGAGCGAACCTGAAGCTATTATTGGGCTTCTTTAGACTCAATTCTTTGAGTGAATTATCGCTCTTAGCCTATGTTTAACAACCCTAATCATCCCCAATGGGTAATTAAGGTGCACACCTCAATTCCTTAGGAAATTAGGCTCCCTTATATTTTATGTCTCTAAAATGGAACCTTAAACCCTTTTAATTGATCCAATGGAAATTATTAGACTAATTATGATGCCATGAAGATAATTTAGAGATTCAACGTATCTTTATAATAAATGACACCACATAACTAATAATACGTTGACTCTCCTAATCTATCTTGTATTGGATAGTGATAGTCTACGTGAATAATTAAACTTGTTAGTAAATGCCTTGATTTTCTTAAAATAAATGGTATTGCATATTGAGGTTGAGATTTCCATTAATATCAATTCTAATTGATAGTAGTCATATTATTCATATCATTGATCATTTACCCTTCTAAATTGTTATTAAGTTGTTATACGATTATTTGATATTTGAAAAGAGATTTGAATTGAGTGGGTATTGATCATATAAGACTATTATTCGAGTTGATTTGCAACAAAATATATAAATTACTCAAATTCGAGTATTATTTCATTTGTTTGAGTCGGTACTACTTGGCTTCCATCTCGTGATACCCGACGGGGTTACACTTGGTTCGTATTATTTGAGACTACTGCAGTATGTCGTCTAGAGTACCGGAACTCCAGAACCGGGTAGCCAGCTAGCCTTTGGCCGGGCAGCTGGTGACATCCCAACTAGATTCGCTCTCTTTGAGAGGATGAGCTTAATGTAGATGCCAATTGTATATATTATTCATTTGATTTCAAAATTATGATTTAGTTCATTCAAATACAATTGTCTAGTCTCCTTTACATTTATATTTTAATTATCATTTGTCGTTTAATTCACTTTAAAATATTATTTATATCCTGTTTATTGCGTGTACTTGCTATTTGGTTGTATTAAGATACTACATTCGGTGTCACAGGCGCAGATACAACTCCCGGCCTTGCAGAGGCCCAGGAGGGAGCGGAGGTTACCCAAGAGGTACCTTCGGGATTAGAGGAGTGGCCTGGTGTAGGGCCCATGTAGAGACTCCTCGAATCTGAGAGCACCAAAATCTTTTGAGAGCTTATATTTAGTGTGTGATTAGCTCCTTTTTGTGTGGGTCACACTATTATTCTATTTGTATTTTATTTATATTTTTGGTATTAGTATATAGGATACCCTTGTAGATCTTCTTTTATATAAACAATGTACATATTTGTAAAATTCTTTTGTATTAAACTTGAATTCTGTAAATGGACTTGATGTGGATATAGTATTCATTTTGATGAAAGAAATATATAGCTTCCGCTATATCAAACGCGAATGATGAATTTAGTGAGTTAGACTCACGAGTAAATAGCGTTTTTCTCCTTCGTGTGTTTGTAGTTAATTCACGACAGATACAATCACACGGGAGTACGTGTGTCTCACCTCGGGGATTACCCTAGGCCAGGGTGATTCAGGTCCGGGATGTGACATACGTAAGTATGGTATCAAAGCCCCTGAAAGTCTCCTTAAAAGACTTAGTAACCAATTGGAATCGTTTTGAGGATACGCTAGAATCGATGTAGGGTATAGAATTGTCGGGATTAGTTTGTTATTAGCATTGTGTTTGTTGTTAGTAATGGTAGAGAGAGAGAGATAGCATATAGTTGTAACTTAATTTTTTAAATTACTTTGCAGATAATGGCGTCCGGTTCTGGAGGTGGTAGCAATGAATCTCACAACAGTGATCTTTTCATAGTGGTGGAGAACGATCCGCCAAATCCGGAAGCTCGATTGATGATGCTCATTGAGCAAGTAGCCAAAACAAACGAACAAATAGCCTTGTTGATGGCAAGCCAAGGACAGTAAGCTACAAACCAATTGAGAGGCAACGATCCGAATTCCTTGTATGAAAGATTTCGAAAGAGATGAGCTACAGAATTTCATTGTAATGAAGGTGCCATAAAAGCAGATGAGTGGCTAGATCATATTGGTGATGTTTTTGAGACCATCAATTGTGATAATAAGCAGAAGGTTGTACTTACTGCTTCCATGTTTGAGGAACAACAAATATTTGGTGGAAGAGTGTGAAGGATCCCCTCAAACTATTACCTAAAGAGACATTCAAGAAACAATTCCGCAGGAAGTTCATACCTGATCATGTACGAAGGAAAACAGGCAAAATGAATTCTTGACCTTGCAGCAAAACCAGATGACTATGACAGAATATGTACACACCTTCATACAATTGTCCAAGTACGCTGAGGATTTAATAAATACCGTGGAGAAGAAAGTGGACCGCTTCATAGATGGCATGAATCCGGCATATGTAGATCACGTGACATCATTTTAGAGGCCGACTACATTTGATGATGCTGTAGACAAAGGCTTCTCCGCAGAAGAAGTAGCCTTGAGGAAGAAAGGCAATGACTACAAAAGAAGTTCACCTTACTCCGGCAAGGGGCAACAGCACAAGAAACAAAAAGCTGTGGTAATTAGTGCACCCAAATGTGAAACATGTGGCAAGGGACACCCGACCAAGAGATGTTGGAGGAATATAGGGGCATGTGCTATATGCAGATCGATGGAACACAAAACAACAACTTGTCCCAGGAACAGAGGTGGTTATGGGGGACCTCAGCAACAAACCCTCAGCAGCAAGCTAGACTGGCACTTCCAACTCCACCCCTACGTCTAGCACTAACGGCACCATCGAGACCACCACAACAGCAACAGGCTTAAAGGTGGCCAGGACAACAAGGCAGGCCAGTACAGTAACGACCACACCAAGCGGGGAGAATGTATGCAGTGGATCATGAGCAAGCAGAAGTAGCTGGGAACGCTGTAGAAGGTATCATTTTGATATGTACTAAGAGTGCTAGAACTTTGTTTGACTCGGGGTCCACACATTCATTTGTGGCACCTCATTTTGCTTGTGATCTTCAGCAACCGCCTGAGTTGCTACCATTTATTCTGATGGTGTCTACCCCAGTGGGTAAATGAGTAATTTGTGAGAACTACTACCCTAACTGTAGTGTCCAGATCGGAGGATTACTGATGCCAACGGATTTGATAGTACTATCGATGCATGACTTTGATGTCATCCTTGGGATAGATCGGCTCGCAAAACATCGAGCTTGTGTAGATTGCTTCCGAAAAACCATCACCTTCAAGGTGGAGGAAGCCAAGACAAATGTAATATTCGAGGGTGTACGGAGAAAGAAGTCCAACACCGGACTGGTTTCGACATTGGATGCTGTGAAGCTACTGAAAGTGCAGCTAGGGCCAATGAAAGTGTCCTAGAGGGGGGGTGAATAGGACTAATGGAATTCTTTTCCCAATTAAAACATCTTAGTTTAATTTTAATCCCAACTAGGAACAAGAACATAATGAACACAAATAAGAATACAACTTATGCGAAATATGTGTTCAATGTATGAGTGCTTAAACAATCAAAGATAGGACAATTAGTTTCATATTAGTAAGCACAAGTGTGAGTACAACACTCTTCACAAATTCACTTATGATTTATATCAATGTGCTCAAATGAATATTTGTTAAAGAGTGTGTGCTAAACAAGATTTGATTTACCAATATGATCAATGTTGTTTTCGCACAAGTGGATGTGTGTCAATTAAACTAAATATCATTCATATCATTCTCCACAACATATAGATATATAAATCAAGCACAAGAGATAGAGATAGAGAAATTGACACAAGGGATTTATAGTGGTTCAGTCACACAGACCTACATCCACTCTCAAGGTTCACACAGTCCCCTGGTTCCACTATGAAGAACCAAACTACACAAGTACTGATTCTACATAAATTTTGTTCACGAGGTTCAACCATACAGATCTACTCCCCATTTTTGTTCTCGAGGTTTGATCACAAAGATCTACTCCCCACACACAACTTTTAGAGTGGTTGAATCACACAGAAACAATCCACTATCACAATTTTTAAAGTGGTTGAATCACGCAGAAACAATCCACTATCACAAAGATATAATTTGAATGGAGGGCGAAGAACACTTGCCTCTTTTTGACAAAGTCTGGAGGTTGCCACTTGCCTCTTTGACGAAGTCCGGAGGATGCTCTTCGAAACTTGTCACCGCAGCTCCAAGCTTTGATGCCTCTTGCAATGCTTCCTTGATGTTGATGATGATGCTCCAATGTTGTGCTCAGTCAAGGGAAGAGGTCTTTGGTCCTTAAGCTAATGAAGCTCTTAGATCCTGAAGAATGTCCATGTCGTCTGCAAGCCCTAACCCTCCCCTCCACCTTCGTTCCCTTCCTCCCCATATCCTCGCTAACTCCTCTGCAACTGAACCCCATCAATCTGAAGTTTCCTTCCCCTTTCTTTCTTCAGATTTCCCCCCTCTACCCAGCTCCCAGCCTATTGCAACTTCGGCTCGGCCAACAATCACCTCGGCAGCCCACTCGCCAGAGTCACTCCTACCGAAATCGCCCCATCAAACCCATCCTGCCCAGTCCATCAGCTCCCTAACATCGAGCTCAAGGTCTCAAACCTTGTCTCAGCTCTCAACAGTCATCCCAGTCCGTCCTCCTTCACAGGCATGGGATGAAGCTCAGCTAACTACTCTGCATAACCACTTGGCGGGTCTCCTCAGTACAGCTTTTGGTAAATCCCTACCCCTTCCTCCTCTGAAACCCCCAGACCCTCCTCCTACATCACCCAGCCCTCCCACAGAACAACTAGCTCCTCTCCTGAACTCTGTCTCCAACCATAACCTGGTCCAACAATCTAAGCTCCCACCTAGTTCATGGCTAGACCTTTTCCCCGATTCAAAACCTATAGCCCCATCAGACTACCCATCCTCCTCTCTAATCGATGGTCAGATAGTCATGAAAATTCCCTCTTCCATGATTGAGCCAAGCAAAAACTCTTTCTCAAATGCAGCAATAGGCAAATTCATTGGAAGAAGACCGACTGTGGAATGGCTGACCTCCCAAGCCAACTCACATTGGAACCTATCTAAACCATGCCTGATCTCCCTTACAGATAAAGGTCATTTCATCTTCAGATTTAGCTCCAAGGAAGATCGAGACCTGGCCCTGTCTCAATCTCCCTACAGCCTGCAGAACAGAAAACTTCTTCTCCTCCCCTGGTTCCCTGGTCAAGGCTCTGTAGAATGGCCAAACCTCCACCCAGTCTGGATCCGAATATATGGCATCCCTTACCACTGCTGGAGTTCAAACATCCTTCTCTCCTTAGCAAGCTCCATAGGAACTCCCTTGAAATTGGATGACATCACGGCCTCCCAAAAAATTCTATCCTTTGCAAGAATCCTAGTTAACATTGATCTTTCCAGACCTAAACCTACAGAAATCAAGGCGGATTTAGCTGGAGAAGAGGAAGTCCTCCTCTCTGTCTCCTATGAAAACCTGCCATGCTCCATCTGTCTTCTCCAAGGACACTCAGAATCCTTCTGCAAAACTGTCCCTAGATCCTCAACTATACATAGCCAAAACAGCCAGGGAATCCTGGGTAAGTCTCCAACTTCAGAGCCAGGTCCCCTAGACCATCCTACTCCAATCTCAGTACCCCCCATTGAGTCTGAGTCAGCTCCAGCTTCAAACCAAGTGGACCTTCTTGACCATTATATCCCAGGCAGCTCCTTGGACCAACAAAAGGACCCTGTTTCTCTTCCCCCCCCTCTCCCTCCCCCAGGCTCCCCCAATCCCTCCTCCTCTTCCGACCATCTTCTTCAGTCAAACTCCAGACTAGATCAGCTACCCAAGGAGATTTTCTTGGAAGTCCTAGAAAGAATTCCTGCTCCTACACTAGACACCACAAACCCCTTTGACATACTGGATAAATGCTCCTTCATAGAACCAACAGATGCAGTCTCCTCCCCTCCCCTTCCCCCCCCCCCCCTCTCACACCCTGCCTTCCTCTGATCCCACAAATTCCCCACCTCCTGCTGAAATATCCTTAGAGGCAACCCTAGCCACTCCCTCTAACAGAAAGAAAACCAAAATCAAAAACAAAAAGGCCTCCTCCTCCCGCCCTTTGACCAGAAGCTCAAATGGACCTCCCTCTCTCCCCTCAACTTCCAAATGATCAAAATCCTCTATTGGAACTGCAGGGGAATTGCAAATTCCCCTACCCTTAGGACTCTCCATCATCTCATCTCTTCTCACTCACCAGACATCATTTTTCTCTCGGAACCAAAGACCCTTTCTCCCCCTCCCTCCTTGAGGTCAATCTTTGGCTTTGATGGCTTCTTCTCCAATTCCAATCAATCAGCTGCTTCCATTTGGTGTTTTTTCAAAACAACTTCTGCCTTCCAATTTACCTTATTGGAATTCTCCAGCCAATTCTTAACCCTGTCTTTCACTAACCCTGCCAATGCTACCCAAAGCCTCATCACTGGAATATATGCCTCCACTAATTATATCTGCAGAAGAGAGCTTTGGGATTACTTAACTACTCAAGCTTCTTCAAATTTCCCTTGGTGCGTGCTTGGAGACTTCAACTCCATCATCTCTGCCTCTGAAAAACTGAGTCTCAGACCTTCTCGCCTAAACACAGACTTCCAACAGATGCTGCTAGCCTCGGGCCTGCAAGACATGGGCTTCTCTGGAAACAAGTTCACATGGTCTAACAATCGCAGAGGCACAAGCTATGTTGCAGCAAGACTAGACAGGGCCCTATGCAACCACCAATGGACAGCCATCTCGTCTGATCCACTGCTCTCCCACCTGCCAAAGGTCTCTTCTGATCATTGCCCTCTGCTTCTCTCTCACAGTCAGAGCCCCTCTCCTTCAAATGCCCCCTTTAAATTTGAAGCTATGTGGACGCTCCACCCGGAATTCAATAGTCTTGTAGAGGGAAACTGGAAGCCAGACATAGAGGGTCATCCCCAATATGTGCTAGCCCAAAATCTGAAAGCAATGAAGCAGGTTTTCAAAGTTTGGAACAAGACAGTCTTCGGAGACATCAAACTCAAGACTCAAGAGGCGGAAAGGAATGTGCAGGAAATCCAAGTAAGGCTGGATTCTGGTCCTTCCGATTCTCTTCACCAGGCTCTTTCAGAGGCCAAATCTACTCTTCACAATTGGCTCCAAATTACAGACCTCCACTGGCGCCATAAATCAAAAGTGAGATGGCTGAAAGAGGGAGACAGAAACACAGCCTTTTTTCATGCCTATGCAAAATCTCGTGGGGCAGTTAACAGAATTGACAAAATCCAATCCAATGGTAATTGGATAGAGGACCCAACCCAAATCCAGCAATTGGCAGTCGATCACTTTACAGGACTAGCTCAGTCAAGTCACCCTGATCCTGATGAGAGCCTTTTTGATTTAGAGAGCAACAAAGTCTCCTCAGATATGAACCTCCACCTGACAAGAATTCCGGATGAAGAAGAAATTAAGAGGGCTGTTTTTGATTTGAAGGCGGATAGCTCCCCAGGGCCAGATGGCTTCCCTGGTTCATTCTTCACTGCCACTTGGCCGATCACAGGAGGGACAATTATCAGAGCAGTGAAACACTTCTTCTCTTCTGGCAATCTATACAAAGCTTCCAATGCTTACTTTCTGGCTCTGATTCCTAAATCAACTTCGCCAGTCTCCTTTACTGATTATAGGCCAATTAGTCTTCTCAACTTCTCCTACAAAATCATGTCCAAAATCTTAGCTTCCAGATTGTCTCTCATCCTCCCCTCTTTAATCTCTCAAAACCAAGCAGCTTTTGTAAAAGGAAGATCAATCCATCAACATATTGCCTTAGCTCATGAGCTCTTCCAATACCTCCGCTTGAAGACTAGAGGTGGGTCTCTTTGTATGCAGCTTGACATATCAAAAGCCTTTGATAAGTTAAGTTGGGCCTTCCTCTTTAAAGCTCTAGCCTTCTTTGGGTTCTCCAATAGCTGGATTAATCTTGTAAAAGCCTGTGTCTGCTCTGGGAAAGGCTCTGTCCTAATTAACAGAGTGCCTTATGGCTTTTTTAACTGCAATTGTGGTCTTAGACAAGGGGACCCCCTATCCCCTTACCTCTTCATATTAGCAGAGGAAATTCTCAGCCTTAACATTCACAAATTGGTTTCCTCTAGGCTGGTTCTCCCCCTTTCCTCAGTGCCAAAGACCCCCTGCCATCTCTTCTATGCTGATGATATCCTGCTCTTCTTGAAAGGCAACAAGAAAGGCCTGATGGCTCTTAAACAACTCCTAGGAAAGTATCAATTCAGCTCGGGGCAACACATCAATGTGGCAAAAAGTAAACTTTTCTTAGGCAAGAGTAGCCTGTTCACTAAAAGACAGATCCTCTCCATCACTAACCTTCAGGATCATCCTCTGTCTTCTTCTTACCTCGGAGCTCCCCTGATTATAGGAACGCCGAAAAGACAACACCTTCACTCTATGGTGGATAGGTTCCTCTCCAAGCTAGTCGGGTGGAAGTCCAGGCTACTTTCTTTTGCAGGTCGAACTATCCTGATTAGGCATGTGCTGGGCAGTTTGCCCACTCACATTGCAATGGTCTTCCCTCTCCCGAAGTATGTTACAAACCACTTAGAAAGTATAATGAGGAATTTCTTATGGTCGGGTGCAGCTTCTGGATCCAAGAGGAGTCAGATCCGCTGGGACTTGGTGTGTCTTCCAACCCTTGAGGGTGGTCTGGGTATCAGGAGAATTCATGACCACAACGGAGCTTCCTTTGTCAAGCTAGCATGGACAGCTGCTACATCAGTTTCTCTTTGGGCTGACTGGATGAAAGGGAGGTACTTCCCCAGGGTAAACTTATGGAGCTCGGCCACAACTAAATCAGGTTCCTGTGTCTGGCGACAAATCAGGAAGGCAGCCCACATCATTCAAGAAGGCAGCAAATGGATCATAGGGAAAGGAAACTTGGCAGACGTCTGGTTTGACTCTTGGTCTTCAGAGACAAGCCTGGCAGAACAGTTCCCCTCCTTCTCCTTTCCCCCTCATCAGACTGTCAGCACTCTATGGGATGGATCAGCCTGGAACTTGCCTTCAGGCCTTCAAACAGAGGTGGAAGATGCTTTAAAGAGTGCCGTCCAGTCTATCTCAATAGACCCTGCAAAAGATGACTCCATCTATTGGAAAAGCCACCCAGGGAAAGACCTTTCTCTCAAAGAAGCTTGGCAGTTAATTAGACACTCTCAGCCCCACAAAATCTGGGCTCCCCTGGTTTGGAACAACCTCATTAGTCCGAGAGTGTCCTTCTTTGCCTGGCGTCTGATGCATTGCAAAACTCCTACAAATGACCGGGCTCAAGCCACAGGAATCAGTCTAGCTTCCAGGTGTTGTCTCTGCAACCAGAGTGTTGAAACAGCGCTTCACCTCTTCTTCCTCTGTCCCTTCGCCTCTGGCCAATGGAGATGGATTCTTCAAGCAGCAGGTGTAAACAGTGCAGCCCCTAGTTCTCCTTCTGCAATTTGGCAGAGACTCTCATCTAACTGTGACAGGATAACAAGGCTTGGAATCTCCTCCATCTTCTTCTCCACTACTTATGTTATTTGGAATTGTAGAAATGACCAAATTCACAGGAATTTAAGAGCCTCTCAGACGAAGGTCAAGACTCTTCTGAAAGAGATTCTCTCCTCCTCTCTCAATTCAATCATCAAACCTTTTTCTGGCAGGACTCTTCAGCTGTTTATACATTTTTTGTCTAACAACAACTTTTGACAATAGTTCATCTCCTAGCCTCTCTATTCCTCCTCTTGGATTCCCTGTGCCTGCTATATGGACCTGTTTATAAGCTTAGAGGACAGCTTCCTTCTTGCTCAGAGGTTTTTTCCTTGCTAGAGTCGACTGCTGGAGGCGCTCATTCCTGCTCCACTCATTGGTTCCTCAGTCCGGCCTGGGTTTAGTATGAGCTCCTGGCTCCCGAGCTATTTCTGCATCTCCACGATATTCAGCAAGGTTGGACGAGACACAGCTCTGTGCCTAGCTCTCTCTCATTCCTGATAAGTTGGTTGCTGCTTTCCCTCTCTGTTTAATGCTGGAGCATGTTTTCCCAATTTGGTAGCATCCCTTCTTAGAAGTCTGAGCTTCTGCTGCTGCCTGTTTCTCTGTTGCAAGTTCCTTTTAAGTGTCCTCAGTAGGTCGATGGCTCCAAGCTCTCTTCTCTTGGGTGAAGTTCGGTCACCTCAGTTCGGCGATCTGCAGCTCCTCCTGTCTCTGCTGCTTTTTCCCTGTTTTGTAGGCTCCTATGTTATTATCTGTGTGGGTTGGGTTTTTGAGCTGTTTCTGTTTTGTGCAGTCTTTTGTATTTTTGGGGGCTTCTTGCCCTTCCCTCTTCTTTCAATACAAATTAACCATTCAGAAAAAAATGAAGCTCTTAGATTTGACAAACCAAGCTCATAGTGTGTGTGGAATGATCTATGAGAGCTCTAATATGATACACAATGGTTAGGACATGAGCTCTCATGATCTTGGAGGCCTTGGGAATGATTTTCCAAGCCTTAGGGATGATTTGGGGCGTTTTTCTATTTATATAAAGCTTTCCAACGGTCATAAAATGGCTAGTGAACAGTGAATAGTGAATAGTGTTACTGTTCAAACGTCTAGTGAACAGTGAATAGTGAATAGTGAATAGTGTTACTGTTCAAACGGCTACTGAACAGTGAATAGTGTTACTGTTCAACGGCTAGCCGCGAGGTAACCGAAAAACCATTTTAAGAGAGTTTTTGCTCTTTGGAAAAGTAACCACGAGGTGACCGAAAACCATGGCGGTTAGCCGACTTCTGAGGCCTGCTTTGAGTCTTGAAAAAGCTGAAAAACAATCTCTAAAATCCTATTAAATAAGCCATTAAACTAAGGGTTTTTAGGGCTATGTCTTGGTTGGTTTGGAGTCCTATTTACCTAAATAGGTTGGCACAAATATGGATGTCTTCCTTTATGAATCCGGGCCTTCCAAGATTTGATCTTTTGCCTTCAAACTTGATCTTCCTTGAGAAATTCTGAGAGGCAAGGTTTTGGATTTTTCGACACGGAATTGACAATACAAAAACAAGTGCTCATAGGAATGTGGCACTAACAATCTCCCCCTTTGTCAATTTTGTGGCAAAACACCTATTCTTGATTGAAACACAACAAATGGACTCAAATACAACCAAGATTACAAGAGTACATGATCTTTACAAAAGATACAACAATTACAACTCAAAGACTCATGACTCTAAATACTCCCCCTGAGAATGTGCTTTGTCTTTTAACGATATACCTACATAAGACATTGACATACACATTCTATGGTGGGATTGCTACTCCCCCCTAATTGTTAGTCACAAAATATCATAGATAGAGTGTGTTTTCACCCTTTGTTCTACACTCTCCCCCTTTGTTTAATCTCTCCATTTTCAGGATTCAATCCATTTATTCTCCCCTTTTTTGTCACAAATTGACAAAGAGATGTCCCGATGAAGCATATGGAGTACTATAGAGAGATAAGGAGAAGTGAGAGATATTGATATTTAGCAAATTATGATATCAAGGACATAAAAAGATTCACCTATAAGCATAGAGGGGTTAGCAAGCATGATATCAAAAGATTTGACTATAAAGAGATGTAATCATGCTAAGATGGAATTGAACTATATAAATCAACTAAGAAAGTCCATATCAATTCCATGAATCCATTTAAGGATTCTCTAAGTCCTTCAAATGATACAAACCGATTGAAGAGTAAGGACTCAATAAAGATCATATGAAATCTCATTTCATTGACCTTTTTCACCACTTAACTGTAGTGATGAACCTGCATAATCATATTGATATAACTATGAAGCACATACAATGATTATGAGGAATGCATGAGGTTCCAAAAGAAAATCAACCCATTTAAAAACATATGATAGGAACATGCATTATGATACCAAAGAAAATAAAATCCAAAACCATAACATTCAATCTTTAGAAAAATTTAACTTACAAAGGCATAATGATGTTATGAGGATGAATGCAATCACCAAATGAATTCAATCATCAAAATAAGCGATTATAATCTAAAATGATGAATTGGGTACATTGCATTCCAAACAAGTCATCAAGATAGAAAATTTACAAATAGAGGAGCATATGACTTGCAAAATCATCACATAAAAGAAAAACACAATACAGAGTATAGTGATGATGAAAGATAAAAACATCCATATCTTAGAAAAATACCAGAACTAAAAACTCATGGATGTGACAATATGAGAAATACATAAAGATGTACCTATAAAAGTTAATGCATTCTCAATTAAAAATTGTTTTGTTTTTTTTAAAAAAAAACTTAAAAATAAATATTCATCATATTCATATATGTGTCTCCATGATCCTCAAATATGAATTCTCATTTGATCATCTTAAAGATGTCTACTCCCCCTTAACATCATTATCTTCTTTTTGTCAATATGATGACAATGAATATACCGATGTAATGCATGAAGAAGATGTAAGGCATGAAACTAGGGAGTTCTCAAATATAACAATTAAAGCTTACATTGATCAAATTTCTCAAGATGTTGTTAATCATGGAAAGACATGATGATGAATAGATGAGTACCAATTGAAAATCACATTTTGAAAGCATGTATCTAAACATGGTCCAAAATGAAAATCAATTGCATAATTTTCCATTTAAGTAAAAACTTAAAATCAATGGAAAATTCATTTTTCAAATCATATTTATTTTCAAAAAGACAAAACAACTGATTTGAAAAATATGAGATGGGACATCAATATCACATCTCATTCAATTTTGCATTTTAGAAAATATACCTATCAAGAACATATGCAAAATGAATTGTTGATTCCAAAATATAGACAAGATCGAAAGAGATTTACATGTAATGGAGGACAACAACTTGAGATTCAACCAAGTATATGAATCATGTTTCTTGTTGGTGAGGATATAAGCATCAGAGAAGTGTTTTACGTGATCACACAGAAATATAGGTCAGTTTCATAGCTACCACACATGGAATTACGCTTGCCAAACCCAACACGTGAGGAGTCTCCCGTCTCCTCCCACTCTCCTAGCCAACAAGTGAGGAGCCTCCCGTCTCCTCCCTTAAACGTTAATGTTCGAATGATTCAAATAGATATACCAATATGAGTGCAACTTGGAATGAATCAAGTGGGGAGTATCCAAAGCATTAAATCAATTCCATAATGATGTACATGTTAAGGATACAACCAAAAAAAAAATCATGGATTGTTAAATAAATTATTATTTTTTAAATGCTAAAACTCTGAACTGGTTTTGAAATCATGTAATCAATAAATATGTTTCAAAACAGAGAAATCCATGAGAATAGTGGTATTAATCATAGCATAAGCATGTTTAACTCTTGAAAATCATATGCTATGAGAAATATCATCATTTCATATGCTTTATGAAATGAAGTTCAACTATCATGAAGCCAACTTCTTCAAGAAAACAATCATAATTTAGAGGAGGCAAACATGAGAGATAAGATGCTAAAGTGAAATTTCAATTCAATGTTCACAAGATTTGTCACATTTTAAGACATACCAAACAAATAGAAAACCATGAAAAGAACATAGATGTGACAAACACAAAATTCACTAAGCATCATGAATATTCATCACTTATAAAAATATAAGTTGAATGCATCATGATGAATATAAAAATAAGATTGGGTGTTGTGTGCACTTTTCAAGGTGTAAAACATATGAACTCAACAAATATAACATCCATCAAATAATAGTTATGATCATAATGAACAAGAAATGAATTTGAAGAGATTCATATGAGCAACAACACACTTATGAAAATTGAAACATGTACAAAGATGAAATCATAAACATGGATCAATTAACATAACCATCCTCCTTAAATAAAGACTAACAAGCACAAGGATGGATTTTATAGTTCTTAGTATGGAGTTAACAAAAGAAAACAACACAACCATACATAGAACCATTTAGCATTTGCATATAGAGGGTCATATCATCAACAAATAAATTTTTTACCCTTGCAAATGTACCTACATACATGAAATAAGGAAAATACCTTTTATAAGTACCTGTTAACAAAAGAAATCGAAAATGAAATACATAACAGGGTATCATGTATGGTAGTAGCCTCTAAGAGTTTAAGGCCATGAAGAAAACGATCATGGATACCAATTGGAACAAGAAATACCAATTGAGATTCAAGGATAAGACTATTAGCTCAATCACTCTAAAATGGAGTTAAAAGGAATATAACTACTATGGTAAATCCAAATTAGAGCTATCCATGATGTTATGGGGTTAACTGATCATAGCATCAATCAATATAACTAAGAAAATCATATGCTATGAATATTTTGAAATCATTTCATCCAATCATAAAATATAACTATCATGTTCAAGATGAATGAGATGAATGAAATGAAGTTCAAACATGAAGCCTACCTCAACCATTAACCAACCAAGATTATGAACACATGAATATGGTGGTTATGAAATTTTATAAGAGCATGAGAGGTGGCAATCATGAAAATTATGATGCTAATAGAAAGTGACATGGAATAAAAACATATTACTGTCAAGATCAATCCAATGTATACAAGGTTTATCACATTTTCAAGATATGACATCAATTGGATATGACAAAAATCGAGAATGGTACCAATTGAATATAGAGCAAGATTAAGAGCAAAGATGTGATAAACATAAAATATCATCAAGCATCATAAATTGATATTCATCACTTTTAATGATATAACTAATGACCATAGTGATGAACATTCTAAATTGCATGAAATGTCTCTTGGTGATACATGCAATTTGAAAGTGTCAAATCATATGAATTCAACATCTATAAAATTCATCAAACAATAGGTATAACTATGAAATACAAGGAATTGATTTCAAAGAGGTTCATATGATCAAGATCACTACTATGAAGTTGAAACATGTATAAGGATGACATCACTTAGAGAATATACAAGAATCAACATCATAACCATCCATTTCAAAAAAATAATGACTAGAAAGCATAAAGGATGGGTTTGGGAGTTCTAGTATGGTATCCACAAATGTAACTTAAGAGCACGACCATACAAGGAACTATTAGACATTTGCAAAAAGAGAGGATTAAATAAAATCAAGATTTAAAAAAATAATCTCCATTTTAGAAAATGTACTAAAAGAATCATGAAACATTATCATTATGCATTGAAAAAAAAATGCACAAGACTAAGTATAGATTTCAAATTCTATTTCATGATCCACAAAATATACAAATCAATTTGCTCATAAAAGGAATGTAACTACAAGAGCTCATACAAATTGACTTGAATAAGTATGACTTGATATCAATTGGAAAATACATTCAGATAAAATGTATAACTATAAGGCTCTAACCAATTGAATTTCAAGTATATCAAAGAATTTAATTTTCATATAAAGATTCTAACTTAGTAAGCATATAATGAAAATCAATTTTGATCATATCTCATCAATGAGGCACAATCATTTTTCAACTTGCATTTTTAAAAGATATGACTTATTTGAAACACATACAGGCTGATTTTTCAAAACAATAATTTTCCATATGAAAATATAACTTGGAAATCTATGGAAAAACTAAATTATTTTAAATAATTTATTTTTAAAAAAAAATCTTACTTATGACAAACAAACAAATGAATTTACAACTACAATTGATCATGAATAATCTAGCTAAGAGGGCTTTTGAAATCATAATCAATTGATCATGTATAGAAATGCAATGCAAGAGATATAACTCAAAGAGAGCAAAAAGCAAATCTGACATGACGAAATTTTAACCAAATGATTTTGAAAACCATGTTATGAAACAAGAGAAGTATATGAAAACAAAATCAATTGATCATAAGTAAACAATGCATTTTAAGAAATGTAATTCTATAAAAACCGAAATGCAAATTGTTTGTAATAACCATACATTTCCCAAAAGACAAGGAAATGCTTTTATTGACAATGCTTTTGAAACTCAAAACTTTTAAGAGCATTTGTCAAAATAAAACTTGAAACCAATTGGAAAATGCGTTTATTCAAAAACACATTTATTTTGAGAAATATACCTATAGATAGATAACCAATTGAGTTTCGAGTATATTACAAGAATTGAATTTCTCATACAAGAGATTAAATATAAAAAGAGAAACAAATTCAATTCTCATAACTTTCAACTTGTGCCTTAAACAATATAACTATTAGAAACAAATACAAGTTGAGAATAATTTTCCATTTCAAAACAAAACTATGGAAAATTTATCTTTCAAAAATATCTAATTTTTTTTAATAGATATAACTTATGAAATTCATTAATTTTTGAAAAACAGGGGATGTACCATTAATTAATCATCGATAGAAAATCTTTTAAGTCCATAATTAATTGAAGCAAATTAAAAGAGCATTGAAATGCATTTTCATAGATATAACAATATGAATAAAAAACGCACATCAATAAGATGCAATCAAGTGATTTTGTGAACCAAAAGATATAACTATAAAAGTTTATGAGAACAAAATCAATTGACTACAAATATTTTTGCATTAAAACAAATGTAACTATATAAGCTCAAAATGCAAAAGTTCATAGACCAACAATATGAAATAATTGAAAAGAAATAGGTTGGTCCAAAAAGGGTTCAAGATCTTACGTCTTTATAACAATCTTCCTTTGAAAAACATCCTAAGGTCTTGGATGGTTTGTCCTTGAGGTCCCTCCGATACATGAGGTCCCTCTAAGGAATTGGCACTAGCAATGAAACAAGATCAACTCTGGGTTGTTAAGCCTTTATGGAGTAACTGCTCTGATACCAATTGAAAGTGCAGCTAGGGCCAATGAAAGTGTCCTAGAGGGGGGGGGGGGGGGTGAATAGGACTAATGGAATTCTTTTCCCAATTAAAACATCTTAGTCTAATTTTAATCCCAACTAGGAACAAGAACATAATGAACACAAATAATAATACAACTTATGCGGAATATGTGTTCAATGTATGAGTGCTTAAACAATCAAAGATAGGACAATTAGTTTCATATTAGTAAGCACAAGTGTGAGTACAACACTCTTCACAAATTCACTTATGATTTATATCAATGTGCTCAAATGAATATTTGTTAAAGAGTGTGTGCTAAACAAGATTTGATTTACCAATATGATCAATGTTGTTTTCGCACAAGTGGATGTGTGTCAATTAAACTAAATATCATTCATATCATTCTCCACAACATATAGATATATAAATCAAGCACAAGAGATAGAGATAGAGAAATTGACACAAGGGATTTATAGTGGTTCAGTCACACAGACCTACATCCACTCCTAAGGTTCACACAGTCCCCTGGTTCCACTATGAAGAACCAAACTACACAAGTACTGATTCTACATAAATTTTGTTCACGAGGTTCGACCACACAGATCTACTCCCCATTTTTGTTCTCGAGGTTCGATCACAAAGATCTACTCCCCACACACAACTTTTAGAGTGGTTGAATCACACAGAAACAATCCACTATCACAATTTTTAAAGTGGTTGAATCACGCAGAAACAATCCACTATCACAAAGATATAATTTGAATGGAGGGCGAAGAACACTTGCCTCTTTTTGACAAAGTCTGGAGGTTGCCACTTGCCTCTTTGACGAAGTCCGGAGGATGCTCTTCGAAACTTGTCACCGCAGCTCCAAGCTTTGATGCCTCTTGCAATGCTTCCTTGATGTTGATGATGATGCTCCAATGTTGTGCTCAGTCAAGGGAAGAGGTCTTTGGTCTAGGGATTTGGATAATAAACTATGATAGCTCAAGTTCTTCCCTAGGCAATATTGTCTCCACACATCACACTTTCCTTAAGCTAATGAAGCTCTTAGATTTGACAAACCAAGCTCATAGTGTGTGTGGAATGATCTATGAGAGCTCTAATATGATACACAATGGTTAGGACATGAGCTCTCATGATCTTGGAGGCCTTGGGAATGATTTTCCAAGTCTTAGGGATGATTTGGGGCGTTTTTCTATTTATATAAAGCTTTCCAACGGTCATAAAATGGCTAGTGAACAGTGAATAGTGAATAGTGTTACTGTTCAAACGTCTAGTGAACAGTGAATAGTGTTATTGTTCAAACGGCTAGTGAACAGTGAATAGTGAATAGTGTTACTATTCAAACAGCTAGTATACAGTGCACAGTGAATAGTATTACTATTCAAACGGCTAGCCGCGAGGTAACCGAAAAACCATTTTAAGAGAGCTTTTGCTCTCTAGAAAAGTAACCGAGAGGTGACCGAAAAACAATCTCTAAAATCCTATTAAATAAGCCATTAAACTAAGGGTTTTTAGGGCCATGTCTTGGTTGGTTTGGAGTCCCATTTACCTGAATAGGTTGGCACACATATGGACGTCTTCCTTTTTGAATCCGGGCCTTCCAAGATTTGATCTTCTGCCTTCAAACTTGATCTTCCTTGAGAAATTCTGAGAGGCAAGGTCTTGGATTCTTCGACACGGAATTGACAATACAAAAACAAGTGCTCATAGGAATGTGGCACTAACAGCTACTAGAGCATGGTTACAAAGGTTACTTTGCTTTCATCTTCGAAAAGAAACCACTTGAGAAGCTAGAGGAGGTTCCAGTTGTGTGCGAATTTCCGGATGTGTTTCCTGATGAAGTTCCAGGACTACCTCCTCCTAGAGAAGTGGATTTCCCTATTGATTTAGTACCGGATACCGCTCCAATCTCGAAAGCTCCTTATAGGATGGCTCCAGCAGAACTCAGAGAATTGAAAGAGCAACTACAAGATTTACTGGACAAAGGAATTATACGCCGTTGTATTTCACCATGGGGAGCTCTAGTATTGTTCGTGAGGAAGAAGGACAGTTCTCTTCGGTTGTGTATAGACTACAGGCAAATCAATCAAGTGACGATAAAGAACAAGTACCATTTGCCTCGAAGCGATGAACTGTTTGACCAACTTCAAGGAGCCACCTACTTCTTTAAGATCGACCACAAATCCGGATACCATCAGTTGAGAGTCCGTGAGCAAGATATTGAAAAGACAGCTTTCAGGACGAGATATGGCCACTACGAGTTTCTCGTGATGCCATTTGGTTTAACAAATGCACCGGCGGTATTCATGGCGTTGATGAATAGAATCGTCGCTCCTTATCTTGACCAGTTCATTGTGATTTTCATCGATGATATTTTGGTGTACTCGAAGTCATGGGAAGAACATGCAGATCATCTCAGATTGTCACTTTAGCTTTTGAGGATTCACCAATTGTATGCTAAACTTGAGAAGTGTGCTTTTTGGCTTGACCAATTGGCTTTCGTAGGACATATTATCACTCGAGACGGCATAAGAGTGGACCCCGCCAAGGTAGAAACAATCATTAATTGGCATAGCCCAAATACAGTAGCCGAGATTTGAAGTTTCCTAGGTCTTGCGGTGTACTATCGCAGATTTGTGAAGGATTTTTCAAAGATTTCTGCCCCGTTGACAAGATTGACCCGAAAGGATGTACCATTCAATTGGACGGAATAATGCGAATCAAGTTTTCAAACCTTGAAAGAGAAGTTGACAATCGCCCCAGTTTTGTCACTGCCTGAAGGTACAGGAGGATTTGTGATTTATTCAGATACATCAAGAATCAGTTTGGGGTGTGTTCTTATGCAGCATGGAAAAGTTATAGCCAATGGATCAAGGCAGTTGAAGAATCACGAGAAAATTATGCCACACATGATCTTGAATTAGCCGCCATTGTGTTTGCACTGAAACTTTGGAGACACTATTTATATGGAGAGCAGTTTGAAGTGCATTTAGATCATCGCAGCCTACAATTTTTTTATTTTCTCAAGAAGACATCAATATGAGGCAGAGGCGGTGGTTAGAGTTTATTAAAGACTATGATTTCCCAATTAAATACATTCCAGGAAAAGGAAATGTTGTGGCAGATGCTTTGAGTAGGAAGTCTTCCTTGGTTTCAGCTATGAGTGCTCAATGGTTCAAATTGGATGTTTTCAAGGAACTTGATGTGGAGGTTCGATTAATTAGTGACTCAGTGATGTTGGCTGTAATGTCAGTAGTTGAACCTATATTGATGAATAGAATCAAGGATGAACAGTTTGGAGATCCTAATTTGGTTAAAATAAGAGATCACATTGATAAGAAACCTGATTTTCAATTGGTAGATGGAGTTTTGTATTTCAAAAATCGATTGTGTGTACCAAAGACTCAACATTTGATAATTCCAATCATGACAGAAGCGCATTGTGCCATATATGCTATGCACCCTGGGAGCATGAAGATGTACAGAGATCTCAAGAGGCATTTTTGGTAGAATAATATGAAGAGGGAAATTGCAGAGTTTGTATCGAAGTGTGACACATGCCAGAGAGTGAAATTTGAACATAGAAAGCCTCCGGGTTTGTTAGACCCTTTGTCTATCCCTCAGTGGAAATGGGAACATATCTCGATGGATTTTGTTTCAGGCTTACCGTTGACCAGTCGGAAGAACAATGTGATTTGGGTGATAGTTGACCGGTTGACAAAATCAGCCCATTTTTCCTTTCAAGAAAGGCATGAAGTTTAACGAGATGGCTAAGCTTTTTGCGAAAGAGATCATACGACTACATGCTCTAGTTTCGATAGTTTCCGACCGAGATACAAGATTTGTCTCTTCATTTTGGCAGTCTTTTCATCAGTCCATGGGCACCAAACTCAGCTTTATTACTTCCTACCACCCTCAGACAGACGGTCAATCTGAACGCACTATACAAACCTTGGAAGATATGCTAAGAGCAGGCGTTCTCGATTTTGGTGGAGAGTGGGACGAACACTTGGCTTTGTACGAGTTTGCGTATAACAACAGCTTCCATTCACGTATTAGAATGCCACCGTTTGAAGCTTTATACGGTCGTAGTTGTAGAACCCCAGTATGTTGGGAAGAAGTCGGCATGAGAAGCTTCCATGGCCCTACTATTATAGCAGATACAGCAGAGAAAGTCCTTCAAGTCTGAGAAAGATTGAAGGTTGCTCAATCCAGACAGAAGAGCTACGCAGATAACCGGAGGAGGAAACTTGAATTTCAAGTTGGAGATTAGGTATTTCTGAAAACATCTCCAATGAAAGGCACAATACGGTTCGGACAATAAGGAAAACTTCCGCTGAGATATGTGGGACCATTTGAGATTAAGAGTCGGATCGGCGATGTAGCTTATAGACTCATCCTTCCTCCAGAGTTCGTGGGTGTACACGAGGTTTTTTCATGTATCGATGCTCCGTAAATACGTTCGAGATCCATCTCACGTCATTCAATATGATGAAGTTCAGATCAAGCCAAACTCAACGTACGTCAAGCGTCCACTTCGTATCATTGATGAGAAAGAACAAGTGTTACGGACGAGAACAATTCGTTGGGTGAAACTCCTTTGGGAGAATCATGGACCAGAAGAAGCCACGTGGGAACTAGAGGATCAAGTTGCGCGTCGCTACCTAGATCTTTTCACCAAGGTACATTCATTCGGAGGACCGAATGATTCCTAGAGGGGAAGAAATGTTACACCCTGACCCTAATTAATCATGTTTAGTGCTAATTAATCATGTTTTAGCTAAATGAATTTTGCTTAGTTACTAATTAGTGCTTATAAGAAAGTGGGTTGAGTCTTGAGTCATATATAGATGAGTTGGGACCAAATTGACTCGTTTGAATAGAAACGCAGTTTTTTTTTCGTAATTATCGGCTTTCGTAATTTGCATCATTTGCACGTCATTTTGGTACCAATGCATGTATCTCGCGAACACGCCAACTTTCGTATTTAACCCAACTTCATTTGACCTAACCTTGAATGAGTGGGCCACCATGGGACTTGATTTAAAAATACTAGGACTTGGTGGATTTATTTGCAAAAGAGTCATCCTTATCCCTTTATATACAACTCACCCTCTCCTTTTCACTCCTTTTCATCTCCTTTTCCTCCTTACTCTTCTTCTCCCTCACTCCTTTTATTCTCTCCTTCCAATCACTACAAAGTGAGTGCATGTGAATTGAGAGCTTGGATTTGATCTTCCCTTCATCTTCCTCATATCCACTTACTAATTGCTTACAAGGAACCATCTTCATCACTTCCTTTCTCTCTCAAATTCGGACTTATTGTTAAGAGGTAAGTCACAAACCCTCGAATCATGATGTTGAGTCACATTGGAGTCAAATAGACTCATATCATCACATGCATCCATTCTCAATCATTCTTCCATGGCTTTTCTATTGTTAGGGTTTGTATTTTGGGGGTTTTTGTGCCTTTTGAACCAAGTGGTGAAGAGAAGGCTTGGATAAGCTGGGTATTGAGGCAAGCATAAGCTTTAAATAAGATTTACATATTGTGTATGTTCATTTATTCATGATAATCAAATTTGATAATTTTAGTCTCCTTAATAAAAGAATGTATTAATTTTTATGAAGTTTGATTTAATCGAAAAAGGATGGAAGGGATTAATATTATGTTTAGGAGCATGGAGACTCTACTTTACAGGTTTTAGTAGTGAGATAAAGTTGGAAATGGATGAAATGGAAGAACATGTAAGAATTCCGAAAACAGGAATTATGGACAGTTCGCTTGAGCGAACTAGAGCGTCCGCTCGAGCGAACCTAGGACCTGAACCCAAGCTCGAGCGACCAAGGGTGGTCGCCCGAGCGAAGAGCTCTCTGGACAGGGTCCGCTCCAGCGAACTTGGGTCCGCTCGACTTGGGTCCGCTCGAGCGAGCCTGAAGCTATTATTGGGCTTCTTTAGACTCAATTCCTTGAGTGAATTATCATTCTTAGCCTATGTCTAACCACCGTAATCATCCCCAATGGGTAATTAAGGTGCACACCTCAATTCCTTAGGAAAGTAGGCTCCCTTATATTTTATGTCTCTAAAATGGAACCTTAAACCCTTTTAATTAGTCCAATGAAAATTATTAGACTAATTATTATGCGATGAAGATAATTTAGAGATTCAACGTATCTTTATAATAAATGACACTAAATAACTAATAATACGTTGACTTTCCTAATCTATCCTGTATTGGATAGTGATAGTCTATGTGAATAACTGAACTTGTTAGTAAATGCCTTGATTTTCTTAAAATAAATGGTATTGCATATTGAGGTTGAGATTTCCATTAATATCAATTCTAATTGATAGTAGTTATATTATTCATATCATTGATCATCTACCTTTTCTAAATTGTTATTCAGTTGTTATACGATTATTTGATATTCAAAAAGGGATTTGAATTGAGTGGGTATTGATCATATAAGACTATTATTCGATTTGATTTGCAACAAAATATATAAATCACTCAAATTCGAGTATTATCTGATTTGATTGAGTCGGCACTACTTGGCTTCGACCTCGTGATACCCGTCGGGTTACACTTGTTTCGTATTATTTGAGACTACTGCAGTATGTCGTCTGGAGTACCGGATCTCCAGAACCGGGTAGCCAGCTAGCCTTTGGCCGGGCCGCTGGTGACATCCCAACTAGATTCGCTCTCTTTGAGAGGATGAGCTTAATGTAGATGCCAATTGTATATATTATTCATTTGAGTTCAAAATTATGATTTAGTTCATTCGAATACAATTGTCTAGTCTCCTTTACATTTATATTTTAATTATCATTTGTCGTTTAATTCACTTTAAAATATTATGTATATCCTGTTTATTGCCTGTACTTGCTATTTGGTTGTATTAAGATACTACATTCGGTGTCACAGGCGCAGATACAACTCCCGGCCTTGCAGAGGCCCAGGAGGGAGCGGAGGTTACCCAAGAGGTACCTTCGGGACTAGAGGAGTGGCATGGTGTATGGCCCATGTAGAGACACCTCGAATCGGAGAGTGCCAGAATCTTTTGAGAGCTTATATTTAGTGTGTGATTAGCTCCTTTTTCTGTGGGTCACACTATTATTCTATTTGTATTTTGTTTATTTGTTTGGTATTAGTATATAGGATACCCTTGTATATCTTCTTTTGTATTAACAATGTACATATTTGTAAAATTCTTTTGTATTAAACTTGAATTCTGTAAATGGACTTGATGGGGATATAGTATTCATTTTGATGAAAGAAATATACAGCTTCCGCTATATCAAATGTGAATGATGAATTTAGTGAGTTGGACTCATGAGTGAATAGCGTTTTTCTCTTTCGTGTGTTTGTAGTTGATTCGCGACAGGTACAATCACACGGGAGTACGTGTGTCTCACCTCGGGGATTACCCTAGGCCAGGGTGATTCGGGTCCGGGATGTGACATTAGGGAATGAAGATTTTAGTTAAAACCTAAAATATAGGGTCCTTTTTGAGGTTTTGTGGAGATTTATGGGTCTTTTTTGTAAGAAACTCTAAATTTAATAGACAAATTATTAGTGAACAAGGGTTATCTTAGATGAGTAAATAGGTTAACCTTGAAACATTAATGATTAATTACTATTGCCATAAAATAAGTTCTCACTCTATTCTTCCTTGCGCTATTGTAATAATGAGAAACAATTCGAGAGTATGGAGTCGATTTCTAGTCTTCTGGGACGTCTGTTTATGTGCCCAATCTCATATTTTTCATATATAAATGTAACTATTGTATCACCTTTGCAAAGGATTTTTCCACAAAAGCCACCAAAAGTTGTTCCACTAGTAACTAGATGAGCTTGATCTTGTTACTAAAAGGAGCCAACATAATTAGAACTTAAGATGGGGTAATGTTCACCTACAAGTATATTGCATATACCTTATATCCAGTCCATCTCATGGGGCCCACATAGATTCATGTTTACTAATAGGAGGAGAGTAGATTGAAAAGCGTCCTCATGGACAAAAGGGACCCCATAAACCAGCCCCACTAGATTATGCTTGCCATGGATGTAACAACCTTAAAATTTAATGGTGTCTTAATTGTAGATATTCAATCTGATAGGCAGTGAAGGTTCAATGATTGTAAAATTGGGCCTGATGCAGGATCATGGGATGAAAAGACTATCAAAGGGGCTGCATTGATGAAAGTTGGGTCCAAGTGGGCCCCATAATGCTAAATTTCACTTGTAGTTGTTGGTAGGAGAACATTTTCCCTTGTTTGATTCATATATACATATATAAACATTTTCACAAGTGAATTGTCTTGAGGCTAATAATTGTCGATGTTTGCTCACAACAATCATGAAGTAGCAAACACCAATTCAAATTTGTGTTACTACATGAATCAAGATTACAAATTCTTCCATTTCACCCATTTACTATCATTTAAGTTTTTTAAAAGTCCGTTTGACATTGTCAAGTAGTAAACATTTAGGGAATAGCCACTTACCTCATGGATAAGTGGCGGCAATTCTAACTTGGTTGCCCAAGATCCCAAGGTTCGGTCCTTGGGCATACCACCTTCCCTCACCAGAGACCTTTGACACCTCTCCCGAGGTCTACTTTCCTCATCTAAGGGCTCCATTACTTCATACGAGGTCTACTACCCTCTCACGAGTGGGGGGTCCTAGCCCCATATAGCTGGAGTTAAAAGATAAATATAGTGAATATTGAATTGAATTAAACGGAAATACTAAAATGAACAAAAAATTAAAAATCAAACCATAAACCCCACGAGATGGAGCCTCTTCACTAAAATATCAATACTCATTTGACCCTTTCAAACATGGCCCTCACTCAAGGTGAAGCATCGTTTAGAAAGAGAAGTCTAAAGAAATACAAGGGTATTTCGAATTTTGTAATCATGTTTTGAGAACGTTGTTCATGGCCAAGTCAGGCCAACTTATTGGGACTCATACATTAATATTTCGTTCCAATCTAATCCTGAAGCTAAAAATCAAATTACGCACTCCATTAAGAACTAAAGATTAATACCTTCAAAACGAACAAATAATACCTTCAAAACGAAAAAACTTTCAGAACTTACATCAAGGGAGAAGGAATATTTCATTGGGCTGAGTTTTTAAAAATATTTTTATATTTTTGTTTTTGCATATATGATGGCCTTACTTGCCCTACTGTCACGGGGTAAATTTTTCATACTAAAAGTACACCGTGCAACAGTAAGATTTCTCTTCGTCAGCCTACCAACAACAACATAGCACACACACAAAAGTGCATGAGCACAAGGGACAACACAACTATTGATTAATTAGGCACCAGCCTGTTTCTCTTATAAATCAAAACTGGGAATTACAACTCTCGTACAATTGTTTACAATGCTACAATTACAAGTTAATCTCGGATCTCCTCCTCTGTCTGCAGTGTTTCAAACCTCGTAGACATTTATAAGGAAGCCTGACCAATCACTGCTTGCCAACAAGGATAACTGTTGCCAACTTGGACCAATTAGGGTGTGCCAACACCATTCCAGACCAACTGCTTGAGAACAATTATTGTCTGCAGTTAGAAGCAACCTGCCTTCCAACCATTGGTCCACGTCATCTGCCAGTCAGCCAATGCAACTGCACAACTGCTGCACATGTGGCTGCCACACCAAACCCTCAACTGCCATGCTAACTGCATAACTGCTGTACACGTGGCTGCCACATCAACTAAGCATCCTCACAAGAAACACGCCTCAGCGCCAACCCAAAGGAGGCACCACAGCATGCAACCGGGCTTCTTCCGTTCGGACCACGTGGGCCCAGGCACGAGGGAGTGGGTCCCACGCACCAATTTTCCATCCGAGTCCCACCAATGTTCCACCAAGGCCATTGGTATGCTTCACAGTGCAAATCGTGCACCAATAGGGTCCGCCATCCATTTTTCCATCCCACAGGCATCCTCCTACATAGTAGAGGTATGTGCCACCCATTGTTTCTCATCGCCTGGGTATAAACGTCCGAAAATGACATAGTGGAGTTTTTGACCACTTCCCGGACCCCAATGCACAAATCCTTTCACACACTGATTGATCAACATTTTACCATGTATTCAAAGCATTGAACATGCATTTGTTCCTAGAAAACACATGGTTGGTCGAGGGGTTAAATCTGCCGCACGCGGCACCGCACGATGTCAACCGCAGCACATGCACGTCGTCGCTCGCAGCAATCACAGCACGCGAACGATGTTGCTCACAGCAACACGCAAAACTGTCAACTTCGCAGCACGACGACTGCACACACAACGTGCAGCACAGCACGTCGTGCATGTCCATCACTGCACAACATTGTTGTGTATCACCATCCATTGCACCAGTGGCTGATAGGCAATACTCATCCACACCAAGGGATCAATGAGCAGCAGTGAACTTCCAAAACACAGTCCATATACACCAATGAACTATTTGTGCAACGGTTGAGTCTAGAACTACCCAACCCACCGTACCATCTGCGAACCAACGCAACTTCAGCTTTTTAGGGGCTAACAACCCTCCCCCACCTAAGCTGTGGATGACCACATCCGTTTTTGAGTCAGATACTCAGTGATCTCCTTTTCAAATTGCCACAAAGTGGTCCCCTTCTCCCAAGAGGCTTCACTTTCCTCAGTACCCTTCCATTGTACCAAGTAACTTGTCCTCTGATTATTTTTACTTTCGCCCTCAGTTTTGTCCGCCAAAATCTTCTGAATTTTGTGATTAAACTGAGCGCGAATTGGAGGTGGTGCCCTCTAAGACACTCCTCGACTTGCATCACTTGGATCTTCATGATAGGGTTTGAGAAAACTAACATGAAAGATTGGGTGTACCTTGATTCTTTCAGGTAGACTCAATCTATATGCTAATTTGCCCACTTTTAGAACAACTTCAAAAGGTCCATCATACGTTGGAATCAGTCCCCTATGGACTTCTGAGGCTCTAATTTTCTTCCAAATCTGGGGTGTAAGCTTTAGCATCACCTTGTCCCCAACCTGGAATTCTCTGAACATTCGATTTTTGTCTGCCCACTTCTTCATTCTGCAGACTGCTCTTTTAAGACAGTCCCTTGCACTTTCAACTAACTCCGTCCTCTCTCGTACAAATTTGTAAGCAGCAGGGCAGCTTCCCTAGGATTTCTGCTTGGCGACTTCATGAGAGGCCAGAGGCTGTTGGCCCATTGCCAACTCAAAGGGGCTAGTACCCGTTGCCGAGCTGCGATGCAGATTGTAGCAGAACTACGCTGTATCCAGCAGATCTACCCAATTTTTCTGATTTGCAGTGACATAGTGTCATAGATATTCTTCCAACATGCCATTTATCCACTCCGTCTGTCCATCAGTCTGCGGATGATTGCTTGTGCAGAATTTGAGTTGAGTGCCAATCAACTCAAACAACGCAGCCCAAAATCTACCAGTGAATTGTGCGTCTATGTCAGACACGATGTCTAAAGGGATACCCCATAGTTTGATAATATTTTTGAAAAAGAGTTTGGCCGTATTCTCTGCAGAAATAGCATGCAGTGCTGCTATAAACGTCGCATACTTAGAGAAACGGTCCACCACCACAATAATCGATCTACAATTGTCTATCTTAGGAAGATTGACAATGTAATCCATGGAGAGGCTCATCCACGGTCTCTCTGGAATGGGCAGTGGCTCCAGTAGTCCTGCCACTTTCTTTCGTTCTGTCTTGTCTTGCTGACAAACAAGACACGTCTTCACATACTGTTCCACATCATTCTCCATTCATGGCCAGTAATAGCTTCGAGACAACAGTGCCAATGAACGTTCTTGACCTAGATGACCAGCCCAAGGGGATTGATGAGTTTCTTTCAGCAACTCTTTTTGCAGACCCCCAGTTAGTGGCACGAAAGGATGATGACCCTTGGCATAGAGAACTCCCTCCTCTACCCAAAACTTCCTGGTTATGCCTTCAGCAACTTGCTTAAGCAGTCGACCGGTCGCCTGATCCTTCGCTATTTCTGTCTTAATCTTGTCCAACATGGTCCCCTCAACTCGTACCAATGAGTTCATGTATGATTCAGGACCTAGGTTGCGACTCGGTGCATCTGCAACGACATTGCTTTTGCCTGTTTTGTACTTCATCTCATAATCAAATTTTGCCAAAAAGTCCTGCCATTGAACTTGTTTCGGCGTCAGTTTTTTCTATGTAAGAAAGAAACTGGTTGCCGAATTGTCTGTTCTCACAATGGATTTTGCACCCAGCAGGTAGTGTCTCCATGTCCTTAGACAGCGCACTACTGCCGTCATCTCCTTCTCATGGGTGGAGTAATGCTGCTCAGTTTCATTCAGTTTGCGGCTCTCAAATGCAACAGGGTGTTCTCCTTGCATAAGAACACCACCAATCGCACAATCAGAAGCATCAGTGTGGACTTCAAATGACTTCTCAAAGTCAGGCAGTTTTAATATGGGTTCTGTAAACACCCAGTGTTTCAACCGATCAAAGCACTCCTGGTATCTTTCAGACCAATTCCATGGTCTATATTTCTTCAAAAGGTTAGTCATGACTGTAACCTTCCGAGAATATCCTTCAATGTAGCGTCTATAGTAATTGGCCAACCCTAAGAAGGTTCTTAATTCAGTCACTTTTTTGGGTGCATGCCAATCTATTATTGCCTGTATCTTCTTAGAGTCTATTCTTACCTCCCCTTTACAAATTATATGTCCTAGGAAAGTGATTTGGGCGCAGCCAAATTCACACTTCTCAGGTTTTACATACAACTGATGTTCTCTCAATGTGGACAGCACCTTCCTAAGGTGGTCCAGATGTTCATTTAATGAATCACTACACACTACAATGTCATCAAGATAAACAACCACAAAATGATCAATATAATCACGAAACACATTGTTCATTAAAGTACAGAAAGTAGCAGGCGCATTTGTTAAGCCAAATGACATTACATGGAATTCAAAAGAACCATAGCGTGTTACACAAGTTGTATTCGGTTCATCTCCTTCCGCAATTCGCACCTGCCAATAACCGGATCGTAAATCCAGTTTGCTGAAGATCGTTACCTTGGACAACCGATTGAACAAATCTGCTACTAAAGGAACATGGTACTTATTCTTGACCGTTATTTTATTGAGAGCACGGTAATCAACACAAATCCAGAGAGCTCCATCCTTTTTCTTCTGGAACAGCACCCGTGCACCATATGGAGCTTTGGATGGTTGGATGAAACCAGCATTCAGTAGTTCATCCAACTGCCTCCTGAGTTCAGCCAACTCAGAAGGGGCCATCCGGTAAGGAGCCTATGCTGGGGGTCGAGTTCCAGGCTTCAACTTGATCTGATGGTCCACAGCACGTCGTGGGGGCAACTCTTGTGGTAATTCTGGGGGCATAACATCAGCAAATTCTCCCAACAGTGACTGAACTTTTGCTGGACAATCATCTGAATTGCGTTCTGCTTCCACTGATGTTGCCTATATGGTTAGATGGCCCTTCAGTAAACCATCCTTGATCTATAGGGCAGATAATATCTGAACCATCTCAGGTTCTTTGATCTTTGGGATGAAACAGGGGCAGTGTTTGTGTCCAATAAAGATTCCTCCCAAGTGTGGCATAATCGCCACTTTTGCCTTGACGAAGAAGTCGATTCCCAGAATCACTTCAAAGTCATCTAGGGGTACAATGATGAACTTACAGAGACTAGACCACTGATCTATCCTTAGAGTCACGATGGGCTTTGCCTCTGAATTCACTGCCTTCATTCGACTTTGGCCTTTAGTCAAGGGAAGACCAAGTCGAGGCACCACTCGTTCAGCAACGAAGTTGTGAGTGGCACCTGTGTCCACCATTGCTAATGCCGAATTCCCATTCAACACCACTTTCACATAGATCAGGTTGTTAGCTTGAGGGGTCCTTTGCTCTGAATTGCATTCAGAAGTTGCAGAGGATTGACCCTACTAGGCTCATCCTGCTTTCGCTCCTCCTCCGCAACAAGGGCATTCAGTTTTTCCTTCTTCGGGCAATCATGAGCTCGATGGGGACCTCTGCAAATGAAATAACTAGAGTCTGCCTTGGAAGGCTTTCCTTGCTGATTTCCATTCTATGACTGTTTCTCCTTACTGCCACCGTCACCATTTTTCTTCTTGCCCTTCTTTGAACCACCTTTATTGTTGTTGTTCTTGGGTTTTCCAGCATCATTATTCTCTGCTTTGGCTGCTTTGAAATCTACCAAAGCTTCTGAAGCAGCCATGGCAGGTCCTTGACTCCCTGCCTCCGTAACTCCGCCTGCGCCCAGCCCTGTAGTCCAGACATGAAGTCAAACAGTTTATCATCCTCTGACATATTTTTAATATCTAACATGAGGGACGAAAATGTTTCACATAGTCACGGACTGGACCAGTTTGCTTGAGTTTTCGAGGAGTCTCACAAGCAATCCATGCGACATTGCATGGCAAGAATTGTTCCTTCAATTCCTTTCTTAGTGATTCCCATGTTATAATTGGTGCACGGCCTGCGCTCAAGTCATCGTCCACCCTTGTCCGCCACCAGAGTTTCGCATCACCAGACAAGTACATGCTAGTGATTGTAACTCTTTCTTCTTCAGGGATATGGGCAGCAAAGAAATACTGTTCCATATCCCACAAGAAGTTCTCCAGTTCCTTCGCATTGTTGGCACCAGCAAAGGGCTTTGGTTCTGGAACCTTAACCCTGCTGTTCTCCGTTGTAGAACCACTGGTTAGAATGGCACTCTTGAATAGAGTCATTTCATCAGAGAAAGGCTCCATTTGTTCCTTGAAGAAGTCTGTGGTTGATTGCATATCAACCTTCAATTCTTCAACTTGAGCAACAACTTCTGCACGGGACATCTCCAGGGGCCCTACTTTCTCTGTTATCGCCACAATCTTTGGAACATGGGTGATATGGTCTGCAATGGTCTTAGATAGACCATCTACAGTCTCTTCCAGACGAACGACTGTATCCCACACTTGCTCCAATGCATTCTTAGACATGGCTGTGAGAGGAAATGCACCAACAGTTTAAAAAAACCTTCACTCTGATACCAGTTGTCACGGGGTAAATTTTTCACACTAAAAATACACCGTGCAGCACTAAGATTTCTCTTAGTCAGCCTACCAACAACAACACAGCACACACACAGAAGTGCAAGAGCACAAGGGACAACACGACTATTGATTAATTAGGGACTAGCATGTTTCTCTTATTAATCAAAACTAGGAATTGCAACTCTCTTCCAATTGTTTACAATGCTACAATTACAAGTTAATCTCAGATCTCCTCCTTTGTCTGCAGTGTTTCAAACCTCGCAAACATTTATAAGGAAGCCTGACCAATCACTGCTTGCCAACAAGGATAACTGTTGCCACCATGGACCAATTAGGGTGTGCCAACACCATTCCAGACCAACTGCTTGAGAACAGTTATTGTCTGCAGTTAGAAGCAACCTACCTTCCAACCATTGGTCCACATCATCTGCCAGTCAACCAATGCAACTGCATAACTGCTGTACACGTGGCTGCTACATCAACTAAGCATCCTCACAAGCAACACACCTCAGCGCCAACCCAAGGGAGGCACCACAGCATGCAACCGGGCTTCTTCTGTTAGGACCATGTGGGCCCAGGCACGAGGGAGTGGGTCCCATCACCAGTTTTCCATCCGAGTCCCACCAATGTTCCACCGAGGCCAATGGTATGCTTCATAGTGCAAATCGTGCACCAACAGGGTCCACCGTCCATTTTTACATCCCACAGGCATACCTCCTACATAGTAGAGGTATGTGCCACCCATTGTTTTTCACCGCCTGGGCATAAACGTCCGAAAATGACATAATGGAGTTTTTTACCACTTCCCAGACCCCAATGCACAAATCCTTTCACACACTGATTGTTCAACATGTTTACCATGTATTCAAAGCATTGAACATGCATTTGTTCCTAAAAAACACATGGTTGGTCGAGGGGCTAAATCTGCCGCACGCAGCACACGCACGACATCGACCGCAGCACCCGCAACACCTGCACGTCGTCGCTCGCAGCAACCGCAGCATGCGAACGACGTTGCTCACAGCAACACGGCACTGCGTGTACACTGTCAACTTCACTGCACAATGACTGCACACACCACGTGCAGCACAGCATGTCGTGCACGTCCATCACTACACAACATTATTGTGTATCACCGTCCATTGCACCAGCGACCGAGAGGCAATACTCATCCGCACCAAGCAATCAATGTGCAGCAGTGAACTTCTAAAACACAGTCCATATACACCAATGAACTATTTGTGCAACGGTTGAATCTAGAACTACCCAACCCACCGCACCACCAGCACACCAACGCAGCTTCAGCTTTTTAGGGGCTAACACCGTATATGCAAGCGCTTCAAATTGGGCTTTATTCAACAATCCAGCTATCAAAAGGCAAAGTTTCTGAGACCCAAAAGGTGTAAATTGGGCCGGGCCTGGGCGAAGCACGAAAAACCTTGGCTATGGGGCAGCACGGCATGTTGACTACACTAATCAGGCCGGCTCGGCCCAGCATGACCCAAAGGATGGGCCATGCTCCACGGCCCGAGGCACGGCCCGTCACTATATTTATTTAAAAAAATATTATTTTTAATAGGGATAAATGCAGAATACCTACCTGTACTTTGCATGTATTTCAGATTACCCCCATGTAGTTTGGTATTTCACACTAAACCTACCTGTATTTAAATCACAATGTAAATAGAGACGGACGTGACGGAAAAGATGGAATGACGAATTTACCCCTCCGTATATAAGATGTGTCTAGGGCGTTTTTTATCATTTTTTTCCTTTTTTACTTGGGGCTAGGGTTCTTCTTCATTGGCAAATTTGGGAGAAACCGCCCCTCTTCCTTCGTATCCAAAACAGAGTCCAGGGGTAGTCTACATTAAGGATTCTGATGGATGCAAAAATGTTGGTAGGATTCAAATGTCTCTGAACCAACTCATGGACTTAAGGAGTCAACTTTGAATTCATCATCTACAGATCAACCAGGGTTAAGAAGCATGGATCTTCATTTTCCTGTTGACGCAAATACCATCAATCCAGGTGTCCCATTATCTTCAGTGTATCCTAATGAATGGGTCGTGGTCCAGGCTGATTCTTTGATGGATACCATTCCTGTTCTTGGTTCATCTACTGTGCTGCCTGGTTCATCTACTGTGCTGCCCAGGACTTTAGATGGGGGGAAAAATTCAAAAACCTTACATTCCCTATGTAACTGATTCTGGGCATAAACAGCTTGGGAATCCTTTTGTGGAGGTTGGTGCCAAAAACTTTCAAGCAAATGTAGGAATACTAGCAAAACATGTGGAAAGAAGAGTAGGTATTTATTCACCACATTTTCAAGAAACCATAAGTGAATCTGTGGAAAGATTCACAAAAACTGCTAAAAAAGATCCACATATTTCCAGCAACAATAAAGAATGAAGCTACTCAGTGCTGGATGGTATTGTAGAATGGGAGATTCCATGGGAAAATCTTCATATTGGTGATGATGCAAAGTGTGGTCTCGTTGATTATGCGCGTTATGTATTTGATGAAATGTCAGATAGAGATATCGTTTCTTGGACTGCGATGGTCGTGGGCTTTGCCAAGGCAGGCCTGATGAAAGATGCAAGGAGGGTTTTTGATGAAATGCCGAAGAGAAATGGAATTTCTTGGACTGCTATTTTTTCTTCTCTTTGATTTTTCTTCTTGTCATCCATTTGGAGCTTGTATTACAAAGTCACCATCTTTTGGCCTCCCTAGAGTCATTTTTATAAGTATATGAGGAACAGTGGGAGAGAGCACACGATTTTCCTGTGACTGGTTTGTGAAACAGAAGGGGAGGGGAAGGTAGTTGGAAATTCTCTTTCTTGGGCACTATTCGTGCATGGTTGATCTTCTTGGCTGGGCTGGGCGGCTTAAAGAGGCTCATGGGTTGATTGAAAGCATGCCTGGTGCACCAGATGCAGGAATCTGGGATGCTTTGCTAGGGGCCTGTAAGGTGCACTGTAATGCTGAATTGGGTGAAATTGCTGCCAGGCGCCTGTTTGAAATTGAGCCCGATAATACAGGGAATTATGTGCTTCTATCGAACATATATGCATCGCTGAATAGATGGGACAAAGCAGAACGGGTGAGGAAGATGATGAGAGAGAGAGGGATGAGCAAGTCTCCTGGGTGTAGTTGGATATCAAGGTGACTTGGTGAAAGCTCAGGGTTAACCAAACTGGTGAAAGCTCAGGGGCAAATAAGTCTCGTTCATAACCTATTTGGATGAGTAAGTTGCCGTCAGTATGCATCAGAAGTCATTTACACGTATACGCCGTTAATACTAACAGAATCCGTTCATTTTGCATGTTAATTAAACTTCAGGTATAGTACAAAATACCAAAGTTCAGGGGGTAGTCTTCATTTTGAGCAAAGTTCAGGTAGGTATTATGCTATTATCCCTTTTTAATATAAATAAAATATAAAGCTTAAAATAACTAAAGTTTTCTTTTTCATTTGTGAATTAGCATCATTAATGTTTGTGCATTTGTTTTAATACTTTCAAATTTATTTCAAGTTGAGAACCCTAATAGTCCATAACGTCCTTTTCAATTTATATAAAAGAATTTAAAATTTTAAGGAGAGGCATGTGGGTGGCACAACCCATCCCATATAGGGCACGACCCAGCACGGCACGACCTAAGCCGTGCCGTGGGCCGTGTTGGGCCGACCCCAAGCCAACCTAGGCACGACACAACACGGCTTGGGCGGGCCGTATCGGCACGACCTAGTTTACACCTCTACGAAGATCCAAAGCCTTATTATTTCTAATAAGGCAATTGGGCTCATACATGTATTAGAATTGGTTAAAAAAAATAGTAGTTTGGATTCTTTGAGGCTCCCACTCACCTGTTCATATTTAGTCATTAATGAGGTCTCACTCAAGTAATAGTTGAGATTGATTACTTCTAAAATATGTAAATAAAATATTAAGAAATCTAAATATGTTAATGGATTTTATCAGAAAAAACACCTTAGATGCTGCACCAAAAAAGCCTTCTTAGTTTCTCTTACACTGGGACCACTTCTATTTTTACATAGTAGGGGAGCATCGAATGTTAAAAAAACACAAGGGAGTTTGCTTCTTCCACATATTGAATTCCCTTTTCATTGCCCACTATGCCCCCAAATTACATCCCTCGAGCTTCGAACTCAATTCCCCTCTTCCTCTCCCTCATCTACCTTCATTAGACTATTTCTTGCCAATTCCTTTCTCGTCGACATCTTCTCCATCTTCTGGCACGAGGCATGGAAGTATGGCGAGTGTGCCCTCTGCTACTGCAACCATGACGCCGGCCACGCCATTACTGCGCTTGCCTTCGCTGTGTGCCCTTAGTCTGGGACGTCAAGCCCCTTGACGGACTTCGGTTCTTTGATCTGGAACGTGTCATGGGGTTGGAAACTCTCCCTCACTTCAGAATCCCCTCTCGCATGGTTAAATGTCAGTTCCCCAACATAGAATTCGAGCACTTGGATTACCTTCTCCTTGAATTTCCCAATAACTCTGCGAGACTTTTGATTGATTACAAGGCAGTGAGCGCTGAAATTGCACAATTCTCATTGTTTGAGTGGAAGAGGAGCCCCGATTCCCCTAATAAAGACCATGTTTGTTGCAATATCATTTAGAGAAATATTGAGATTGTGAAGAAGTTGCTGACTGTGGAGATGGGGTTCTCAATCAACCCTTTTCTCAGCAATGAGTCGTTGTTTTTGGGGACTTTGTATAAGGATTTGATGCCTAATGGAGGGGGAAGTGGTTAGGAATCGTAGATGCAGAGCTGCACGCGGTTGGTTTACATTCTTGGATTTTGTGGTGCTTATGTTAAAAATAAATACAAGGAGAATTTCAATATCGACGCTTCCCTACGATGTGAATAAAAAATGGCAATTCCAAAGGACCACTTCCGTGTGAAGGAAATTAAGAGGGTCTTTTTGGTGAAGTTAGCATCTATACTGGAGTGAGATCCTTATAAGATAATTGTTTGGTGAAACAGGGAAATGGAGGATTTAAAAAGCATATGATGTGACCGGTCAAGTTACTTAATGATATTTGAATGCCAAAAATAAAAGTAGAGTAAAACTGCCAATGCGATCGTTTTGCTTTACCACATTTGGATGTCAAGAGGAGGTAGAGTAAAACCATTCATGTGACATAAAATTTTCTTTCCGCCCCACTTTTTTCTCTCTTTAAATTACTCTCCTCAAGTGCAATAACTTAACTCTCGACCCCCTCCTATTTTTGTTACAAAAGAGAGAGACCAAGAGAATGAACATTAAAGGGAGAAGAGAGGGCTATTATGTTACCTCATTATCTGTGTGTAAATACAAAGAGAGAGCCTATTTATAAGCAAATTAAAGTAACATCATAATTGAGGAACCCTAATTCTAACCCTAACTCATCTAAAGTGGGCATCCACCCAAGATCCATATCTCATAACACTCCCCTTTGGATGACCACCATTCAATGACAACTGTCTCATTAAAAACCTTGCTAAGGAAAACCCAGTGGGAAAACCAAAGCGAAGGGTTAAAGAGTATAACATTCTTTAGTATCATTGAACTGGTGTTGGATGTGCATAATGCTGTCTCGTTAAAACCTTAACTAGGAAAACCCAGTGGGATAAAACCTAGAAAAGGAAAAAGAGTACAGCGCACAAATGTCCTGGGTAGCATACTTCATGATGCTCCCTGATAAACCACTCCCCCCTGATGATAGCAACCATTTACATAGTTTGATGATAAACTCTACGTATACCAATCTCATATACAAACTTCTAGAATACTGATTTTGGCAAAGATTTGGTAAACGGATCAGCCAGGTTGTTACTCAAACAAACTTGCTTGACTTCAATTTCATTGTTCTTCTAAAGTTCATGAGTGAAGAAGAACTTTGGTGCTATATGCTTAATCTTGTCTCCTTTAATGAAACATTCTCGAATCTGTTTTATGCATGCTGCATTATTTCCATAGATAATATTCGAGATACCTGCAATAGATGATAATTGACAAGAACTACGAACATGCTGAATAAAAGATCTTTGCCATACACATTCCCTACTGGCTTCATAAAGAGCCAAAATCTCAGTATGGTTAGAGGAAGTAGCTACCAAAGTCTATTTAGTAGAACACCAATAAATGGCGGCATTATCATTAAGAAACACATGACCTGTATGTGATCGACCCTTATGAGGATCAGAGAGATAACCTGAATCTGCATATCCTACAAAACCGAAATCTGTACGATCATAAGAATAAAATATTTATAAATTAGTTGTTCCTTGCAAATATCATAGGATGTGTTTAATACTAATCCAGTGCCTTAATTGGATTGAGTACATACTCCTTGACTTTGCTTCAGGCAAAGGAAATCCTTTCGAGATTTATAGAACGTGGTTCTGTGTCCCAATCATCATTATCATTTATATTCCATCTTTCTCTTAAATAATTGTGAAGTATAGAGATCTCTTCATTATCCGGTACCGGTGCCTCTTCAGGGGCTTCCAAAGTCTCACCAGGGACTTTCATTATTCTAGAGAGAACGGATTTTACCATAACCTTTTTAGGAGCGTTATGTGCCTCTTCGGGAGGAACCTTTTCAGGAGCGTTGCGTGTCTCTTCGGGATGAACCTCTTCAGGAGTATTACTTGCCTCTTCAGGAGGAACCTCTTCAGGAGTATTACTTGCCTCTTCAGGAGGAACCTCTTCATGAGCGTTACTTGCCTCTTCGGGAGGAACATGATGATGATTGTTCATTTCTCCTTTTCCGCGGAGCTGGGTTCTTTAAACCTATAAGGTTGCCACACTTCTTGCGTACTTCATTTTTCACATTCTGAAGTACGTGGGTCTAGATGAGACAAGCTGAAAGTATTCCATGTTAGTTCTTGCCGTTCTTCAGACCTACAGAAATAATACGTTCTTCAGGAACTATCTTATCTCCTCCTAACGGCGGAAATATTGTCTCATCATATGGGCTCTTCCGGAGCGTTCAATTATTTGCACAGGTTCAGCTATAGTGGATACCTTTCGTGGGATGAACAGCAATTCTGAGAAAAAATTTTAATTTTTTTCAGAATGGTGTGTTATGGCACTATCTACCAAACATAGATTGTCCTCAGTTCCATGATTCATACCTTAAATAATAAATCAATGTAACTATACAATCACATGACAAAACTGAAATAATTAAACCATTCACCATAAATTAGGACATTAATGAAAAATAAACATCCCCGTCATAAAGAAAAAGTTGAAGAAACATGCATCTCAAATGAACTAAAAAAATTAAGTTTGTTAAAGTTCAAAAAATTATTGGTCTTCTAGACCATGCCAAGGGGTGCTCCCAACTCAGTGTTAAATGCTTCATTGTCCAGAGGTTGGCTGTCCTCATCCTCAAAGAAGTCTCAAAATTCCAATTTTGTAATGTCAATTGGAGGCCTCTCTGGCTTTATTATATTCCAATTCCAGCCTTCTAGATCATTTCTCTCTGCTAAATGAATAGTGGCCTTGTATGCTTTGTATTGTTCTGCCACTTCCTTTGGTGCATGGCAAGTGCGTGACCAATGCCCACTTCTTCCACATCTGTGGCACATGTCATTAGGAGGGTGGGTAGCATTAGTCGGTGGATTCTGGTTGTTCTTATGCTGAAGGGTAGACCACTTCTGGTGATTTTCGAATTTTGGAAGGGGACCTTTAAAACCACCTCGTCTGGAGGAGTTATGTCTACCATCCCTCCTTCTTCTATCTCTGTTTGAGCAAAAACTGGCATTTGCTTCAGGAACTGCCAAAGATCCAGTTGGTCTGGAGTTATGATTTTTCATCAATACTATGCAATTTTGTTCAGCGACTAGGAAACATGAAATAAGTTCTGAATATTTGGAGAAACATCGTTCTCGATATTGCTGCTGCAGGAGTACATTCGAGGCATGAAAAGTGGATAACATTTTCTCCAACTTCTGCACTTCCGAAACCTTTTCACCATATCGTCTTAATCGGGAAACAATATTGAAGAGGGTAGAGTTGTATTCAGATACTGTTTTATAATCCTGTAACCTCAGGTTTAACCAATCATATTATGGGCAGCTGGTAGTATGACCATCTTCTGGTGATCATACCTATCCTTCAGAGATTTCCATAGGCCTGCTGGGTCTTTCTCAGTAAGGTATTCATTTTTGAGGTCTTTATATATGTGATGGCGTAGGAAGATGAGGGCTAACGCCTTTTCCTCTGGGGACATCTTGTTACCTTCCTTGATGGTCTCTCATAGTTTCTTGGATTGCAAGTGGATTTTAGCATCCAATTGCCAAGATAAATAATTATCCACATCTATATGTTAAGTGTTTTAAAGCCAGTTTTAGCTAGATTTGCCATCATGCAAGAACTGTAATTGGAAATATATATTAAGTTAACCGTATGCAGATAATCAATAAAGTAAAAAGGGAAAAAATAATGAAACCTTAACATCAAAAGTAATTAAGGAATGAATTTAAACATGACAAGAAAAAATTGGGCAATGAAAATTAAAGTTTGAGCATCAGGTTCTTAACTTTGAGAATAAGAACTGCTAGTTCTGTCAAGACTTTAGGCTTGATTTAGAACTTCAGGTTCATAATATATGAAATTAGAACTGCAGGTTCTGTCAAATCTTCAGGTTTGAAGTGGAGTTTCAGGTTCATAATAATTTATCAGAACTTCTGATTTTATCAAATCCTTAGGTTTGAAGTAGAACTTCTTGTTCTAACAATTTATCAGAACTTCTTGTTCTAACAATTGATCAAAATTTCTGGTTCTGTCAAAACTTCATGTTTAATTTCATGGATGTATAATTTATTTGGACTTTTGAATAAAAAAACTTTAGGTTTTGATTTATGGATATGAATCTACAGGTTCATATCAGTATTCCAACTTCTAGGACTGCTGGTTCATAGATCGGTGAACTTCAGGTTCAGATTTAGAGCTTCTGATTCTATTTTGTAATCCATTCATAGTATTGATAAATTTAAATAAAAAAATCATACAAGAAGATAAACAATAGTCAAATACTATAATTACAGTAAATAAGTATCATAAACTAATTTTTATGCATTCTAATAGAGTGGATTTGAACTATGGTTTAGATACCACTTACCGTGATTGTAGTCCAAAAAGATTTCTGACTGTTGAAATGCTGATATGTTGCGTTTATCAAATAGTGCTCGTAGCCACGAATCTGTAGAACTAAACCGTTCGTTGATTGAAAGTCGGATGATACGTCCAGTCAAAAAAAACTATTGATGGAAGAGACCGGGAACCGCAATTGCGCTGTTCTATCTCGGCGCTGTCTACTGGCACACGTGCCGAGGCAGAGGAAAACAATCGAGAGCAACAGTTGCTGCTTGCAACGCACGTAAAGTCGTGGTGTTGGTTACTGTATGCAAAAAAAATAAAAAAAGTATGCTAATCGCTGTGTTGCACTGTAACTTAGGAGGAAAAAAGCAGTATGCAACTTACTAAAGTCTGAAACAAGACTTTGTCCTGGTGAGCTTCGAAAAACTTGTTTTTGTCTGCACGCTTCTCAAGTTGAAGAGATTTTGAAACAGTTGCAGAAAACCAAAGCGAGTAAAACAAAAAAATTGTGAGAAGTCACACACGCCAACCGATAGAAAATTTCTGAAACAAAAGTCACGCACACCACCCTGAGGGGAGCAACGTATGCAAATTGTACTCATAACATGTTACAAAATAGAGAGATCAAGAGAAAGAAGATTAGAGGGAGAAGATAGAGCAATTTTATTATCTTTTTATCTGTGTGTAAATACAAAGAAAGAGCCTATTTCTTATTTATAGGCTGTAAGTGCCTAAATAATACGGACTTTGTAATGGAGATTATCTTGAGTCTGATGCTCTTTGTGGAAGATAATGGAGGATCTGGGAACCTGAAAACGAATAAGGGGAGGACGTCAAAGGACCCTGGCTGTGGGCAGCACAAGGCTCTTCGATGCCTAAGTCAGTGGGTGGTTTGAGCAATAGGATAGAGATAAGGAAGAAGAGAGACAGAATAACAGTTCTCTGGTTTGGGTGTGCATCCCTGTAATGGAGATCGCTCCTCCTTTTATAGAGGAGGAGGCCTACGTTGCATGGAGAGGCTCATGTTGACGCCCTGGCACGCCTAGGGGTGTCGTCATATCAGCCCATTATTCATTAAATGAGGGTCCGATCAGCCCACAATGCATTAAATGCTGGTCTAATCGGACCTTACCACAGCTGACTTTTGGGCTTAGTCCCATCGGGCCTGGTTGGGGGCCACGCTGTAAGGGGTAAAGGGCGGCCAGGATGGCCTTGTCAGTTCCAGCTGGACACTCCTAAAAGTACAGCCGTTACCACCCATCCCGGCTAAGGATCTGGCCCTGGTGCCGAACTGAATAGCCGAAGGGGGTGCTTTGGATTGAGATCGGGGTGCCCGAGACCGGAGACGGTCTTGAGCTCGGGTGGCACATGAGCGATGCTTGCCGAGGTCAGGGCGCGATTAGTGGGCATAAGCGCTGGAGTCAGCATAACCTCAGTACTTCGGGAAACACCACCCCCCCCCCCCCCCCCCCCCCCATAGGCCAAGTATATTCATAATTGAGGAACCCTAATTTTAACCGTAACTCATCTAAAGTGGGCATCTACCCAAAATCTATATCTCTTAATACTTTTCTTTATTTTTTATTTTACTCAACTCCTCTCATGCAAAGAAAAGGGATTTCTTTAGTGGGCCCACCAAGTGCCGCATTTTATCATCAGCGCACGAGGCAGGAGCCTCATCAGTCTGAAGAATTGAGTTCAAGGAATCAAGCGTCCACGAAGGAGACGTTTAGATCATCTCCCCAAACCCCAATATTATTGAGATTATTAGGATCGACCTCTCCATTCTCCGAAATGCCCTCCACAAGCTCCAGAATCACTTTATCATCCTTCCTCTGGTACGTTGTTGTTCTCTCTTCTGTATTTCTCTGTTGTTAGTACTCTGGAGGGCAATGTGGGAACTTGGAAACCAACCTAGCCGTTAGGTACCACCAAACGGCTATCCATTTGAATTTCAAACGAATGAATTCTCCCACTGTCAGGAAAACCCTTCATCTTCTATTTCCCTCCTTAAAATCCCTCCTTCACATCAATACATTTGCTTCTTCCTCTCCCAATCGGTATCCCAATTTCCAAAGAATCTCTGCAAATGAAACTAACCCAACATCCTACTACTCATCTCTTCTCCAATCTTGCATTGACCGCAAGGCGGTGGAGCCCGGAAAACAGCTCCACGCCCACCTCCTGCTCAAGGGGTTCGGCTTAAATTTTATTTTGGGTACCAAACTTGTCAATTTGTACTCAGTTTGCAATTCACTAACCAATGCCCACAAACTGTTTGATAGAATTCCAAAGGGAAACATCTTCCTTTGGAATGTTCTTATCCGTGGGTATGCCTGGAATGGACCCCATGAAGTCGCCCTGTCGCTTTACTTCCAAATGCTTGATTATGGCATTGAGCCCGACAATTTCACTTTCCCTTTTGTCCTCAAGGCTTGCTCTGCGCTCTCTGCTATCCATCAAGGAAGAGACATTCATGACCATGTGGTCAGGACGGGATGGGAATCTGATGTCTTTGTTGGAGCTGCTCTTGTCGATATGTATGCCAAGTGTGGGTGTGTTACGAGTGCCCGAGAGGTGTTTGATAGGATTCTGGGAAGGGATGTCGTTCTTTGGAACTCCATGATTGCTGCTTATTCTCAGAATGGGCATCCAGCTGAAGCCATCACTCTGTTTCGTGAAATGACTTTGAGTGGTTTTCGTCCTACTGTTGCGACCCTTGTCACTGTTATTTCGGCAGCAGCTGATGTTGCGGCTCTTCCTCACGGCCGGGAAATTCATGGGTTCAGCTGGAGACATGGGTTTGAGTATCAGGACAAAGTTATGACGGCCTTGGTTGATATGTACGCAAAAAGCGGGTGGGTGAAAGTTGCTAGGAGACTGTTTGACCGCCTCAATGAGAAGAGGATCGTCTCTTGGAATGCAATGATTTGTGGCTATGGAATGCATGGTCACACCAGTGAAGCACTCATTCTTTTTGAGGAGATGAAGACAGAATATCGACCGGACCATATCACCTTTGTGGGAGTATTATCTGCCTGCAGCAGGGGCGGTTTGATGGATGAAGGTTGGAAGTTCTTCAATTTAATGATGAAAAATTACTTGATAGAACCAACAGTTCAGCATTACACTTGTATGGTCGATCTTCTTGGGCATTCAGGTCGGCTGGATGAAGCATACAACCTTATCAACCAGATGTCAGCAAAGCCAGATTCTGGCATTTGGGGTGCTTTGCTAAATTCATGCAAAATTCATGGAAATGTTGAATTAGGCGAGAGCGCGTTGGAGAGGCTAATTGATTTGGAACCCAATGATGCGGGCAATTATGTGCTTCTATCAAACATTTATGCCCAAGCAGGGAACTGGGAAGGAGTGGCTGAGGTGAGGAAGTTGATGAAGGTGAGAGGATTAAAGAAGAGCATTGCATGTAGCTGGGTTGAAGTGAAGAACAAGGTTCACGGGTTTCTAGTAGGGGATGTTTCTCACCCACAATCAGATGAGATTTATGCAGAACTCGATAGGTTGGGAGGACTGATGAAAGAAGCGGGCTATGTGCCAAATACTGAGCCTGTTTTTCATGATGTGGAAGACGATGAGAAGATGAACATGGTATATGGTCATAGTGAGAGGCTGGCAATTGCATTTGGGCTTATCAGTACAGCCCCTGGAACAAGGCTTCTAGTGACAAAAAATCTTCGTGTATGTGATGATTGTCACACTGCCATTAAATTCATCTCCAAGATTGTGGTGCGTGAAATAATAGTTAGGGATGTTAATCGGTACCATCATTTTAGGGATGGTCTGTGTTCATGTGGTGATTATTGGTGAGCTAGAACAAAGAGAGGCACTTGTATACATTGGACCTGCTGTCCGGCTTGAACTGGTGTCGTGATGTGCTATCATTTCTGATGATGTAACAAAGATGGTTTTGTAGCGAGTAGTGACAACCATCCGGCTGCTGATTCTTGTATTTTGGAGATAAAGAAGAGTTCTAATACAATTAAAAAGAGGTAAAGTTCTAATTTATATGGTTTGTCGTCATCGTCGTCACTATTAACTCTAATTGTGTGCTTTAACAAGCAGGCGTCAAGATGCATTTATCTTACAAAGTTGGCCACGAACGTACCCAAGAAATAACTAGTTGAAATTAATAGCCAGCATTCCTCATTCAGCATTCGTCTATGACCAGGCAATGATTTGTGTAGGGGCACATTAGTGTGGTTTAAGTTTTAACCATTGGCAATTGGATTGGGAATATGTTTCTCCACTTTGTTGTGGAAAGAAAATTCCCACTATTTACAATTCTTTCTAAATTTTTTTTCTAATGTTGAAAAGAAAGGAAAGTATCAGAGCTTTATGAATAATGAACTAGCACGATAGAATATGCTGATGGCATGTCTGCTTACAGTATCCAGTATCTGTATTGGTGCTAGTATAAATCCTTATGATATGAGTACATTAAGCATTTACAAGTTCTTGGTGTATTCATTTTTATCTTAGATTACATGAGAGGAAAATTGTGGTCTCCCATAGCAATTTATACCATATCTCAAGGATTCGATCATATATGCGATTAGTTATAGCCAAATAGCAATATATACCTCATCTAAAGCATTAGATCATATTAACGGCTATGTTAGCTATGTTAAAAGCAACGTTGTATGTCAATGGGCCATCATTAATTGGAGCACAGTTGGAATTTTAGGGAATAAGGAGATGAAAGGATGGAGAAGAGAGGATAGAGATTAGAAGCCCCTTTTTTTCTTGGCTTATTCTCTTAGAGAATGTGTGTCACGCCCCCAAACGTGAAACCGGGGATTATGCGTGAGATTAGGGCCAATTAAAATTTTTTTCAACATTAAACGAATACAACGTGGCCCCAATCATGTCTCATGGATCGAAGACCGCTATGAGGTACAAACATTTCATCGAATACATATAATGGTTAGCGGAAGCTTCATAAATACAAGTGGTATCGCAAGATGTATAGCTAAGAGCAAATACTGAAATATATTTAACTAACGTTCAAGTTTGAGACAATTAACCAAAAGTATTATTTACAATAAAAGGCCACATTAAAACTCAGGCCTAATCAAAATGATTAAAGAACCAAAAGATGAATCTAGTCCTAGATATGACATGAAGGCTCTCAAGTACGGGGTCGAAATGGCTAGACAACGTCGTCCGTACAATAGTCTAAGAGGTCATCAGACTGATCCGTCTAAACTTCCTCCGTCGTCTCCTACTCGGGGTAGAAGGGCTCGGTACCTATGCACCAAGAGTAGCATTATCAGACACGACGGTCGGCAAGGAGATAGATATATAAATCATCAAAGATATGCATTGTTGGAAATAGGGTGGGCCTCTAGGATAGGTTTCAAAAACTTTTGACCCACTTGATGCAGGGATCAACTATCCAGAAGGCTATAAAACCCAATCCAGGAAGTAAACCCTCAATCTAGCCATCATGATCAGTAAATACAATCTATCTAGAAGATAGAAACAGCAACTAATAAATCTACAACATGCAAGGAAGTAGATTATACCTTTGGAGCTCGGTTGTGCTCTAATGGAGAAGTTGCGTCTTTCTTTGATGATGAAACGCTTTCACTAATCAAATAGGAATCTCCAAGACCTCTTGATCTTCCACGCTATGACCCGTATTAGATTCTCCTTTTCTCACGAGGATGGTGGGATCTCCAAGAGAAAACTACTAGGAACTCTAGGGAGGAACTAGAAAGAGAACTAGAAGAGGGAGAGGAGAAAGAACTCGTGCAACTTTTGCACTAGAGAGGGCTGGACGTGAATCCCTATGTATGGAGCATGCATGGGACGTCCAACCCTCCTCTCCTCTATTTATAGCTTTTGCAAGCCCCATTTACTAATTTCCATTAGAAGTCTTACTTCCAAAAATTAGTAACTATCTCTTCTTAATTAAAATAGAAGTCTTACTTCCATTAATTAATTAGTAACTTACCATATCATAATTAGAAGTCTCACTTCAAATATGATTAGTAACTTTCCAATTCCTTTCTAATTAAAATAGAAGTCTCACTTCTACTAAAATTAGTAAGTCTACTATTACCACTATTAGAAGTCTTACTTCAAATAGAAACAGTAACTTTCCTTTTAGAATTCAACTAGAATTAGATACTTTCTAATAATTGGGCTAGCGTGAGGACCACTAGGGATTCCTTAGAAAGCTGGCTCCAACTGGGACACGCGACCCCACATCTCATGTGTAATTCGGGCCCACAATTAATTGCAAATAACTACACTATATAAATGCATTTGAACTCCAGTCTTAGGAATATTACATAGAAGACCCTAAACTTTCACGTTACCACAAGTAGACCCCTCTATCAATATCCATGGATCAATTGGACCTGTCTTCCAAACTAGATCCATATCTTATTATCCTTGAGCCCCAATTAATTATAATGATCATAGGTACCTTTCCAATTAACTCTTAATCGGAATGGGTGCGCACTTACCAATGATAAATCCATTAATTGGCACAAGGGGATATTAGAGATAGATTCTATCTTGACCATTGAATGTTCCCACAGCTCTACTACCACGTACCCAAATCACCGAGGTGTTGACCTACAGTTGGCCTCACTCATTGGTGACTCAAAGCAAATGAATAGATAGAAACTTGAGTTCATTAATGTCTCAGGATTGAGAGCTTATTGCTAGGGAATTATGAGAGCAGACCTTAAAGTAAAGACAATGTTTATAAGGTGCTTCTCATGGTCCTTCAATACATCCAATGTACCAGCACTATGATCCAGAATCTTACATTCCGATGATCGAGACAAATCACACTATCTCATAGTGAATCAAAATGCTGCAACCTTGTCAGTATGAGATGTCCAGTCTCATCACTGGTTGTGAAGATATTTAAGTATAAGATTTGTCACACATGTATCCCGTATGTGGATCTCATCCATACACATGTGTTACATCTAATATACTTGTGGACTCCGGTTCATCTCATGAACCATCATGTCATTCGTATTGGTTATGTGCAAGTATATAATAAATCACCATTCATCTCATGAAAGGAAAGCATGAATATACTGATAAATAAAGAAATTAATCAATTTATTATATCATCTACTGGATTGAGTCCATAAAACTAACAACGCAGTGCTAAGCAGAGTAAACGATAGACAAGATAACAAGAAATGCATATCATCGGAGTCATAATCAATCTAACATAATCATCTAACAAAATAGGCGGTCCACATAGGCTAATCACCATGGGATACTGAGTTGTGGTAGAAAAAATGCACGGGAGAAAAGCCCTGCCAATTAAGCAAAAGTGTATACATGGGGAACAAGCAAACAATCATCAAAACATCCCATAGTCAAAAGCATCCGATGGTGTACATCCATCCATCCATCAAAATCCGAACTACAAACGACCAAGAGTAACGGTCCTATCACAGTGGTGTCCCAGCTATGTCGAACGGTACAGTTGAGTGGTGCCTGACACAAGAGTCCTAATACAGTAACAGTGAAGGGCTAGGTTTCTGTTATGTGAACAAGATTCGTCAAAACGAAATAGAGACTACTACATTTCATCAAATTAAATCAAAACCAAACAAGCAAGCTTCTCAAAATATCAATACTATAAGTAGTCCTCTTCAAGCCTTTATAATCAAAGCCACCTAGCCTCGACACTTCAATCAAGTATCGGAACAAGCGAAATAATAAAAGGGATCCTAAGTCCATCATCTAAGTCCTCCATGTGGTCCCAAACAAAACAAAGTAAACGAAGTTAGAGAACATGAACATTGCATGTAGACAGTACCGGACGGTACAATTCAGAATCAAAAGCGATAGACAATCCAAACCTAAGTATAATGTTATTCCCGAAGTCTCGTACAACCCTACTCAGTCCATGAAAGGAATTAAGGTTCGCGATACACGAATGAATCATCTTCGTGCATAGATACAAAGGAGGGTATCCCGTTGTCCGATACCGTTCAAGATTGAGATAAGTTGAAACCCGAGAAAACCAAAATAACTATGAGAAATCGTCGACTCAAAACGTTCCTCGTATCAAGTCCAAAGTGGGCATCAGAGGTATTACTGTTATAATGTAAAGAGCAAAACAAGAGAGAGAGAGAGAGAGAGAGAGAGAGAGAGAGAGAAGTTTGGAGAAAAAGTTGATACCTCAATTGAGGATCGACTCACCATTTTATAATCATATTAACCCTAATTACATGCTATCAATCAGCGTGATTACAATCAGAATATAAAGAATAAAGAATGTAAATCTCTATACATGGAAGAAAATCTATGAGATAAGCTGTAAGACAAGCTGTACATGACTCAATACAGTACCACACGTGGGATATTCTTCTTGGGCCTAGATGGGCCTTAGTTATCTTCTACACTCCCCCTCAAATTGATGTGGGAAGACACAAAACATCAATTTGCAAGAGTAAGATCATCATGCCGTGGTTTAGGAAAAGCTTTGGTGAATATATCTACCAACTGATCATGGGTTGAAACATGAGGCAAAGTGATCTTCTCAGTAAAAACATGCTGACGAATGAAATGACAATCAATCTCAATGTGCTTTGTCCTTTCATGGAAGACCGGATTGTTTGTTATTCGGGTGGCACTGATATTGTCCCATACAGAGGTGTAGAGTGGCCAACAAGAACACCGAATTCACAAGGAAGACGTCGTAACCAAATGTGACGCCCCGGAGTCCCACATCGACTATAGAGAGGAAAGTGATTGGGATTATATATAGAGCTTACACCCTTACCTTTTATGAGGCCTTTTGATGGGTTGAGGCCCATCGAAAACAAAACCGTGAGGCCAGTGGGCCAAACGGAAATATCATGCATGCGTGTAGGGTGGGGCGTTACAAATGGTATCAGAGCCGACTCTCGACTAGTTCGAGTGTGGGTCCCCTGTCGTGGTCTGGTGCAAGTGGGCGGGTTTCCATGTGGGCGGGCCAAGAGGGTTGGCGGCTACAGGGGCTGGCAGGCTACTGCACAGGGACGTGCAGCCTTAAGGGGGTGGAATGTGACGCCCCAGAGTCTCACATCGACTATAGAGAAGAAAGTGATTGAGATTATATGTAAGCTTACACCCTTACCTTGCATGAGGTCTTTTGATGGGTTGAGGCCCATCAGAAACAAAACCATGAGGCCAGTGGGCCAAAACGAACAATATCATGCATGCGTGTAGGGTGGGGCGTTACACCAAATGATTTCAGTACTAGCAAATGACATGGCTTAATATTCTGCTTCAGCAAAAGATTTCGAAACTATGGTTTGCTTCTTGCACTTCCAGGAAATCAAAGATTCCCCAAGAAACATGCACCAGCCAGTGGTAGATCTCCGTGTATCCGGACAGTCGGCCCAGTCAGCGTCAGCGTAAGCAGTTAAGTGCAGAGAAGCACCAGAATGGTAGAACAGGCCATGATTAAGAGTGCCTTTAACATAGCGGAGGATGCGCAAAGCAACAGTAAGATGAGGCGCATGGGGTTTGCTAACAAACTGGCTAACAGTATGAACCGCATGAGAAATATCTGGTCTGGTCATAGTCAAGTAGAGCAGACTACCCACAATTTTACGAAAAATGGAAGGATCAACCAGGAGAGTGCCATCATCCGCACTGATTTTGCTGTTCAATTCCATAGGAGTAGCAAAGATGTTAGCCTCATCAAGTCGGGCCGAAGTAACCAAATCCGTTGCATATTTACGTTGATGAACCTCAGTCGTAGCAACTCTTCGATGCCTGTTAATAAGAGGTGGGTATAGGAGCACTATCCAAAGAAGTAAAAAGAACAGGAAAGCCATATCTGTCAGAAGCAACATAAGGACGACTAGAGCGTCGCAGGGGTATGAAACTTTCAGTAGAGGAAGTATTAATACTTGAGGGAGCAATAGGCAGCATTGGGATAGGATCAGGAGAAGGAAGCCCCACAGGAGGAACCATATTATGCCGGACATAGACATTAGTAATAGGTGGTGGAAAAGTAGTCATAGGGAATTGTGGCAGATAAGACACAACAACAGGATGAGTATCCAAATGCAAAAAAAAAAAAAAAAGAATGTGTTCCAAGAATATCACATTACGAGATATTCGCATGAGTTTCTCGGATTGGTCATAACACAGAAATCCCTTGTGTTCAGTACTGTAACTTAGGAAGATACATTTGGCAGCCTGTGGTGACAACTTAGTGCACTCTGTAGATGGAAGATGAACAAAGCATAAGCAACCAAAAACACGTAAGTGAGAATATGAAGGGGTATGACCAAAGAGAGCTTCATATGGAGTAGTCTTTCCTAGAACGGAGTTAGGATGACGATTGAGGAGATACACAGCAGTCTGTGCAGCATCACACGAAAAATTTGGAGGAACTAAGGATGCAAGTAGGAGAGTACGAAAAGTTTCAAGAATAGCCTGTTCTTCCTCTCCGCAACACCATTTTGCTGTGGAGTATACGGGAAGAATTTTTGGTGAAGAATGCCTTTATCAAAAAGGAAGGTAGAAAAATCATGGGACATATATTCTCCACCGAAGTCAGACCTAAGAATTTTTATATCTTTCTTAAATTGTGTGTGAACCATATTGTAAAACTTTTGGAAAAGAGAAAATACTTCAGATTTGAAGCGCATGAAATAAATCCAAGTGAATCGAGAATGATCATCAATAAAGGTCACATAATATTTAAACCCTGTCCTACTCAATGTGGGTGTAATTCCCCAAACATCAGTGTGAATGATAACACACGAGAACGATGAATAGGAAACTACAAAATATGACTTTTACTCAAACAACACGTCTCACACTTTGATTGAAGTAAATAGGACATCATTTTATTATCAATAGTGGGTTCTAAACAACCAATTTTAAACAAAGAAAGTAAATAAGCATTGTTCACATGACCAAGATGACTATGCCACATAGTCCGCAATTTATTGAAATTAGGAGAATAAGAAGAAAATAGGGAATGATGTTCAACGTCCAGCTGAAACAGTTGACCATGTTTACTCCCCGTCGCGATCACCTTCCCAGTTTGCCGCCCCTATATGACACAACCAGTGGAAGAAAAGTTAATATAGTACCCATCATCAATAAGTTGTCCGACAGAAAGTAAATTGGCTGATAATTTGGGAACAAAGTAGACATTGGAAAGGTGGAGGGACTGGCCAGAGACACTAGATGAAGTAATGGTACCAATTCCAGAAATAATTAATTGGTCTCCATTAGCAGTGGTGATTTTGTCTTTACCAAGGTAAGGGTGAGAGGCTGTAAGGGTACTTTCCACAGAAATCATATGGTTTGATGCTCCTGAATCTAGAAACTAGGTAGATGGGGTGATGGAGGAAGACAGAGAGACTAAAGACTGAAAAGCAGAAAATGCTAGAGTAGAATGAGTTTGATACCGACCACCATTAAAACCCATGGATACTGACCAGTCGACCACCATTAAAACCCATGGATGCATATTCTGAGGTCACCGTGTTCTGAATCAGTTCTTGAATTTGGACTGGAATCATGGAGACAGCCCCGGAAGAAGTGCTTTCCGTATCAGGGAGGGGTACTTGAACTTGGAACGCAGCTGGAGCATTTTGTCTGGGGCACAGTGGAAGGATTTTGCTTCTACTAGGGCCCACACTTTCACTGTAAGCTGGGACAGTCATCAATAAGATGAACAGAGCGTTTGCAATATTTGCAAACCAATTTCTTACGACAGTTTTTGGCTATATGACCGAAGCCTTTGCACTCATAGCATTAAGCAGGCTTCTAAGTCGGGTTGCCAGGTGTCACACCCCGAAACCGGGCCCTGCAGTGATCCGACCTTGGGGTGCAAAATTTTGGGATTAATTTGAGACTTTTGCTAGATTTCCCAAGATCTGCATGTGTGAGGATAACAAAATTTCCATCACGATCAGAATATGTTTTCACAGAAGCTAATTATGGCGTTGCGACCCGGAGCCCGTGGCCATCGGATTCCATGTCGCACTTAACCAATATCATAAAGCCATCAAATGAGCAGACCGGTACAAATCATAAATCATAGAATACTGAGCTGGCATTAATAGGATATTTTATTTCCCACATATGTTAAAGTTACAAAACACCAGTGTCTTAATTACAACTCCCATGAAAAAGGCTAACCAAGCCATACAAAAATAATATCCAACTGAATAGAAATACTACCCCAATATTTAGATACGAACTCCGGTGCCAAACTTGACATCTAGATGATATCAATGGGCAGCCTCTCACGTCGGACCGGCGGCTCAACTGCCTCCTCCGATCAAATACGTAAAGGCAGTAGGAGAGAAATCTGGCACCAAACAAACAGAATCAGACACGACAGTCTGGCAAGCAATTAAACAGGTAATATGGTAATGAGCATTTATAAAACCTTATGGAATAATGGTAAATCCATTTAAAGAATAGTAATAAATCATGATAAAACAATTGAAAGACTGAACATCAATATCAAAGCAAATGAATGAAAAGTATCTAAAACATAAATATCTTAAAAACATAACAGACTATGTAAAACATTGCATAATTGGAAATACATTTGAAATCCTGAATAATAGAGACAATAAGATAAAAGATCGATTTCTTAAACATTAACAAATTCAAAGACTATAATGAGCATAAACAAACAAGAATCATAAAACAAAATCTCAAGCGGATAAAACATGGGCAAACCACATATAGCTATTTTCTCCTATTACTGAAGTAACAAGAGCAGACAGAACCGTAGACACTACTCGTGTGACCGGAACGAACAAAGTTGTTATCAAACAAAATCGTAGCCACTACACGTGGGCCCGGAAACAGAACAGTTGCCATGGTCGGTATAGACAGAATCCAAGCTGCAGCTGGCAGACAAATTAAAGATCCCAAGCCGGGTGATCAGCCCGACAAGGTGACCTAAGCCTAGTGGTGCCTTTAGTTTTCAAAACCTAAACCAATACAAATCAAAATAACAATCCCTTTGGCTCATGGGCTCACACTACAAAGCTCTGGCCCCATCTTGCCTCGAGGTTTTATTCTCAAAATAATAGTCCATTTGGCTCATGGGCTCGCACTACAAAGCTCTGGCCCCATCTTGCCTCGAGGTTTTATTTTCAAAATAACAGTCTTATCGATATATTTCCGAACGTGGTGAACCACTCAAATCTATTTGTCGAACTGATGCATTTTAAATCATCGCAATATATTACCAAAAATCGATAAAAGCAACTACTTGGACGATTTACAAACGGACAATATCAATTGGTTCAAAACAAGTAGTTTTATCGATATTTCTAATCGTGGCAAACCACTCAATTCATTTCAATTCAATTTACAAAGAATACTTATAAATTTCTTCTAACCTGGAATGGAGTAGAATAGTGTACAATGGTCCAATAATTTACCCAAGGTTGTCTTGATGTACACTTAATCCCTTAAAGGTTTACAAAGAATAACAAGTTTGATGCAAATGAAAATACACAACATTTAAGTTATAAAGTGCGCATTAAGACTTGTACAAATTTCCCGGGAAGGTTTTGCATCAATACTTTCCTTCATTTATCCACTCAAATCTACACATTTCATAATGTTACAATTCTCTTCATTTGTTCAAGAGTTTCCAAGCCTTAAGAGGAATCAAATGGGCCTAGAATTCATTGAGGAAGGAAGCTTTAAATGGGCCTTAAACATGCCCACACCCTTCCTTAAACTTCTCATAGCTAAATTAAATCCATCAAACACATCCCCACACTAATTTATTCCATTCCACCAAACAAAATCAAGTGCAAATATAACTTTCTTCAATCATTTGATACAAAGTCTTGAAATAAAAAGAGTTGACTCAAAGAAGATGAATCCAAGAGCATAATATTTCAAGATAGACATTCCAAGGAAGATAACCATAAAACATTTCATGAACTCCTCCAAGATGAAATCATGACATGAAAAGAAGGAGAAACATATGAAATATAAATTCATAAAATCATACACATTGAATAAATCACATATTAACTGAAATATTAACTTGCCTCTAGTCAAGATGAAGAACAAGTCACTCAAAGATGGCCTCAATTAAGACTCTAGCTCCAAATCCACAAAACCCCAAAAATAATCCAAGAGAAAGCCCCAGAAAACAAATCCATTGCAAATCTCAAAGAAAACCCTTTGCATATATGAGAAAATACTCTAAATGGTTTGAAAAACAAAGATCTCAAGCAAGAAATGCCATTGCTAACATTTTGGTGTTCCAAACAAGAAGAAGGGCTTGAAGGAGAGGGTTGCCTAGCTCAAATCCTTTGAAAAAGAGTATCCTAGAGGAGCTTGAGAGGTGAGGGAGAAGGTTGAGAGATCAAATCTCCACTTGGTCTTCAAGAAGATGGCAAACCAGAGGAGAAAGAAGGTGGGGAAGAAGAAACCCTAGGCTCTCTCTCAAAAGTTGCAGGAAAAATGAAGATGGGAAGAAGAAGAACCCATGTGATTTTATAAAGAGTTAAGTGGGCTAGGCCTCATGGGCCCCAATATTACAAAGGGCTGAAACTAACATTTGTGGGTCCCGAATGAGATCGACGAATAAGACAAAATCGATCAACGAAATATTTACTTTTCAAAAAGTATATTTTCCCCAAATTCTAAAATTTTTAAAATTCAAGTACAGATTTAGTGTGAAAGGTCAATTTTGCCCTTTTTTCTCGAAAAACGTATTTTCTGATCATCAAATCAAAATGGTCAAAACATGAAAATTGTTAAACTTAGTAAAATGAGTCAAAAGGAGTAAAAATTATAATTTTTCCAAAATAAGAATAATTTCTCACAAAAATAAAAATCATATGGACCGGGTCAAACCAAAGTCAACGGTCCTCAAATCTCCAAGGCTATGAAAAATCTAGTCAAACTCAAAGACAAAGTCAAACCAACTCTAATCTCGCTTTAGAAGCTAAACCATGATTAAAATAATACTAAATAAAAGAACTGGGGGTCGGGGTCTTACACCAGAAGAGTATAATTAGCTGGGAGAGGAGCTAGGAAGGCCTTTGGTTCTTCAAGAATGGCACGCTGGGAGTTTAGGCGAAGTTCTTCTCGAAGGACTTCTTGGAAAAATGTATCCAGGTTCACAGAGACTTCTCTATTCATGAGAGCAGACCGAACAGATTCAAATTCGGGTCTGAGATTCATAAGGAACTGGCTGATGTGGGTTTCCTCTTGTAATTTAAGAGCCTCTGAAAGAAACCCAGCATAAACAGTCTGAAAAATCATAGCATTCCTCTCAGTCCATAAGGTGAGAAATCCATTAAAGTATGTTTGCACAGATTTGCGAGCTTTATTTATTTGATGATAAACATTCTTGAGATTACTCCACATATCAGATGCGGTAATATATGCTTGAAGAGCAATGGCAAGAGAAGGGTCAATGGAGTTAAGAATCCAAGTGATGACCTTAGCATTTTCTTTAGACCAGGTGAGTAAAGCTTTTGTGTCAGTAGTATTTGTAGTAGGTTTAGTTATTGATCCATCAAGATAACCAAACAATCCTTGTCCTTTTACAAAATTCTTTAGATGAAAAGACCAGGCCATATAATTATTCGCATTGAATTTAACATGAATAACATCATACTTGTCCATAGTAGAAAAGAAGCAGCAACAGTACTAACAGCAACAAATAGCAACCAAGGACAGCAAACAACAAACATCAACAATAAATATGCACACAGCAACAATGCCAGCAGCTAGTACCAAAGGAAGCAAATAAACAGCCAAGCAGAAGGCAGCAGACGTGATGAAGTTTGCTAAAACAGGAAGGAAATTTGCTTTAATCTATTTTAATTTGATTTAATCGGCTAGAACCTTGCTAGAAGTCTGCTAAAACAACAAAGGAGGTGTCTGATGAGCAATCTAGCAGCAGACAGCACAAACAGTGCAAATAAAGCACCCAGGCGACCTTGATTGTGGAGGCAGGAGTGGTGCGTGGGCCCCACAAAATGATCTAATCACAGTTCAGGTTGGAATCTCTAGAAGGAGTCTAAAAGTACTTCCTCTAGTCCAATGGTGATGAGGATTGGATACAGATCCACAAATCTAGACGGTTGTGATGAAATCTATTTGATACAGGAATATCAAAATCGACAGAGGAAGAAGGCGATGAAACCTTCCTCAAATGGTGAGAAAGAAATCCATAAAAATCCTTAAAATACTCCTTAAGGACTGGCAATCCCAACTTTGGAGGCTGCTTGGTGATCCAAAGTTGATCAGTGGTGGGCCATAGTTGATCAGAGGCACGTTAGGTACTATTTAGAAGCAATAGTAGCAGTAAAGAAGAGAGGATGATGCACGCCAATAAGAGGAGGAGGGAGTCAGTAAGGGATGAGAGATTGATCACACCATGGCTCTGATACCATGTTATAATGTAAAGAACGAAACAAGAGAGAGAGAGATAGAAGTTTGGAGGAAAAGTTGATACCTCAATTGAGGATCGACTCACCATTTTATAATCATATTAACCCTAATTACATGCTATCAATCAGCAGGATTACAATCAGAATATAAAGAATAAAGGATGTAAATCTCTATACATGGAAGAAAATCTATGAGATAAGATGTATGACAAGCTGTACATGACTCAATACAGCCCCACACGTGGGATATTCTTCTTGGGCCTAGATGGGCCTTAGTTTTTTTCAACAATTACCAAGGGTCCCACCTAGGTCATCAAACTAGGGAAGGAAAATCCCTTTCAAAAAGAATTCAGGCTTCTCTACGGCTACCTTACGGCTAGCTGTGGAGTCTTCTACGGTCTGCTCATGGCTCGCCCTTGGCAATGGGTTGTAAATCCATCTTAGGTTTCGTCAGTCAGGTTCCAAGGCAGAACCTGACCCAAAATATCACGTTTAGTCGTGGGCTCGCCGTAGAACAAAGTTGTAAATTAAAAACCCAAGAGCGCAGGCATCCAAGCTTCTACGGTTAGCTCCCATGGCTAGCCATAGAGGCATTCACGGCTACCCGTAGAGCAATTTACGGCTGGCCGTGAAGCTTTAGAATTCACATCCGAATTTTGTTTCAGTTCAAATTTTTGCGAGAAACTCATTTCTCTCTTCATCCACACCTGCAGACAAATCAATAGGGCCTTGCCCTCTTCACAGACATCAAACAACCCCCTCTTCAAGTCAATCAAACTCCCATCTAATCCATTCCATTCAATCAATTAACCTAATTAACATATTGTAAACAAAATCAAACTTCATCTAATGAGCACACAAGGTGTCTAATATCCATCAATCATCAACTCAATGGAAAACAAACGTATCCACACAAAAATATATGTATTAACTTGCCTTGACGAAGAGCTTGACAAAACTAAGAAGAAATTTGGGGAAAAATTCTCTTTGAGCTCAAACTTGGAGAAAACACTCTCAACCCAAAATCAATCTACAAAGTGGATGCAAATGGGTTGGGTGAGCTCATCTAATCCATTCCTAAGCAAAGGAGAAAGAAAGTCTAAGTTTAAAAGCTTTGGGAGCTTACCTAGCCAAAGGTAGCGAATGAAATACTCAGAAAAGGAGATGGGTGGAGTCTTAGAGGCTTGAGGAAGAAGAAGGGAGTGCTCGCCGGCGATGTCGGAGCTCCGGTGACCGGAAAAGGTGAGGAGGTAGTGAAGGAGATGGGTTTGAGAGAGATAGAGTGAAATGAGAGAAGAAATGAATGAAGGGGTGAGCATGGGTTAATATCAGGTTATGCTTAATGGCTAATTATAGTTTAGTCCTTGGTTTCACTAATGAGGATATTTGGGCCCCTTTGTCCCGTCAAATCGAAACGTGACCAAAGGCTAATGTTCGTAAAATGCCGAGACCTACCAGCTGCACCCAAACTCACAAAAAACTCATACTCTCATAAAAAAACCTTGAAAACTTCCTAAAATTGCAAACCAACCCCTACTCTACCCAAACGCGCTCCTAACCGCGTGAGACTTCGCACGCATGATCCACTCATCAAACCCGACTCGCTAAGACTCTAAACACACTTAATTAACTAATCAAGTAATTAATTATAATTAATATCTGATTAAGGGTCGGGGTGTTACAATGTGTAACTTCCATGAGTTTCAGATTTTTAACTCCTTTTTGTGAGCTATTTGAATCTTCTCATTTGAGTAAGAGAGAAAGGGACATTCGCCTTAGTTGTTTATTTTGGAAGCAACCTTTTGTTTGGGTAAGATTTATGAACTAGACATGCATATAATTTTTTGGCTAGAATCTTGGCCTATTTTAGCTGAAACATTAAATTATTGAAATAAGCCAAAACAGGTTCTTAAGGAACATATTCACAATTTTTTATTTTGCTTTGTTACTCTATGTAGTAAGCCTTAAATCTAGCTTGGAAAGTGGATAAAAAGTTCTCTTCACCCCTCTTTATCAAATGATTGGACTTGAAACTGGCAATTTCAAGTATAATTTTAAAGATCATTTCCTTTTTATAATTTTAGTTTTCTTTGCCTTTTCTGAACAGAACTAGAGACCCTCCAAAATGGCCGAATTTCCAAATCATTTCATGTTAGAGGCATACTGAAATGGCATCATTAGAAAATTTGACAACTACGGTTTTCACAAGAGTGGGACAAAGAGGCAGAGATGGTTGGCGTCAGGTTCTAATTTGGATTGGGATTTTCTTTCTAAAAAACGAGTTTGGGTGGTGGTGCTTCAGATGGTTTCTCTTCTTTCTCTTGTAATCCTCCCTCCGACTCATTCTGGCAACCAAGTCTACAGTAGTTAAAACCTGATTTAACTCTCTAGCCATTCATGGTAGACTCTGATGAGTCAAGCCCAATCCGGATCGCGGTAATGAGTCAGGTCCAAGTGACCTGGTCCGTCTAGGATCGTGGGTCAGGCCAGAATAGCTCCGTTGAGATCCGGGTTTTGTTAAACGAAGCCTCGTCACCTCAGGCTCCAAGTCATCGCGACGAAGTCCTCCCCTCACCTGCATTTACCAAATCTCACGGAGAAGATCTCACCTGCCTCCCACCTGACTCGTTCCTCGAGGACACGACTGAGGCTTCAAAGAGACGTCGAACTGATCGCATCCCCACCTGGTTGGGAAAGGTTATAAATAGAGCCCTCTCATCACTTGAGAGAGGATGGTTTTCCCTACTTTCTCATATCTGTAACTCTCTACATTAATCAAACATCACCATTTTGAAGTGGACGTAGGTCACGCTTGACCGAACCACTATAAATCTCTCATCTCTCTTCATTTACTGCATAGCATTAATTATCTGACCGGTGGTGTCCGAAGTTACCTTTTTTGGCATCATCAGACTCATATTTAGGAAATTTATTGAACGGTTTCTCAATTCCTCATCATATTAAAGTACATTTGAGGTATGTTGATTGATGATGAAAAAGAAAATCAACTTCTTTTTTGTCAATTTTTATTTCATAAATATGTGGCATTTTGTCATCTTCATTTGATTGTTGAATTTCTTATTTCTCTTTTTGGATTTTCGTCATTTAAGTCATATAGGTAGATTTTGGAAGCAGGATCAGGAATTCTCGGGCTTGCACTGCGAACACCGATCCTCGCATTTTTTATTCTTCAGAAAGTTGGGTAATCTAAACATCATTCCTATGAGTTATTGGTGATATGGTCTTGAATTGGATAATATGTATGTATATATATTATATTTCAGTATGTATATGATTGGAATGTTACAAAGAAAATCATGAGATGGGAGTCAATCATAATCACAGAAATTGCTGCTTGAAGTCCCGTGGAAAATCAAGGTACTCTGTGTCTCTTCCTTTGTTCTTTTGTTTTCTTTGTAGCTGTTTCCTTCATCTCTGGTTTACTTTTTAAAATGAGAATCATTATTTCTTAAGACATGTTTTGTAATCATGACCGAAGCTTCACAAGTAAAGGCAGGTTTCCGGATCGGTGTTGCAATATAGAGGAAGGGAGCTGGGTGAATCAACAATGGTTAAGGAAGATGAAGTGGTCAGTAAAGAGGTGCAGGATGTTTTGGGTTACGTGGAAAAGAGTAAGCCAGGACAGATTATTGGGACTCCAAAGATAGTAGAATTTGGAGTTTCTGGTATAGTTGGTTTGATTGTTCTTCTCTTTTCCTCTAGTTCTTCATTGATGGTAACAATCAACGTGCATAGCGATAACATCTTCTCCGCACCAAATGTGCATTTACTTGATGATCCCTATTGAAAAGCTCATGATCTTGTTCTATCAATTTAACCTATCGTACAAAGTTCTTCTTGCCTTAAAAAGATTCACTTATTTTTACCCTCAGATTGTCCATGAATTGCCCGGAGGTAGAGTTATCCATACTATTTGGCCTCTGATCGGAATGACTCATTGGCCAACCTTCTACACGAGCTCATAAGGAAGTAGGAAAGGGAAAGGGAAGAACAACAAAGAGTGATAGGAAAACAACTAAATGATATGGGCAGAAGTTCAATGGAAAAAAAGATCAACCAACACTTTGGTAGTTCAATACTCAAAAAACTATTGAGAAGAATAGATGTCACGCCCTGAAACTGGATTTCTGCAGCCATTCGGTCTCGGGGAGCTTGATATGAGAATTAAGTAGTAAATGTGTTTCTCCAGGATCCGTGTGTGTGAGGATGTTCAATTTCTATCGCATGAATGTTTTCGGAAGCTCAAGTGGCGTTATGACCTGGAGTCCGTGGCCATCGGATTTCGTGTCGCACTCAACCACTTAGCATAAAGCTAACATACATGGCCCATAATTAGACTGGAACAAGACATAAATGACATTATTATAGATTCAACACTAACAAGATATTTCATTTCCCAATATGTTCAAGTTACAAATACATTAATTACAATCCCAAAAGAATAGGCTAACAAAAGCCAATGCAAGTACAACAAACTAAGTACACTACTACTCCCAGAATGTGACAATAACTCCGATACCCAGCCTAATGTCTAAACGGCATTGCCGACACAACCTCACATTACCTATGGTTTCGCAGCCAACATCTCAAACTCCAGTTCAAGGATAGGGTCTGGTACCTAGATTGCACCAAAAGTAGCCAAGTCTAGCACGACGGCCGAATAGGTGATTGAAAATGAAAAATATAATATATTTGCAGGATGAGAATGCAAAGACAAATAAATTTGACAGAGTACAAGTAATGTCTACAGCTGGGCAATAATGCATGTATAATGTGCCGGCAAGGATGAATAAGGAAACAATGAGTGATAAGCTAATAACGGGCAAATTCGAGCAAAATGGCAAACCACATGTAACTATATTCTCCCAACGCCCAGACATAGCCGAGGAGAGAGCTAGCAAGCAAGCGAGCAAGATCAAGTAATAATACATAAATAAGCCACACTTCTAGAGGGGAGTTTATATAGGTGGCTGTCAAGCAAGAACCTGGTGGGATATCCACTAATATCAAGCAATAATCATTTGCAGCTGATGTAATAATATCAAGTCTAAACCCTATGGCGGTTGGATCCTACCGACATAGAATTGAAGCTAAGTGGTGCTGACTCGAGGGAAAACAAGATTGGATCTAGCTGGTCGGACGTAACTCAAAATGAGGGTTAAAGGGGTAGGGACTACTCTAGAGATGTCAAGTGGGCCGTGCCGTGCCATGGCCCGTTGACTAGCGGGCCGGCCCACTTGACATCTCAAAATGAGGGTTAAAGGGGTAGGGACTACTCTAGAGATGTCAAGTGGGCCGTGCCGGGCCGGCCCGCTAGTCAACGGGCCATGGCACGGCACAGCCCGGTCAACGGCACGGCCCATGACGCGGGCCGTGCTGGGCCGAGCTGCGCAGGCCCGCTGGCCCATTAGGCACGGCCCGCCAGGCCCGCCAGCCTAGTGGACCAGCCCCTGCGGCCCGCCTGGCACGGCCCGCCTGGCCCGCCAAAAAAAAATATTTTTTTATATATTTTTTTAATTTATAAAAATCTAATTCCCAGCTAACTAACAACCCTAGGCATTTTCTAATAAAAAAAAACACTTACATAACTTGGTAAGGTAGGACTTTAGTGTAAATTAGTCACACTAATAATGAGGGGCAATGTGTTTTTGGGGAGAAGTAATAAGGGGAATGTTTTGGTGTGACACACTTACCTTCACTAAATTTGCCCCATTGCCTTCACTAATTTTGTTGTCTTCAGAGATATTTGAGAATCTCAAATGAAATTCCCTACCTGGATTCATCTATGTTCAAGAACCCCTGAGCATTTGAGAAGTTGAGAATCTTTATAGGTTGGAAAGCTCAGAATTAAACACAGGAATATGTTCATAATTCATTAATTTATGTTCAATATAATCTCGTCAAATGTACCTATAACTCCACTCTCGATCACATCACATGAAGCCATATATTTACATTGATATGAACACTAGGAAAAAGAAGTAAAAAATATGTAACCATGATAAAGATAATGACAATTATTGACTAAGACTAAAAACCCATAACTAAAAAATAAAGAAATTGAAGCAAATCTAAATAAAATGAAGTCCAAGGTTGTGGTTTCATGGTGGGTGATTTGGAAGACTTGAAATGATTGTTGATAAAGGTAGAAATATTTAACCGCGCTAAGTTTTTGTTTAAAGTATGATAATTAAGCCAAAAAATAGAAATTGAGTTTGCCATCTCAATTGAAATATCCTTAACCATGGCATTTTAATTTAGCTGAAAAATGAGTAGAAAAAAGGACATGATATGTTTTTTTAATATTTCAAGTTGTTTGAATGAAAGAGTGAAAAGTTGGATAAAAAGGTGTTAGCTTCTCATCATCATCTAAAGTGGTTAAGTTCTCATCCTAATGTAACTAATAGTTTAATATTCGTGGTTAGGTTCACATCCTCATCTAACTAGTTTTAATATTGTTTGAATAAATATTAGTATACAAAAGTTAGGTAGTCTAGTGGTTGTGTTTATCTTTCACATCCTAATAGTTGTGAGATCGAGTCCATCCAAACACATTTATTTTTAAAAATCTATACAAATTACGCAGGTCGGGCCAACCTGACCCAATCATTAAACTGGCCCGCCTAATAACTTTATTAAAAAAAAAAGAAAAAAAGGCACTTATTAAAAAAAAATAAAAGAAAAAAAGGCACGCCTGGCCCGCGGGCCGTGCCGTGCCGGCCCGCTAGCTGGGGCGGGCCGTACCGGCCCGGCCTGTGGCACGGGCGTGCTGGTTTTGGAGCGGCCGGCATGGCCCGTTTGACATGCCTAGACTACTCCAATTCAAGCCAACAAGTCCAACATGTATAAGGGGGTTGAGTAGTCTCATAAGTCCCAAAGTTGACATAAATCAGGCCTACAGTGACAAGACTATCAATCTGTTACAAGTTTGGAGTTATATCCGACAAAACGGGCATGACAGGACAAAATAGTGAGAGGACAAGTCCTAAGTCTAGAATTAGTCAGATAGCATTCTGGCAGGGAATGGAGTGCCTGAAAGGGTAGAAATAGGTAGATTTCGGATCCAGCACACGAGGATGGATGTGATGCATCAAGGCAACTCTGCCACCCTCGAGGCACCCTAAACCTAGGATCCTGTCACCCCGGGGTTTCAGATGAAGACCGTGAGGGTACGTCACAACCCCAAGCATGATCGCCAAGTCCAATTGCTAATTCTAAGGCCGGGTAAGTCATCGGGTGCATATCGGGTCACTAAATAGTACAAGTAGTGAATACATGCCTCCATGCATGAGTCTGACAAGGTACTAGCCAAGATGCATCAAGATTTATAATCAATCAAAGAGACCATCCATATATCTAACTAGGAGCCAAGGACTGCCATGTTCATGTTTGTACAATAGAAATCGAATTTGAGTGCAAAAAAGGTCTCAATGTCCGAACAATGCATAAATTTGGTGCTTAGTGAGAAATGGGCATTGTGCACCTTGCTTGGGCATGAATTCAGCTTCACATTGTCTTAAACACTACATCCAACACTCCTCATGGTGGTGGAAGGCTCAATCGCACCCTTACTAAAGTCTATGGTCAAGTCATGGTGAGTTTGGCTTGAGAACTAAAGTGTTAGGCCTAAGCATGTCTTGTGCCATAGAACATGTTCAATTTGGCCCCTTTTCAAATCCAATTTAGTGGGCAATTAGTGGCTTGTAGAGTGGTACAAAATCCTCTCAAAAGCAACCAAGGAAAGTGGGAAAAGATGGCTGGAAATTGGGCTGAAACAGTCCTTCAATATGGCCTGAAAAGGGCCTGGTCGGACATAGCCCTGTCAGGTTGGACATAGGGTTGTGTCCGGCCAGACAGACCGTGTCTGGCAACTTGGCTCAGGATGTGTCTGGCAGCCTGTTTTGGCTGTGTTTAGGCAGATTTTTCCCACTTTCTTGGGCCAATTCCAAGAGGTTTTTCACAAGCAAAACTTTGAGGACATTTAAAGCTCCACTTAGCCACAGAATCCAACACAAAAAGCACCTATTAACTAGAATGACATCAAGCAAATTGATCATGCAAAGTCTAAGGAAATACAAGAAATAGAACATGAAGCATTGTCTAGACTAGCACACATATTAATTAGACAAATTCAATCACTTGCTTTGGCCTCTAGATCTCCAAAATTCACTTTTAAACTCCTTATTTAGCCCCCAAAACACCTAGCAACAAAACCCCCAAAACCAACCTTAGAAACCCCCAAATTTGGAGAACCAAGAAAGAAGTGGAACCAAGCTTTGCATGTTGAAAAACTAGCTCATCAAGGACTGCCCTACCACATACTAAGAGTTGAGAGGGACTCCACACCTCTAAGACCTCTAACTAGAGAGAACTCAGTCAAAGGAGGGGCTGCTAGGCAGTGCTTGCAACGAAAATGGGCTCTTTGGAGAGCTAGGAATATGGGGAAGATGATGGTGAGATCCAATCTTCAAATAACAAGAGGTTGGTGAGGATTTAATTGAAGGCGAAAGAAGCAAGAAAGAGTGGAAGAGGGCTCAGCTGGGGTTCTGCTGAGTTCCAACTGAAGCACGATGGAGAATGGAAAAGGAAAGGAGGTGGGTCTTTATGTTGGAAATAGGTGGGCTTCTCGATTAGGTTTCAAAACTTTTTGACCAACTTGATGCAGTGATCAACTATCCCGAAGGCTATAAACCCAATCCAGGATCCATGTCCTCAATCTCAGCCATCATGATCAGTAAATAACTCTATCTAGAAGATAGAAACCAGCAACAATCAAGAAACAAAAATCTACAACATATAAGGAAGTAGATTATACCTTTGGAGCTCGGTTGTGCTCTAATGGAGAAGTTGAACCTTTATTTGATGATGAACTCTTTCACGAATCAAATAGGAATCTCTAAGACCAAATTGTCTTCCACGCTATGACCCATATCAGATTCTCTTTTCTCAAGAAGATGGGTGGGATCTCCAGGAGAAAGCCTACTAGAAGGCTCTTAAGGAAACTAAAAGAGAACTAGAATATGAAGAGGCATGCAACTCTTGCACACAATTGGTCTGGGCGTGCAACTCTTGCACTAGGGAGTAGTGGGCGTGAATTCCAAGGGGGAATAATTGTAGGACGTCTGATGAGAATGCAAAATGTTATTTTTTTCTCCATTAATGTTTAGTCCTTTATACTTATTTGATGCCTAAATGTACTCATTATTCTTATATTTTGCTTTAGGATGCAAATGGAGGTGATGTGTGCAAAACAAAGCTAATTGAGTGATTTTGGATAGTTTTGACATCGCTTCGTAATTTGGGCATAATTCTCTCCTCCGAACTCCAATTGAGATGATTCTAGATGCTATGGAACTCCAAGAAAAAGATCTACAACTTTTATGTTTTGAGTTTTGAGAGATTCTTGCTGAATCAAGAAGTTTCCAGATCTGGATTGCAAGAGAAGTGCTCATATTTGATGCTAAATGGATGAAGAATCAAGCAGAAGGGCATTGTGGTAAATTTGATGAAATCAGGAGTTTCCCGAACCATATCCAATATTGGGCTCATATTGTCCGGAATGAAAAATGGTGCAACTTTAATTCTTGGTTCGAATCCAACAGAAGCCGAGTGAGAAGATATGGTCAAAAAGAAGATTTTGACTTTGACCAAGTTAGAATTTAATTAATTATTTTATTCCATCTACAATCCCACATCACTTCAAATTCTCTCAAAACTGGTACGAGTACATTCCATCTCCAACTTTCTATTCTCTCTTTCATCTCTCATTCTCTCCTACTTTATCTCTCCTTCATTCTTTTTCTCTCCAATCACATGGGTCCACATCACCTAACTTCTCTTCTCTCTCTAATCAAACTCTCCACTATAAATGGTCCATTCCATACCCAGCGTAGAGGACATTCTCCACAGCAATTCTCCACAGCACCTCCCCATTGCACGTTTTTTTCTCTCTCTCTCTCTTTCTTTCTTTTTTCTACTCTTTTCTTTGCAAGTTAGTATGGCCCTGCGTGGCTAATTTTATGTAATTGGTTGAAGAAGACTGAAGCCTCGGAATAATTACTGTGAGATCTAATTTATTTTCATTATTCAATTTATTCTTTGAATATGGGTTGTTCTTCTATGCTTAATTTGTTATCATGATTGTTTCGTTTAATTGCTAGGATGCATACTAGTTATTTTTCGTTACAATTTAATGCTAAATTAGAAATCAAATCCGTAATTGTTTGATCCCTCTAATTTGCGAAGCAACTAATATTTAATAATTTGCTACTTTGGAAATTATTAGATATTAGGAAGAACAACTGGCTAAATTAAATGCAACCGCATGTGTTTGTGTTGTTTAGATTTATCAATCTCTCAATGTCTTAATACTGTTACAAGATTAAATCTTTGGCGCTTGTCTTCGATTGTTTAGTAATTAGGGATAATTAGAGCGCGTGTTTTCTAATTAACTAATTAAGGAGGTAGGAATTTAATTCCAATGATGAATATTCAAAGTATTAGTTGATTTATTTTTGCATCAATGATCAGTATTTAATTTTCAATGGTGGATGTTAACTTTGACCAATGCTTGTTAATTTGATTGAATTTCTTAAATTATTGCTCTTTATTTGTTTTTTTTTTGTTTTTTTTTGCTTTCAATATAATCAAAACCCCCATCTTTGATCACATAGCATAAAATTTGGCTAAACACTCTCCGAGGGAACGATCCTTACTCGCACTACTACATATATTTTTAGGAGTAAAGGTCTTATTATATTTGGGTGCCTGCGACAGCACGACCAAATTTTGGCGCCGTTGCCGGGGAGTTTTATTCTAGTTGATTTTTATGATTTTTGTAAATAAAAAAAAAACTGCATCGCCCAGCCAGCGCCCGCTGTCTCTCTATCTCAGTAGATCTGCATCTGACTTCATCTATCAACTTTCTTCCATCTCTGACTTCATCTCATATTTTTATTTCATTTCTTTTATCCATCATATCATCTCATCTCATTATCTCATCTCATCCCAAATTCTCTTCTCCATCTCTCCATTAACAACTCATCTACACACCACCAGTACTGTCGCCTGCATACTCTTGGCTGACGTCAGCCATCTCCTTGCTGACGTCATCTTTCTGCAATCTTTATTTTTTTATTTTTTTATTTTAGGCCCTTCAATGTGGACTCTGTTACACTTTGGAATTAGATTATTTAGCTTAATTATGTTATTTTTATGTTTTCAGGATTTTTAAGAGAATAACCAGAAGATGGAGCTAAAGACGAAGAAAATGGCGAAAATCGGACATCACCCAAGCTTACTGCTTCCTGGCGTCCGGACGCCAGCCTTCGAGCGTCCGGACGCCCGGACCGGGTGAAGTCCGTCTTGGCGCGTTTTTGAGAAGATTTTTTGGGCCCAAAGTCTATAAATATGTTTCCAACCTTGATAGAAGACACACATGATCATTGGGAAAAGCTCTGGAGCATAGTTTGGGAGAATTGGAAGAAAACCAATGGCGATTTCAAAATTTGGTCGTGCTGTCGCAGGCACCCAAATATAATAAGACCTTTACTCCTAAAAATATATGTAGTAATGCGAGTAAGGATCGTTCCCTCGGAGAGTGTTTAGCCAAATTTTATGCTATATGATCAAAGATGGGAGTTTTGATTATATTGAAAGCAAAAAAAACAAAAAAAATAAATAAAATAAAGAGCAATAATTTAAGAAATTCAATCAAATTAACAAGCATTGGTCAAAGTTAACATCCACCATTGGAAATTAAATACTGATCATTGATGCAAAAATAAATCAACTAATACTTTGAATATTCATCATTGGAATTAAATTCCTACCTCCTTAATTAGTTAATTAGAAAACACGCGCTCTAATTATCCCTAATTACTAAACAATCGAAGACAAGCGCCAAAGATTTAATCTTGTAACAGTATTAAGACATTGAGAGATTGATAAATCTAAACAACACAAACACATGCGGTTGCATTTAATTTAGCCAGTTGTTCTTCCTAATATCTAATAATTTCCAAAGTAGCAAATTATTAAATATTAGTTGCTTCGCAAATTAGAGGGATCAAACAATTACGGATTTGATTTCTAATTTAGCATTAAATTGTAACGAAAAATAAACTAGTATGCATCCTAGCAATTAAACGAAACAATCATGATAACAAATTAAGCATAGAAGAACAACCCATATTCAAAGCATAAATTGAATAATGAAAATAAATTAGATCTCACAGTAATTATTCCGAGGCTTCAGTCTTCTTCAACCAATTACATAAAATTAGCCACGCAGGGCCATACTAACTTGCAAAGAAAAGAGTAGAAAAAAGAAAGAAAGAAAGAGAGAAAAAAAACGTGCAATGGGGAGGTGCTGTGGAGAATTGCTGTGGAGAATGTCCTCTACGCTGGGTATGGAATGGACCATTTATAGTGGAGAGTTTGATTAGAGAGAGAAGAGAAGTTAGGTGATGTGGACCCATGTGATTGGAGAGAAAAAGAATGAAGGAGAGATAAAGTAGGAGAGAATGAGAGATGAAAGAGAGAATAGAAAGTTGGAGATGGAATGTACTCGTACGAGTTTTGAGAGAATTTGCAGTGATGTAGGATTGTAGATGGAATAAAATAATTAATTAAATTCTAACTTAGTCAAAATCTTCTTTTTGACCATATCTTCTCACTCGGGCTTCTGTTGGATTCGAACC
>CM022952.1:45301367-45346991 GCA_012931725.1 Litsea cubeba
CATCATCCAAGCGCAAACTCCAATCTTTTCTACTTGGATTAACCGTCTTTTCAAGGATGGACTTGATCTCTCGATTTGACACTTCTGCCTGTCCACTAGTTTGCGGATGATAGGCAGTTGACACCTTATGGGTCACATGGTACTTTTTCAGCAAAGTCTCCACAACTCGATTGCAAAAGTGAGTGCCTCGATCACTTATTAGAGCTCTTGGAATTCCAAACCTGGAGAATATGTTAGACTTGATAAAATCTGTTACAACTTTAGAATCATCAGTCCTGGTGGCTTTAGCTTCCACCCATTTCGAAACATAATCAACAGCAAGCAAAATATAAACATAACCGAAAGAAACAGGGAACGGTCCCATGAAATCGATGCCCCAAACATCAAAAATTTCGCAAAATAGTATGGGGTATTGTGGCATCTCATTCCTTTGGGATATATTACCTGTCTTTTGACAATGAACGCATGACTTACAAAAAGAATATGAATCTCGGACTAAAGACGGCCAATAGAAACCACATTCTAGCACTTTTCTCGCCGTCCTCTTAGCTCCGAAGTGACCTCCACAAGCATAAGAATGACAAAAGGTGAGAATAGAAATAATTTCATGTTCAGGAACGCACCTTCTTATCACTTGATCTGCACAATGCTTCCATAAGTATGGGTCATCCCACACATAGTATTTGCAATCACTCTTGATCTTATCTCTTTGAGCCTTAGATAAACCAGGAGGCAACATATTAGTAACCAAATAATTTACAATATTTGCATACCAAGGTAATGTCGCACTCGCGAAGAACAATTGCTCATCAGGGAACGTTTCCCGCAGAGGAAGTTCATCTTCCACATGTACTAAACGACTCAAATGATCTGCGACACGATTTTCTGTCCCTCTGTTGTCTTTGATCTCCACATCAAATTCACTCAAGAGAAGTATCCATCTTATTAATCTTGGTTTTGCCTCTTTTTTCGTCATTAAATAACGAAGAGCTGCATGATCAGAGTAAACAATGACTTTAGTACCAAGCAAATAAGATCGAAATTTTTCTAAAGCAAAAACAACAGCTAAAAGTTCTTTTTCCGTAGTAGAATAATTTCTCTGGGCATCATTCAAAGTTCTTGAAGCATAATAAATGGCATGAGGTGCTTTTCCAATCCTCTGACCCAAAACAGCGCCTACTGCATAGTCACTTGCGTCGCACATTATCTCGAAAGGATTGTTCCAATCAGGGGGCTGGATAACTGGGGTAGAAGTCAACAGTTCCGTCAGCTTATCAAATGCCTTTTTACATTCTTCACCAAACTCAAAAATCACATCCTTTTGTAGCAACTTGCATGGGGGTAACGCTATTTTGGAGAAGTCCTTGATGAATCTTCTATAAAAACCTGCATGTCCAAGAAAAGAACGAACTTCCCGCACAGTAGTGGGATAAGGTAAAGATTGAATAATATCAACTTTAGCTTTATCTACCTCAATTCCCTTAGATGAAACAACATGACCCAAAACTATACCTTGTGCAACCACAAAATGACATTTTTCAGAATTTAACACAAGGTTAGTTTCGATGCATCTTTGAAGAACAAGTGTAAGGTTATGCAAACAATTATCAAAGGAGTCTTCATAAACTGTGAAATCATCCATAAAGACTTCTATGATATGCTCAATATAATCTGAAAATATGCTAACCATACACCTTTGGAAAGTGGCCGGGGCATAGCAAAGGCCAAAGGGCATGCGACGATATGCAAAAGTCCCAAATGGACATGTAAAAGTCGTCTTTTCTTGATCCTCCGGAGCAATCACAATTTGAAAATAACCTGAATAACCATCAAGAAAACAATAGTAAGAATGACCAGCTAACCTTTCAAGCATTTGATCAATAAAAGGTAAAGGGAAGTGGTCCTTGCGGGTTACAGCATTTAATTTCCTATAATCTATACAAACCCGCCACCCATTCTGAATACGGGTAGGAACTAACTTATCATTCTGATTTTTCACAACAGTTATTCTAGTCATTTTGGAACCACTTGAACTGGGCTAACCCAATTGCTATCTGAAATAGGATAAATCACTCCAACTGCAAGAAGTTTGAGGATCTCCTTTTTCACAACTTCCATCATGGGCGGGTTCAATCTTCTTTGCGGTTGACGGGAATTTTTTGGCTCCCTCTTCAAGTAAGATACGATGCATGCATGTAGACGGGCTAATTCCTTTAATATCCGCAACTGTCCAACCAATAGCCGTCTTATGCTCCTTAAGGACCTGCACAAGCTTTTCTTCTTGCGGTGCACTAAGTGTACTGGAGATGATCACTGGTAACGTTCCTCCGTCTCCAAGGAATACGTACTTGAGGTGACTAGGGCGAGGCTTCAAATCTGGAATGGGGCCCTGCAAAACAGAGGGTAAAGGCCTCTCGTTAGAAACTGGTAAAGCAATAAAAGAAACGTTACCTGACTACTGAAACTTTGGAAAATCAGTCAATGCTGCAACAGTTTCCTGCAGATCAGTACTTAAGGCTAACTCCTCATTCTCCTTCTCAAGATGCTTACTAATGGCAACTTCCAATGCATCTGTTCCATCAAGTTCAAAAACTTCCTGTGTTAAAGAATCAATCACATCAATAGAATAAACAAGATTATCATCACTGGGATATTTCATGGCATCATAAATATTAAACTTAACAATTTCACCATCAAATTCCATGGTAAGTGTGCCACTATGAACGTCCAACACATAACTCCTCTATTTATTTCCACCAAGCCACCTCCTCTTTCTAATTGAAATAGAAGTCTCACTTCTCTAACATTTAGTAACTCTCTTCTTTTACTAATTAAAATAGAAGTCTCTCTTCCATTAATAATCAGTAACTTTACTTTTATCACAATTCGAAGTCTCACTTCAAATAGGATTAGTAATTTACTATTACCACTATTAGAAGTCTTACTTCAAATAGAAATAGTAACTTTTCTTTTAGAGTTAAACTAGAATTAGTATATTTCTAATAACTTGGGCTAGCATGGGGACCACTAGGGATTCCTTAGAAAGCTGACTCCAACTGGGACATGCGACCCCACATCTCATGTGCAATTCGGGCCCACAATTAATTACAAATAACTCCACTATATAAATGCAATTGAACTCCTGTCTTAGGAATAAATTACTTAGAAGACCCTAAACTTCCCTATGACCACAGGTAGGCCCCTCCATCCATATTCATGGATCAATTGGACTTGTCCTCCAAAATAGATCTACATCTTATTATCCTTGAGTCCCAATTAACTATAATGATTATAGGTACCTTTCCAATTAACTCTTAATTGGAATGAGTGCGCACTTACCAATGATAAATCCATTAATTGGCATAAAGGGGATATTAAGGATAGATTTCATCTTGACCATTGCATGTTCCCATAGCTCTACTACCACGTACCCAAACCACCGAGGTGTTGACCTATAATTGGCCTCACTCATTGGTGACTCAAAGCAAATGAATAGATAGAAATATGAGTTCATTAATGTGAGAACCCGACCCTAGATTTCCTGATTTAGCGTGGTTTTAATCGTTGATTTATTTTCTCAGTGGGTTTACCGGTTGTTTGATCAAATTTCTGAGTTTGATTATATTTTCTTTGGTTTTGGGAAGTTTTGAAAACCAGTGAACCTAGACAATGACCGTAGGGTCCCATTTGTTTTGTGTGGTCATTGTGGAGAGATTCTCTTTTATTTCTAAAAATTCTCATTTCAGCTTCGTTTGACTAATCTCGCCATTCCCTACAACTTTCGTGTTCACTCCGTGCCCATCTGAAGCTCCGAAAATCAGTTTTTCCAGCCCTGGGAGGCAAAATCAGTCTTTTTACACTAAATCTGGCCCCAAATTTCGAGATCTCAGAACCTTGCCAAATATATACTTTTTGAAAACTAGATTTTATGAGAAACATTTCTCTCTTCTTTGTCGATCGCATTCGAGGCCTAGAAACCGATGTTTTAACACTTGAATCCATTATTTTGATCCCTTTGACCAAACAGTTGACTTTTTCTGTGGACCCCGAAAGTATATCAATATTAACCTTGTTCGAAAGATAATTTTATTTCGGACACTTTTCATGTTTTAAGTTTCTTGATCCGAGGTCTAGAAAGCCCTCTAATCTTCATTGCAAGTTTTAAGTGTTTCTAAGTGTGGTGGGGCCCATACCGACCCATTATAAAAAGCACCACTCCTCTCCCTTCTTCCCCAAAACCGTCCTAGCACAGCAAGGGAGGAGTTTCAGCTCCTTTGAGAGCTTCTTCTCATTCCTTCTTCTTCATCTTGCTTTTTCATCTCCAACCCCTTCCAAATCTTGCCCAAATGGAGAAATGGACTTCACCATCTTCTTCTTCACCTTGAGAGCTTCATCTTGATACCATTGGAGAGGAAAACCAAGCTTTCCAAGATTCCTTTTTGAACTAACCTTGCCTTTTGAAGGACTTCCAAGTAAGCTCTCCTCCTAATCTTTTAGATTTGTGTTTGTTTAGCCCTTGAGACTCTCCATTTTCATTATTGGAAGTTTTCTATTTCTATTTCTTAGTTTTGACATTTTAGGGCTTGTTTTTGGGGGTTTTGTGTAGATTGGTGTTTTTGGCTTGGAGGTTGTGATTAGAGCTTGATTTGCTTAGCTTTGGACCTAAGGCAAGTGGATGAAATGATATATTGATGTATTTCATGCTTTATGCACATAGTTGGTTTTCATTAATGACTTTTGATTTGCCTAAACCTTGTTTCATGCTATATCTTTCATTGATTTCGAAATGTGCTTGTAAAAATATCTTTCCAGCTCATTACTTTCTTGAAAATGTCACATTGATTGCTTTTAGTTTGATTTACAAAATGTATGGATTTTTATGTGCTTTGGATGATGAAATGAGAAGAATTGATGGGAGTGATTTGTAGAATGTTTGATGAAGGTTGAATGGGGGTTCTTGGAGGGGTTTTGAGACCCTCAGATGTATGTAAAAAGGGTGCTCATAATGTATTGAAAGAGGAGAAGAAGAAGAGCAGAACTGCATGCAGAAAATAGGTTTCTAGACAGTTCGCTCGAGCGACCTTGACACATCGCTCGAGCGAACCCGTCACAGAACCTTGTTGGCTCGAGCCAACCCTCTGATCGCTCGAGCTAACCTGATTCGAGCAGGTCCGCTCGAGCGAACCCTAGATAGAGAACAGTTCGCCCGAGCGAACTTTCCAGTCCGCTCGAGCGAACTGCCTGTTAAGCCCGGATCAACACTTGAAGACTTGGAACATTGTTTTTAGGCTTGGGGAGGTACTGTTTGGAGCCCCAATGCAATGTAAGGCATCGTATGAAGTTCGAAGGAAGGAGAAATCCCATTATGGAGATTCATTGAGGATTTTCTAGGTTGGTCAATGTGTATAAGGACCCGCGATGTCCCTAATTCTTAAAAGAGTACCAATTTATATCATAACCGACATATGAAACCCTATTCACATTGGCCCAATCTTGAAACCTCAATGCCTAGCCCGGAAATGTATGAGAACCCACTCGTATTTGATTTTAACTAAACTTTTACTCTTGGATTTCAAATCCACGTTATGTGACTAGACTTGCCCTGAGAGTATTGAAAGTATTGCTTTAGCATATTGCTAACCCATATATGCCCGTCCCGATACTGATATGTTTTTGTGACTACGAGCACCCCGTCCCGTTATGTGTATTAAATTGTTTCGATTTTCGCATGTTACCTATGAGTCGGCACCACTAAGCTTGGATAACCTTATCAGTTTGATCCACCGGTTTGGATATTCCCCCTTTTGTTATACCAGCTGCAGCATGGTTCCCGCCCCGCCTCGATATACCCGTTCGCTACCGTCGTCCCGCAGAGTATTATATGTATTTATTGTATAAAATCGTTGACTCTCCTCACCTCGTGTGACTGAGGTCAACGTCGTTGACTCTCCTCACCTCGTGTGATTGAGGTCAATGTCCCGATGTGCTCTCATCACTTTTGTGAGAGAGGATTTAGCTTTGTGTGGTTGCCATCTTGTTAGTTCCCGAATCATTGGTACCTTTACATGATTTTATCACATATGTATCTCTTATAAATGATGTATTCTTCTTTTATGAAATTCATGATTTGTACAGGTTTCAATGTATTCCCCAAGGTATCATTGTTTAAAATTATTGCTATGTCTTTTCACACAGAATTCCCGACTTGCCAAATATACATGTTTTTACATGATTTAAATGACTACACGTTTTGTCAAGTATTCGTGTTTTATACATGCTTTAAAGGAATACAGGATTTGTCGGATATTCATGATTTCTTATACATTGTAATTATGTACAACTTTTTATCAGATAACATGATTCATTACATGTTTTATCATTTAGTATATTGTCATATCTTTTCACCCACCTGCCAGACCATCGTGTGTGACCCACTACTTTGGTACTCAGGTTCAAATTTCTTGCCCGAGTTGAGTGCACGTGATGGCTATGGAGTCATGAGTTTACAGGTTGTTGTGTCGGCTATGTCGTGTAGACATTGAGCTTGACATCGGAGCTATGTCACATATGGGGTAGTGACTATTAGATTGTTTTTGTATGGCTTTTATTAGCACCTTTTCTCGGGATTATAATTAATATACATTGTTATTTGTAACTTGAACATATGTGGGAATATAATATCCAGATACTGTCAGCTCTGTATTTTCTTATAATGGTTTGTTCCAGTCTGATGTGTTCATTGATATGGTAACAATATGTTAATGGTTAAGTGCGACATGGAATCCAATGGCCACGGACTTCGGGTCGCAATGCCACAAAAACTTCCGTAAAAATATTCAGGATGTGTTGGAACGTGTTATCCTCACACACGCGGATCTTAGGAAAAACATAATCTTCACTTAACTCCCATTTTTCACGGCCCCTCGGGTTTGGGGTCGTGACAATTAATGTCTCAGGATTGAGAGCCTATTATTAGGAAATTATGAGAGCAAACTTTAAAGTAAAGACAGTGTTCATAAGGTGCTGCTCATGGTCCTTCAATACATCTAATGTACCAGCACGATAATTCAGAATCTTCCATTCTGATGATAGAGACAAACACACTATCTCATAGTAATCAAAGTACTGCAACCTTATCAGATGAGATGTCCAGTCTCATCACAGGTTGTGAAGAAATTCAAGTATAAGATTTGCTATACATGTCTCTCGTATGTGGATCTCATCTATACACTTGTATTACATCTAGTATAGTTATGGACTCCGGTTCATCTCATGAACCATTATGTCATTCGTATTGGTTATGTGCTAATAAGTAATAAAACACCATTCATCTCATGAAAGGAAAGCATGAATATATAGATAAATAAAGAAATTAATTAATTTATTATATCATCTACCGGATTGAGTCCATATAAACTAATAATCTCCCACTTGGGCTCAATGCCAGTCAAGGTTGCATCTCATGCCCATCCCATCTACTTATAGCCCAAAAGACTTTGGAAGTCAAAAGCTTAGTAAAGGGATCTATCAGATTGTCTGTAGAGGCTATCTTGGTGATCATAACATCACCTCTCTGCACAATCTGTCTGACCATGTCTAACTTTCTCTGTACATGCTTTTTGGTTCCTGGGCTCCTTGGACTTAGCGATTGCCTTGCTGTTATCACTGTAAACTGTAATCGGCTGTCCTACCAAAAGTACCACTCCTAGTTCCATAAGAAATCTTTTGAGCCAATCTGCTTCTCAAGCGGCTACAGCATAAACACATACCCAGAAGTTGATTTCTTGGAATCCTGATCTGACTTGAAATCAGAATCTATGTATCCGACTGGAATTAACTCATCACTGTTGTAAATCAACATGTGATCTGTAGTCCTTCTCAAGTATTTGAGAACACATCTTACAGCAGTTCAATGATAAGGACCTGGGTTAGGCTGATATCTGCTGACTAGGCCAATTGCGTGACAGATATACGGTCTAGTACAAAGTATAGCAAACCATACCAGCACCCTATCTATGTACGTATCATGGGATAAGCCTATCATCCTATTTTTCTGATCTCAATGGAGTTTGATCCTGTCACGCCCCGAAACCGGGACCTGCAGCGAACCGATCTCGGGGTGCGAAATTTTGGAATAATTTGAAACTTTTTGTTATAGTTCCCAAGATCCGCGTGAATGAGGATAATCACATGCCAACACAATCAGAGTATATTTTTCGCGGAAGGTAAACATGGTGTTACGACCCGGAATCCGTGGCCATCGGGTTCCGTGTCGCACGCAACCAATTCCATAAAGCCATCACAAACAGACTGGCATAAATTATAAATCACAACACACTGAGCTAGTAGTAACAAATCTATTATTTCCCATATTCAAATTTCAATTAACAAGTGTCTTAATTACAAACCCAAAGAAAAAGGCTGATAAAGCCATACAAAGATATATCCAACTAAACAGAAATACTACCCTCAAAGGTTTAATACGAACTCCGGTGCCAAACCTGACATCTAAATGACATCAACGGGCAGCCTCTCACGTCAGACCGGCGGTCCCACCGCCTCCTCTGATCAAGCACCTACAAACAGAAAGGGAAGGAACTGGCACCAAACAAAAGGGTCAGACACGACGGTCTGGCAAGCAAATAATCAAGTAATATGAAATAAAAGAACAGACATAAAACTAGACGAAATCATCGTAAAACCGAATAAGTAGTCTAAACAATAATAACAATAAATCACGATAAGACGATCGAAAGACCGAACATGAATATCAAAGCAATAAACGAACAGTCTCTAAAGCATAAATGTCTCGAAAAGATAACCACCTAAGCAAAGCATTTAATAATTGGAAATACATTTAAAGACTGAATAGTAGAAACAATACGATAAAGGTCGATATCGTAAACATTAAACAAATCAAAGCATAGAAAGCATAACCGACAATAATCATAAACTAAAGTAATATGCAGATAAAACACTGGCGACCACAAATAGCTAAATCCTCCTATTACCGAAGTAATAAGAGCAGACAGAGCGTAGCCACTGAACGTGGTACTAAACAGAGGATCAGAACCATAGCCATACAAATGGGACCGGCAGATCATTACCGTTGCCATGGTCGGTACAGACGGAATCCAAGCTGCAGCTGGCGGACAGAGTAAAGATCCCAAGCCGGGTGATCAGCCCGACAAGGTGACCTAAGCCTAGTGGTGCCTTTAGTTTTCAAAACTCGAACGGATACAAATCTAACATAATACTAATCCCTTTGGCTCAGGGGCTCGCACCACATAGCTCTGGCCCCGTCTTGCCTCGGGGTTTTGTTTTCGGAATCATAGCCTCTTTGGCTCATGGGCTCACACCACATAGCTCTGGCCCCGTCTTGCCTCGAGGTTTTATTTTCAAATACGAGTCTTATCAAAACAATAATCTCATCGAAGAAATCCCGAATGTGACAAACATAATTCAATCTCTTTTCAAATCGAATCGGAGAAAAACACACGAATATCTATGATAACCCGTTCAAATACGCATCAAGGTGATTTGTATAAAATCATACGGTCAATCCTTTCGAACGTGGAAAGCCACATGATTTTATAACAAATCATCGATGCTATTTGAATTAGTTCACCAAAGAAAACAAATACAAATACAAATACAAATACCTATTCTGACTTGAAATGGAATGGATAGTGGAGAATGACTTAATGACTTACCAAGGAACCATCTCAATGCACATTTAACCTTTAAACATTGATAAATAAGGAATGTGTTTGATGCCAATGAAAATCCATAATATTTAAATGATAAAGTGCACATTGAGACCCGAAAGGTTCCCGGATAATCTCACATACGCTCATTCCCACATCATTCCCATTTCACAAATTTCCAAGTACCAAAAGTAATGTCAAAACTCTTGAAAACAGGCCCATAACTGGCCTTAAACCAAGTCCAAATAACCTACTCATTTAGCCCAAAGTAGCCCCTTTAAACAAGGCCTAAACCATTATTAAAACAGTCCAAACACTAAGCTTGATTGACCCACGAAACACATTTCAAAAACAGCCCAAAGCTAAACATTTATTGGCCCACAAAACATATTTTTAAAAACAACCCAAAACTAAACTTTAACCGAGCCCACAAAAACTGATTTTTAAAGCGACCAAAACCAACCTGAACAGGCCCACAAAACTGAACCTAAGATTACTCAATATCAGGTTTTACACTGGCCCAAAATCTGACTTTGAATGCCCACAAAACAGATTTTCAGATCAGCCCAAAACTAGACTTTGAAAGGCCCACTAAACTGTTTTTAAAATCGCCCAAAACTGGCCTTGAACAGGCCCACAAAACAGTCTCAAAAACAGCCCACAACTGAACTTAAAAACGACCCAAAAACTGCTTTGAATCAGGCCCAAAGGAACCCAAACAAACTGGCCCACAAAATCCTCAAAATAGGCCCGGACCCGAGCCCAGACTGAGCTGGGCTCGCTCGAGCGGACCCAGGTCCGCTCGAGCGGACCTAGACAGAAGCTGGGTCGCTCGAGCGGACCCAGACAGTGCCTGGTCCGCTCGAGCGACCCAGTGGGTCGCTCGAGCGGACTGGGCCTGCCCAGTCCAGCCCGAGTGTGCAAATTGTTGCATTTTTTCCTCTTTTCTTGATTCTTTTGATTCCTTTTTTCTTTCATACTGATTTCCATGGATTGTTGGGCCCTTCCTTGACCTTCCAAACTCATCAAACCATCCATAAATCATTCTAATTAATCCCAACACAATACTTTTTAAAGCAAGTTTTCTTCCCTTTCTTTGAACACCCTATTTAACACAAGGAAATCAAGTTTTCTACATCACCAAGATGAAAGCCACTTCCAACACATTACAAGACCATACATAAAAGGGAAATCCACACAACATTGGTTCATTCAATCAAAGAAAAACCATGATCAAAGAAGATTAGCATAAAGAGAAGAAAATCATGAAATATAACCAAATGAGAGAAAACATCATATTAATTGGAAATCCACTTGCCTTGGTCAAGAGAAGATGCAAAAACACTCCATGAAGGTCCTCTCATGGCCTCAAGCTCCAAAATTTCAAAATCCCCAAAATAGCTCAAGAGAAACCCTAAAAATCCAATCCATTGCAAACCTCCATGAAAACCCATTGCATAAATGATAAAACCCTTCAAAATGGTTTGGAAAACCAAGATTTGGAGAAAGAAATCCATTGCTCACCTTATAAAAGCCCAAACCAAGAAGAAATGCAAGAAAAGGTGGTCTCCCCTAGCTCAAATCTCTTGCAAAAGACATCTAAGGAAAGCTCGGAGAGAGGAGAAGAGAATGGGAAGCTCCAATCTCCATTTAGCATCAAGGGAGGAGGGATACATGAGGAGAGAGAAAGGGCTGGGAGAGAAAACCCTACTCCCCTTTTCTTGTTGCAGGAAAAAGAAGAATGGGAGAGAAGAGGAACCCAATGGGGTTTTATAGAACAAATGGGCTGGGCCCCATGGGCCCCAAACTTACCAAAGCTGAAACTAATGTTTGCGGGTCCCGAATGAAAACGACGAAGAAGACAAAAATGCTCAGCGAAATATCTAGTTTCCGAAAAGTATATTTTCCCTAATTTCTGAAATTTTCGAAATTCATGGACAGATTTAGTGAAAATGTCATTTTTGCCCTTTTTTCCTCGAAAAACGTGATTTCTGAGTATCAAACCAAAATGATTAAAACATGAAAGTTGTTAAACTTCATAAAATAAGTCGAAATACACCAAATCCAGAATTTTTAGAAATCCAAAGTAATTTCCCATAAAAATACAAATCATAAGGACCGGGTCAAACTAAAGTCAATGGTCTACAAAATCTCCAAGGCAAGGAAAAATCCGGTCAAACTCAAATACGCGGTCAAACTAAATCAAATCTCGCTTAAAAAGCTAAACCACGATTAAAACAATGCTAAACAAAAGGATTGGGGTCGGGATCTTACAGATCCCTAGGATGTAGCTAGCTTGTCCCAAGTTCTTCATATATCAAAAGTCTTAGCCAACCAAAACTTTTACTGTTGACAACATCCCTATCACTCCTTAGGAGAAGGATGTCGTCGAAAACTACCCTGCCTTGTTCACTTTTCATGTACACACATGACTCATCCGGATTCTGACAAAAAAATCAAAAGACTTGATTGCCTTATCTAAACGGATGTTCCTACTCCGGATGCTTGCTTCAGTCCATAAATGGAATTCTGCAGCTTTGCAAACTCTTTGCTCTTGGTTGGCTATAAAAAAAATGTCTGGATGCATCATATAGATGTCTTCCTCAAGATGGCCGTCGAGAAAAGCCGTCTTGACTTCCATTTGCCAAATCTCGTAATCGAGATGCATCGCAATGGTTAAGAGTATCAGATGGACTTGAACATGGTTACCGGAGAGAAGGTTTCCTCATAATTAAAATCTTCTTTGAGTATATTCTTTCGCTACAAGCCTGACCTTAAAGGTCTCAACTCTTCCATCTGGTTCTCTCTTTCTCTTGTAGACTCACTTGCACCCAATAGGTTTAATATTGGCAGGCAAGTCCACAAGTGTCCAGACCTAATTGGAGTACATAGACTCCATCTTAGCTTTCATAGCATCTTGCCAACTTCGGGAATCTTTGTCATTGATTGCTTTATCATAGTTATAGAGATCTTGTTCCAGTTCTTCCGGAATTGCCTCGTATGACTCTCCCAAAAACGAGAACCTGTCAAGAGGGCCTGACAATACTCTCACTACGACGAGGCACTGGTGTAACTACTGGGTCAGATATGGGCGGATTTACTTAAAGTTTGGTTATTCTTGGATTTGGAATTGATCGCTCTTGAATTTCTTCTAAGATAACCTTTCTAGAGATTTCCGGTTAATTATATAATCTTCCTCCAGAGAACTGCATTGGTGCTGACAAGCACTTTATGCTCTATGGGATTATAGAATAACCAATCTTTAGTTCTTTTGGGATATTCTATAAACGTATATACATCCGACTTCAATTCCAACTAATCTGTCTTAACCTTTAGCACGTGTGCCGGACATTCCTAAAAACGTTGTAGACTAGGCTTTCGCCCGATCCATAACTCCCGGGGAGTCTCACGTATAGCTTTAGATTGAATGAGGTTTAGTATATACATTGCAGTTTCCAAATATATCCTAAAATATAGGTAATCCTGAGAAACTCAACATAGACCTAATCATATCTAAAAGAGTCTGGTTCCTTCTTTCTGCTACTCCGTTCTGTTAAGGCATACTAGGAGTAGACAACTAGGATAGAATCTCATTTTCGGATAAGTATCCCATAAAATTAGTGGAGAGATATTCGCCTCATCGATCTCATCGAAGAAGAAGAGGAGAGGCTGAGTAACGGCTCAAGAAAGTGTCCATGCGTACCTTTCTTATGGAATGTCGTCTTATTTATAGAGGATTCTACCTGATATCTTAGAGTGGGCCCCAAGATTTGATAGGAATGATCTCATTAGCCCACCAAGTAATAAATGCGGGTCCATCATAGCCGACAAAGCATTTATTGCCAGTCCAATCAGCCCACGTCGCATTAAATGCACGTCATGTTGGGCCTGATCGTGTTTCAAGCCTTTGGCGGTAGAGGTCCCATCGGATCCATCCTCGGGCTCTGCCCTGATTTGGCTAAAGCTGCTGGATGCCGCCTTGTCAGCGATCTGGCGAAGATTGTGGACGGATGGGATGGCCCATCTGTTCTGTTCCAATGGCACGTGCCCGTACTCTGCCACGTGTCAGATGACGTGGTGGAGGTAGGGGCGAGACTATGGTTTTTTATCTTGGCTGCCGACCCGACTTCCTCAGCCGGGGTCAGGCGCACAACCGAGGTCAGCCTTCGTAGCCGAGCTCAGTATGAACAGCCGAAGTCAGTGCTGGTTTCGGCCAAGGCTCTGACCCTGCTGCCAAGGTGTGTCTGGACGGCACGTGGGTGCGCTAATTGACGTCTTATCGCCGAGATCAGAAAAACCTTGGTGTCTTGAAAATCTCCCCACACAATTGCCCCTAGTTTGTGACTTCTTAGGGGCCCTAGCCTTTAGAGGTCAAAAGCTAGAGAGTCTGATTGGAGACGTTCGATCATTACCCGGCGCCGTTCCGACTCTTCGAGGTAATCAATATCTCGCCTGCTTACCACGGGAAACAAGCTGGGAGTTATACTTGTCGGTTCATTACTGACTGTGCCGTCAGTTTGATGAGACAGGCGCGAATTGCAATGCTGCCTTTTCGAATTCCCAAATGGTGCCCAAGGAGGGTTTCCTTCCCCTTATAAATAGGGGAGTCTTCTTCTGCTCTACCTTCTTTATTTTCTCTTCTGATTTTCATTCTGTCCTTCATCTTTACTCTCAAGATCCTTCCAGAGTTTTTCAGGCGAGGACGACTGCGAAACGATGAGGATATCGCGTGCCCAGACTGATTCTCGTTCCTGACTCGCCCTTCCGCTCCTGTAAGTCATCTCGAGCCTCTGTCTTTTTAGGGTTTTTCCCCTCTAGGTTTTCTTCCTGCCTCTCTTCCCTCCTAGGTTATAGAAATGGCCAGTCGTAGGTTCCAGTTAGAGACACCTGAGGGTATAGCTAGGTTCAGGGGGACGTATAATATTCCGGAGGGCGTCCGCCTCAGGCCGGCGCTCCCTCTGATCATGCCTTGCGCTGCTGGTCTGGCGGCTGGATGCCGTTTCCCTTGGTTTCTGTAATCGAGGGTGGGTTAGGTTTCCCCTACACCCCCTGCTTAGGGCCTGCCTCAGTGCTTGGTCCTTTGCCCCCTGTCAGTTGATGCCCAACGGCTACAAGGTCATCATGGGCACGGCCAAGCTAAACGAGGTTTTAGGGATCGACCTCGGTGTGCACGACATCGAGGACGCATATGACATCTGCAAGGCAAGGGGAGGCAACTACTACCTCCGGGTAAAACAGCTCCGGAAGGGCTTCGTTTCAGCCTTAGAGGATTCAAATAAGAACGCCGAGGACGATCTCTTCTGCGTCTCGGGGGATTGGGAGTTCGGCGCCGGTGAGGACAGAACACACATAGTCCCGCGCCACCTCGGGGTCGTCCCAAGTAAATATTGCCCCTTCCTTTTGTATTTATTTTACTTATCCTTCAAATTGCCGAACTAATGTCTTGTCTTGTCGTGCAGAACTTCGAAAGAGGCAGCATCGCGCGTCGCGTGACGGTTGGAAGAAAAGCGTTACTGACCATAAGAAGGTCAAAAAGTATACTAGGTACGAGAACAGGGCGGCTTGGAAGCTGCTGGGCTATACGCCGAGGTACCGCGGCCACTACAAAAGGGTCGAGACAATGCAGGAGGGTGAGCGGCAGACCGGCGTTCCTCCCGTCACATTGGCCTTGCCCAGTGGTATTCCGCTGACTGATCCAACTGCCGGCCGAATTGCATCCGGTGCCAAGGCGTCCACCTCCACTAGCTCGGGGTCAGTAAGCTTGAGAGCGGTTGTAGAGGCTTATTCCTCTGATCAGGGAGAGAGGATAGAAGGGGATCTGCCTCTTCCAAAGACCAAGGACCTGACCGCCAGGTTCAAGGGACGGTATTCTTCCTCTTCGGCAGTGCCTCATTCTGCCAGTACTCGCGCAGCCTCGGGCTCGGGTGGAGCCGCGGTCTCTTCCGCCCTTATCATCGCCCCGGGTGAGGGAACCCGACGACACTCTCCCAACAGTCGGAGGGACGGATCTCCGTTGAGTAAGAGTTCCAAGACGGGGGAGAAAGATTCGGGGACGGAGCAGGCCCCAAAGGGCAAGACGCCTGCCCGCGTCTTTAGAGGTAAGGCCCCAACTAAAAAGAGCGTGCCAGCGGACAGGGCTCCATCCGAGATGGGACGTGAAATCAGCGGACCTTCGGGACAAGGCTCCGGATTGGCCTCGGGGTCTCATCCCGTGGTGCCGGCACCGTGGAGGCCGAAGCTGGAGACTCAGCCCGGGAGGCCCCTGAACGTGATGGACCGGGTAGCTGGGAGCCCTAGGAACCCTTCAGTCATCGGGGTGCTTGCTAGGGCTTGCGCCCTCCCACACGACATGGAGCAGCACGCGAAGTACGACAATGAGTGCCTGCTAGCTTCGGCGATTCAGGCTGCTCTCATAGTAAGTAACTCTTTAGTCATTCTTTGATAAAAGTTCTGCTTCGGCTACTTACATCTGATGGCTCCTTTTTGCAGAATGTACAGAGGCTCCAACTGGTCATGGAGAGGAGTGACAAGAATGTTTCCAGAGTGACCCAACTGGAAACTGAGAGGGAGAAGCTCAGGAAAGAGTTGGCGGACTTGACGCAGAGAAACGCCGAGCTGAATGCATAGATGGACGTGGCACTGCCAGCATCACTGACCTCATGTCGACGACCCACCAGCTGAGGGGGGAGATTCGGCTGAAGACGAAAAGGTCGCTCAAATTGGAGGCTGAGCTAGAGAAACAAAAGGCAGAGTCGGCGGCCGAATCGTCGAGGCACAATGCCAAACTGGCGGCTCAGCATGCCGAACTGGAGCGGCTGCTGAAGGAGAGTGCCGACTTCAAGTCTTCGCTGCGGGCCGAAGTCCATGCCGCCTTCCAGAAGGGAGTGGACCGGGCCACAGAGGACTATGAAAGGCAGGTGGAGGAGATAAGCTCCATTCTGTTCGAGGAGGGATGCCGGGCCGCATTGAAAGAGGCGGAGGTTCCTAAAGATCATCCGATCTATCAGAACTTACAGAAGTATTCAGGCCCGAAACCAGAATCGAGTCCTGCCCCACCGCCTGAGAGTCCCCGGATCGAAGTGCCTTCTGCTGACTCCCTCTAGGTCTTGGACGGTACTCCATCTCTTCCTCCTGCAAATGCCCTAGCAACGGTCGCGGCAACTGCTGAGACGGCCGGCCTTTCAGAGAAACAGTGAGGATGCTGCTCTAGTGGCCGAAGTCCCTGTAGTTTTTCAAATATTCTGATTGTATTTCCTGCTTTTAAATTGTAACCCTTTTATCCTTTGAATGAAAAGCCAAGTTATTCAGTCGAGTTGTCTCCTTTCTTTTCCTTTTGAGTCCGGCCTTTTTTCGTTTGAGTCCGGCTAAATGTTGTGGTATGAGAGATGCCTGAGTTGGAAAGAGGATACCTAGCGGTCTTCATAGTTATCCGCCCTGGTATCCTGCATCCCGAGGCTCATAAATAACAATAAGTACAGCGGTACGATCGATGCGGAAAATGAGCAGATGGCTCCACTTGTCACCATCGGATCTGCCGGTCAATTCATAAGAAATGTGTGTTCCACGCGAGGCATGGGAGACCTCACCCCATAAATAGGTCCTCGAGTACTGAGCCCTCCTCCCCTATATAAATAAGGGGGGTAAGTCTGCCAAAGATGAGGAAAAAAGAAACCAAATCAGTGGCCCCTTTCGTCCCTCACAGCCATGAGGATCCATCCGCCTCTGCCAGACACTCTGGTAGTTTCATCCCTTAGGAGTCCTTTAAAAGCCCCTGTTCTGAGTGAACCCTTTGCGACTAAAAACAATTCCCTCTGGGAGGGACTGTACCTGGCGGTCGCGGTCCGCGCGCTCTCTGAATCCGATCGCCACGGACTGCGCGTTCTCTGAACGCTGGTCTTTAATCAACTCCTGCCGATACTGTTGAGTGGAGGTCAACTCTTGTCGATGCGGTTGGGAGTTGGTTGAGGACTTGGTCCTGTGGCGATCTAAGCATCTGCAGCGGACCAGGAGCTTGTTTGCAAACTTTGGTCTCACTGACCAAAGGGTATTGTAGAGCTCCTAGCGCTGAGGACCAATGAAGATCAAAGTCTCCAAGCTTTCTTTTTTTTGTTTTTAAAGGACTGCAAGCCTCCTTATTGTATTTTTCTTTGCTTTTTTGCAACTCTTGTAATGAAGAGATTATAATTAATACAAATGGAGTTTTGATTCAGCTCAAACGGACTCTCTATTTCTGCATCTCTGTGCTATATTTTTTTTTTTGTACTTGCACTGCTTTTCTGCATCTCTGTGCTTCTGCTGCTTTGTCCTTTAAAGATTGTTATTGGCCGAGGTGAACCCAGAATTTTGAGTAACTCGGTTGTGCGAGCCCGGCCCCGGGATTAGTTTCGGGGGGGATATAACCCCAAAGTTTTGGGAGCGACTGGGTGTATGAACCATGAAGTCGGTCCCAGGGTGTATGAACCCAGAGTTTTTGGAGCGACTGGGTGTGTGAACCCTAAGTCAGTCCCTGGGTGCGTGAACCCAAAATTTTGAGAAGCCTGGGTGTATAAACCCAAGGTTAGTCTCAGGGTGTATGAACCCAAGTTTTGATAGCGACTGGGTGTATGAACCCTAAGTCAGTCCCTGGGTGCGTGAACCCAAAATTTTGAGAAGCTTGGGTGTATGAACCCGAGGTCAGTCTCAGGGTGTATGAACCCGAGTTTTGAGAGCGACTGGGTGTATGAACCCTAAGTCAGTCCCTGGGTGCGTGAACCCAAAATTTTGAGAAGCCTGGGTGTATGAACCCGAGGTCAGTCTCAGGGTGTATAAACCCGAGTTTTGAGAGCGACTGGGTGTATGAACCCCTGCTGCCGAACTCCGATATAATGGCACAAATTGATGACAGGGCGAAAGCTGCTTTTATTGATCATGGAATTTTCATTACATCTGTAGAAAAAGAACTTCTTGAGGTGGGTTGCATTGCATGATCTCGGCAACCGCCTGCCTTCCAAGTCCTCGAGCTTGTACGAAGATCGCCCTGCTACCGAAACCACCCTGAATGGGCCATGCCAGTTTGGGGCTAGTTTGCCTTCGTTTGGATCCCTGTCTGCCCGGAGGGTCTTATTCTGGACCAGTTCTCCTACCGAGAAACCCCCATCCTTGACTCTTTCGTTGTACCCTCTGGCTAGCCGTTGCTGGTAGTCGGCCAGTCGTATGGCCGCTGCTTCTCGGCGTTCGTCGGCCAGATCCAGTTCAATCGCCAGGTTCATCTCGTTTCGGCCTTGATCGACAAGTTCTGACCTCAGGGTAGGGAGGCCAATCTTTAGGGGAATGACTGCTTCCATCCCATAGGCCAAAGAGAAAGGTGTTGCCGAAGTAGAACGCCTTGGGGTTGTCCTGTACGCCCATAGAACGCTAGGGAGCTCCTCTACCCATCTTCCTTTTGCCCGGTCCAATCGATTTTTCAAGCCGTTAAGTAATACTTTGTTAGAAATCTCGGCCCGACCATTGCTTTGCTGGTACGCCGGGGTGGAGTAGTGGTTCCTGATGCCATGCCTTTGACAGAAGCTTCTGAAGAAGTTGGAGTCGAACTGAGTCCCGTTGTCCGAGATCAGAGTCCTAGGGATGCCGAACCTTGTAATGATATTCTTCCACACGAAATTCTTGGAATCCCTCTCGGTGATGGAAAACAGCGGTTCAGCTTCTACCTATTTTGTGAAATAATCCGTGGCAACTATCAGCCATCTTTTGTTCCCTGGAGCCCGGTGGAGAGGTCCCACAATGTCCAGCCCCCATTGGGCAAAGGGCCACAGGCTAGAGAGGGGGCTCAGGTCCTGCGCTGGCTGATGAAGGGAATGGGAGAACTTCTGGCACATTTCACACTTCCTTGCGTATATCTGCGCGTCCTTCTGCATGTACGGCCACCAGTAACCTTGGCTGATAGCTTGGTATGCCAGCGATCGTCCTCCAATGTGGCTTCCACAAATTCCTTCGTGAGTCTCCTACAAAAACTCGTCAACCTTGCTCGGATGAACGCATTGGGGTAGGGACATGTGAAGGATTTTCTGTAGAGCTTGCCTTCGGAAGACAGCCAGAATTGAGCTGCCTTGAGTCTGATCCGGTGAGCTTCATTTTTGTCTTCGGGGAGCTGATCGTATTTGAGGCTGGTAGGAAATGATCGGGTCCATCCAACTTGGGCCAAGATCAACGCATAGAACCTGCCGAGATGGATGGAGCTCTAAGCTTGATCTCGGTATCAACCCAACCTCAACAGTTCTTTTCTTTCCTGCTTCGACAGCGGAGGCCAGGTTTGCGAGCGCATCAGCATACATGTTAGTGACCTGGAGATCTGCCTGACTTCGGCTGTCTGGAAATGAGTGAGAAGTTTCTTTGCGAGGGCTAGATAGGCCGCCATCCTGTCGTCCCGGGCTTGGTAATCCCCAGTTAGCTGGCTTGTGACCAATTGTGAATCACTAAAGACCACCAATTGCCGGGCTCCGAGGATTTGGGCGCTGTTTAGTCCCGCAATCAGAGCCTCGTACTCAACTTCGTTGTTTGTTGCTTTGAAGTCCAGGGTCAGAGCTTGTTCTATGACCAATCCTTCTGGCGATTGGAGGACTATGCCCGCGCCAGCTCTCTTGGAAGTAGATGAGCCGTCAATGAAGACTTTACATGCCGAGTTAAAGGCTTGGCATCGAGATAGTTCATCGACCTCGGTGGCTTCGCTTTCATGCCTTATGCCCCCCAGTTTGGTGCCGGGCTGGGTTGAAGCCGAGCTCGGAGAAACGAACTCAACAATGAAGTCTGCCAAGATCTGGGCTTTGATCGCAGTCCTGGGTTGATATTGGATATCATACTGCCCCAGTTCGACCGCCCACTTGGAGATCCTACCTGAAAAGTCAGCTTTTCTGAAAATAGACCGGAGTGGGTGCTCCATAACAACCACAATGGTATGGGATTGGAAGTAATGAGAGAGCTTACGAGAGGCACTGACGAGTGCTAGCGCGAGCTTCTCGAATAAGAGGTATCTGGTCTCGGCGTCAAGAAGGATCTTGCTCGTGTAATAGATAATTTTTCGTAATTTATCTTCCTCTTTAACGAGGATAGAGCTCACCGCATGATCCAAGACTGCCAGATACAAATACAATGTCTCCCCCCGAGTTGGGGTGGTGAAGAAAGATAAGTTTTGAGTGCTTGCAGTGTTTGGCCGCACTCAGGGGTCCATTGAAATTTTAAGTTTTTCCTTAAAAGATGAAAGAAAGGCCTGCACTTATCTGACGATCTGCTGATGAATCGGTTGAGTGCGGCGGCCATTCCATTTAGCTCTTGGGCTTCCTTTGTAGTCGTCGGACTTTGGACTCCCAAGATCACCGTGATCTGGTCCGGATTGGCTTCTATCCATCTCCATGTCACCAAACTTCCGAGGAATTTGTCGGAAGCGACTCCGAAAGCGCATTTGGAGGCGTTCAACTTGAGCTTGAATTCCCTGAGTATGCTGAAGACTTGAGCCAAATCTGCCAGATGGTCTTGAGACTGCTTGGATTTGACGACCATGTCGTCAATATATACTTCGACGGTCGTGCCGAGCTGAGCCTGAAACATCTTCGTGACGAGTCGCTGGTAGGTTGCCCCCGCGTTTTTCAATCCAGAAGGCACACCTTATAACAATAAGTGCCGCGGGGGGTGATGAACGTAGTCTTCTCCTCGTCTGGCCCAAACATCGGGATCTGGTGATAACCTCGATAAGCGTCGAGGAAGCTCATCCTATCATGGCCAGCAGTGGCGTCGATCATTTGATCAATTTTCGAAAGCGGGAAGCTGTCCTTCGGGCAAGCTTTGTTGAGGTCGGTGAAATCTACGCACACCCTCCACTTACCGGTTTTCTTCTTGACGACCACCGTGTTGGCTAACCAGACCGGGTACTGGACCTCTCTGATCGCTTCAGCCTCTAGCAACCTGTCGACCTCCTCGACCATGGCTTCTGTCTGCGGCAAACCTGTCCTGCAAGCCTTTTGCATCACGGGCTTGTGGTTGGGATCTACGTTCAGCTTGTGACACATAACTTCAGGGTCGATCCCAGGCATTTCGCTCGGAGTCCAGGCGAAGACATCTCTGTTCTGCATCAAGAATTTTGAGAGCTAGGTCCTCTCGGGGTCGACAAGCTGGCTACCGAGCAGGAAGAATCTGTCTGGGTCGAGTGGACCAATCCTGATCTCGGCTAGATCCTCAATGCTCTTCTTCTCAGGGTCTCGGCCGATTTCGTCCAGCTCCCTTTCAAGCTCTGCCATATGCACTTGCCCTGGCTCTTTGTCTCCAGGAACTACGGTCATCATGCACTGCCTGGCCAGTTGCTGATCTCCTTCCACAGTGATCACTTCCATCCTGCCCTCCTTGTTCTCAAGCAAGAACTTGAGCTTCTGGTGGAAAGTGGAGGGAACTACCTCCATATTGTGGAGCCAAGTCCTACCCATAATAACATTGTAGGGGGAGGGAGCGTCTACTACCAGGAAGTCGATCATCACGGAGGCTCCACCCACTCAGGTCTCCAAAGTGATCTTTCCTTTGGGGGTAGATCAGTTTGGCACTGAATCCTATTAGAGGCGTACGAGCCTCTTTTGAATCAGCCTCCGAGAGACTGCTGATGATTATGGGACTAAACAGCGCCCAAATTCTCGGAGCCCGGCAATTGGTGGTCTTCAGTGATTTGTAATTGGTCACAAGCCAGCTAACTGGGGATCACCAAGCCCGAGACGACATGATGGCGGCCTATCTAGCCCTCTCAAAGAAACTTCTCACTCATTTCCAGACAGCCGAAGTCAGGCAGATCTCCAGGTCACTAACATGTATGCTGATGCGCTCGCAAACCTGGCCTCCGCTGTCGAAGCAGGAAAGAAAAGAACTGTTGAGGTTGGGTTGATACCGAGATCAAGCTTAGAGCTCCATCCATCTCGGCAGGTTCTATGCGTTGATCTTGGCCCAAGTTGGATGGACCCGATCATTTCCTACCGGCCTCAAATACGATCAGCTCCCCGAAGACAAAAATGAAGCTCACCGGATCAGACTCAAGGCAGCTCAATTCTGGCTGTCTCCCGAAGGCAAGCTCTACAGAAAATCCTTCACAGGTCCCTACCTCAAATGCGTTCATCCGAGCAAGGTTGACGACTTTTAGTACGAGATTCATGAAGGAATTTATGGAAGACACATCGGAGGACGGTCGCTGGCATACCGAGCTATCAGCCAAGGATACTGGTGGCCGTACATGCAGAAGGATGCGCAGATATACACAAGGAAGTGTGAAATGTGCCAGAAGTTCTCCCATTCCCTTCATCAGCCAGCGCAGGACCTGAGCCCCCTCTCTAGCCCGTGGCCCTTCGCCCAATGGGGGCTGGACATTGTGGGACCTCTCCACCGGGCTCCAGGGAACAAAAGATGGCTGATAGTTGCCACGGATTAATTCACAAAGTGGGTAGAAGCTGAGCCGCTGTCTTCCATCACCGAGAGGGATTCCTAGAATTTCGTGTGGAAGAATATCATTACAAGGTTTGGTATCCCTAGAACTTTGATCTCGGACAACGGGACTCAGTTCGACTCCAATTTTTCCAGAGACTTCTGTCAAAAGCATGGCATCAGAATCCACTACTCCACCCCGGCATACCCGCAAAGCAATGGTTAGACCGAGATTTCTAACAAAGTATTGCTTGACGACCTGAAAAAGCGACTGGACCGACAAAAGGAAGATGGGTAGAGGAGCTCCCTAGCGTTCTATGGGCGTACAGGACAACCCCGAGGCGTTCTACTTCGGCAACACCTTTCTCTTTGGCCTATGGGATGGAAGTCGTCATTCCCCTAGAGATTGGCCTCCCTTCCCTAAGGTCAAAACTTGTCGATCAAGGCCGAAATAAGATGAACCTGGCGATGAAACTGGATCTGACCGACGAGTACCGAGAAGCAGCGGCCATACGACTAGCCGACTACTAGCAACTGCTAGTCAGAGGGTACAACGAAAGAGTCAAGGAGAGGAGTTTCTCGTTAGGAGAACTGGTCCTGAAGAAGGCCCTCCCGGCTGACAGGGATCCAAACGAAGGCAAACTGGCCCCGAACTGGCATGGCCCGTTCAGGGTGGTTTCGATAGCAGGGCGATCTTCGTACAAGCTCGAGGACTTGGAAGGCAGGCGGTTGCCGAGACCATGGAGTGCAACCCACCTCAAGAAGTTCTTTTTCTAGAGATGTAATGAAAATTTCATGATCAATAAAAGCAGCCTTCGCCCTGTTGTCAATTTGTGCCATCATATCGGAGTTCGGCAGCAGGGGTTCATACACCCGGAGACTAACCTCGGGTTCATACACCCAGGCTTCTTAAAGTTTTGGGTTCACGCACCCAGGGACTAACTTAGGGTTCATACACCCAGTCGCTCTCAAAACTCGAGTTTATACACCCTGAGACTGACCTCGGGTTCATACACCCAGGCTTCTCAAAATTCCGGGTTCACGCACCCAGGGACTGACTTAGGATTCATACACCCAGTCGCTCTCAAAACTCGGGTTCATACACCCTGAGACTGACCTCGGGTTCATACATCCAAGCTTCTCAAAATTTTGGGTTCACGTACCCAGGGACTGACTTAGGGTTCGTACACCCAGTCGCTCCTATAACTCTGGGTTCATACACCCTGAGACTGACCTCGGGTTCATACACCCAGGCTTCTCAAAATTTTGGGTTCACGCACCCAGGGACTGACTTAGGGTTCACACACCCGGTCGCTCCTAAAACTCTGGGTTCATACACCCTGGGACCGACTTCGGGTTCATATACCCAGTCCCTCCCAAAACTTTGGGGTCATATCCGCCCCGAAACTGATCCCGGTGCCGGGCTCGCACAACCGAGTTCCTCAAAATTCTAGGTTCACCTCGGCCAATAACAGTCTTCAAAGGACAAAGCAACAGAAGCACAGGGATGCAGAAAAGCAGTGCAAGTACAGAAAAAATTAGCACAGAGATGCAGAAAAGCAGTGCAAGTACAAAAAAATAGCACAGAGATGCAGAAACAGAGAGTCCGTTTGAGTTAAATCAAAACTCCATTTGTATTAATTATAATCTCTTCATTACAAGAGTTGCAAAAAAGCAAAGAAAAATACAATAAGGAGGCTCGTTGTCTTCTAAAAACAAAAAAGAGGAAAGAAAAAGATCTCGGAAGCGCCACTCTTCGAAGCCACAGCACCAGGAGCTTTACAATACCCTGTGGTTGGTCAGACCAAATTTGCAAACAAGCTCCTGGTCCAAAGCAGACGCTTGGATCACCATAGAACCAAGTCTGCAACCAACTCCCAGCCAAATCGACAAGAGCTGACCTCCACACAGCAGCATCGGCAGGAGTTGATTGAGGACCCGCGTTCAGAGAGCGCGTGGTCCATTCGACCAGATTCAGAGAGCGCGCGGACCACGGCTGCTGGATACAGTCCCTCCTGAAGGGAGTTGTTTTCAATCGAAAAGAGTTCACTCAGAACAGGGGCTTTTAAAGGACTCCTAAGGGATAAAACTACCAGAGAATCTGGCAGGAACGAACGGATCATCATGACTTTGAGGGACGACAGGGGCCACTGATTTGGTTTCTTTTTTCTTCTTTGGCAGACTCACCCCCCTTATTTATAAGGGGGAGGAGGGCTCAATATTCGAGGACCTATTTATGGGGTGAGGGCTCCAATGCCGCGTGTGGGGCGCACGTTTCCTATGGTTTGACTGATCGATCCGATAGTGACAAGTGGAGTCATCCGCCTGTTTTCCGCATCGATCGTACCGCTGTAGTTAATGCTATTTACGAGCCTCAGAATGCAGGATACCAGGGCGGATAACTATGAAGACCGCTAGGTATCCTCTTTCCAACACAGGCAGCTCTCATACCACAGCATTTTACCGGACTCAAATGAAAAGAAGCAAGACTCAAAAGGAAAAGAAAGGAGACAACTCGACTGAATAACTTAGCTTTTCATTCAAAGGGAAAAGAGGATTACAAGCGAGTCACTTTACATTTCAGAGGGTAAAAAGGTTACAACTTGAAAGCAGGAAATACAAAGTATTCAAAAAACTATAGGGATTTCGGCGACTTGATCAGCATCCTCACTGTTTCTCCGGAGGACCAGCGGTCTCAACAGCAGCCGCGACCGTCTCTGGAGCATCGTCTGCAGGAGGGATAGATGGAGCACCGTCCAAAAGGAGGTCAGCAGAAGGCGCTTCGACTCGGGGACTCTCAGGCAGTGGGGCAGGGCTCGATTCTGACTCCCGGCCTGAATACTTCGGCAGGTTTTGATAGACCGGGTGATCTTCAGGAACCCCCGCCTCTTTCAATACGGCCCGACATCCCTCCTCGAACATAATGGAGCTTATCTCCTCACCTGCCTTTCATAGTCCTCTGTGGCCTGGTCCACTCCCTTCTGGAAGGCTGCATGGACTTCGGCCCGCAGCGAAGACTTGAAGTCGGCACTCTCCCTCAGCAGCCGCTCCAGCTCGGCACGTTGAGCCGCCAGTTTGGCACTGTGCCTCGACGATTCAGCCGCCGACTCTGCGTTTTGTTTATCTAGCTCGGCCTCCAATTCGAGCGACCTTTTCATCTTCAGCCGAATCTCCCCCCTCAGCTGGTGGGTCGTCGACGTGAGATCGGTGATGCTGGCCAGCACCACATCCATCTGTACATTCACCTCGGTGTTGCTCTTCGTCGAGTCCGCCAACTCTTTCCTGAGCTTCTCCCTCTCGGTTTCCAGTTGAGCAACTCTGGAAACGTTCTTGTCGCTCCTCTCCACGACCAGTTGGAGCCTCTGTACATTCTGCAAAAGGGAGCCATCAGATGCAAGTAGCCGAAACAGAATTTTTATCGAAGATTGACTGAAGGGTTACTTACTATGAGAGCGGCCTGAATTGCCGAAGCTAGCGGGCACTCATTATCGTACTTCGCGTGCTGCTCCATGTCGCGTGGGAGGGCGCAAGCTCTGGCGAGTACCCCGATGACCAAAGGGTTCCCAGGGCTCCCAGCTGATGGACCGCGCTCCTGCTCGAGTTCTACCGAGGTCGGCGGACGTGGGAGTCCGTCGGGTCCGACCCTTTCGTAACCGGGGGGCAGGGGCGTGCATCAACATTTCTTTTTTTTTTTGGGTGTGCCAGATTTTCTATTTTTACTTGGAATTTGCAAGTGGTGATCCGGAGATCAACCTTCGCAAGTAAAAAGGAAATCAACTTCTTTCAAGTTTTCCATTGCACATATATTTAAGAAAAGAGACATTTTCTTGATTTGCCGTGAAAGGCGATTTTTTTGGCATTTATAGCCGATTTTGGCGTTTATAGCTGATATTTGGCGTTTATAGCCGATTTTGGCGTTTATAGCCGATTTTGGCGTTTATAGCCGATTTACAATCCTTATCAACAATGAAAGACAAGAATTGTGATTTTTGTCTCTTTTAAAAAAAATACAAACTACAATGAAAAGCAAGAAAAGGAGGATCTAACTTCTCAGGAGATTGTGGAGGACTCGTTTAGATTGACGGTCGCAAGCCATATGTGGGCTTCGCCATCATCCATGCAGATGAGAACAGAGGATGCTATTTGATTCACTTGGCTTGGCTATAACCTCGGGTTTTTAGAAGACAAAGACCAAAGGAAGGTCCTATGTCCAATAAAAAACCGAGTAGACGGGCTGAAAAGCCACATCTAAGCCATTGGAGGCAGGAGGAGAAGGCAAGGACCTTGGGGGGGGGGGGGTACCCCCCAAGGGACTTTTGTCACCTTGTTGCGGTGGCCGGTGTAGAACTTCCGCAGAGTTTTCTCTCTTTTTCCTTTCTCTGGATTTCTGTGCTTCTCTCTGTCTGTGTGTCTGTCTCTTTTTTCCGATCTGGATTCCTTTGGAGTGCTCTCCTATTTATAGGCTCTTGGTAGCCATTTAGGAGAGTTTATGGGCTTTTAATGTCATTAAGCCACATAATGGGAGGAGTTACAAAAATTGAATTGTTTATTTTGTAACTCCTTTTTCTTGGCTTCTGATTGGCCGGAGGAGATTGAGGGCATTTAATCGCCTTTAATCGCCATGATGGGAGGAGTTTCATGGGTTAAATGCCATGAATCTCTTGACTTGTAACTCCCGAATGCTTGCTTCTGATTGGGCCGTCCAAAGAAATGGATTAATGACTGTAATAAAGCTAGTCAATTAATCGCATTAAGTGGTCGCCGAGCAGCTGAAGAGTCGCGGGCCGTGCCACGTCTTTTGGAATTCTTCTGTCGATGATTATCGATGGATCTTCATGTAGATCGACATCAGATGACCATGTAATTTCAGGTGTTTGTTGCCAACAGCGGGTCGGTGCCATCTGTCCTGTCGATTTCTCGATCGGTCGGGTGGAAAGCACACTTTTTTTGGTTGACCGGGTGGCGATCAATACTGTCTTTGATACTCTTGATGATTTACCCGTGTTTTGGACGGATATCAGAGGACTTGGTGTCTCAAAAGCATGAATTTTGGAAAGTACCAGAGGCTGGGCTCCTCAAATCGCGAAAAAACGGCGAAAACCGGGGTTTCCGGGGCTTTCCCGGCGACCCCGGGGTCCATGGTCGCCGGCGACCCTGGCCCAGGGTCGCAGGGGCCTGCGACCCTGGGGGGGTTTTCGCCCCTTTTGGTCCCGTTTTGCGTCCGTTTTTGCTCTTTTTTTATTCTTTTTTCTTCTGTACTTTTCTTTGACATTTTGATCATTTATTGGCCTGATTTCTTTGTAGGAAACCTGATGAGAATCCTTGCATTTTATTTTGCAAAGTTTCCAATTTCCTGAGAAAGCCGAAGACTTTGTCGCGCAGAGCTGCCGATTTTCTGTCAAAAGCTGAAACTGGGTCAAACGATGTCGGAATGACCTGAAATTTGGTGTGAAGCCTCCTGAGCAATAAATAAGACCAACCATAGGCTTTTGTTTGAGTTTTGAAGCCGTTTGGGGTCCTATCACCTGCAGACTTGCTTTTTGTCGCGATGTAGATGTCGCGGTTTGATGTGCGGTCAACCGATGTCCGATTGACTTGAAATTTGACAGGGAACCTATTGGAGTCATTTTAAGATGATCCATAGGTTCTGTCTTGGAAATCATGGTCCCGGAGAGCTTTACCGCCGAGAGGCTTGATTTGGCTGTCGGAGAAGCGAAGTTAGGCCAAATGATCTTGGAATGGCTTGAAACTTCTTGTGTACTCCTCTTTTGGCTGTCTGGAAGAATCTTGCAGTTTTTGTTTGATTCTGACAAGATTTTATTTTTGGAAGCAGCATTGCCTATTTATGGCAGGTTGCGACTTCATGTAGCTCTTTGGATCTTGAAAAGGCAAAGTGACATTTTTTGTGTCAACAAATGCCCCCTCGAGGTTGTTGACACCAAAAATGTCACTTTGCCTTTTCAAGATCCAAAGAGCTACATGAAGTCGCAACCTGCCATAAATAGGCAATGCTGCTTCCAAAAATAAAATCTTGTCAGAATCAAACAAAAACTGCAAGATTCTTCCAGACAGCCAAAAGAGGAGTACACAAGAAGTTTCAAGCCATTCCAAGATCATTTGGCCTAACTTCGCTTCTCCGACAGCCAAATCAAGCCTCTCGGCGGTAAAGCTCTCCGGGACCATGATTTCCAAGACAGAACCTATGGATCATCTTAAAATGACTCCAATAGGTTCCCTGTCAAATTTCAAGTCAATCGGACATCGGTTGACCGCACATCAAACCGCGACATCTACATCGCGACAAAAAGCAAGTCTGCAGGTGATAGGACCCCAAACGGCTTCGAAACTCAAACAAAAGCCTATGGTTGGTCTTATTTATTGCTCAGCAGGCTTCACACCAAATTTCAGGTCATTCCGACATCGTTTGACCCAGTTTCAGCTTCTGACGGGAAATCGGCAACTCTGCGCGACAAAGTCTTCGGCTTTCTCAGGAAATTGGAAACTTTGCAAAATAAAATGCAAGGATTCTCATCAGGTTTCCTACAAAGAAATCAGGCCAATAAATGATCAAAATGTCAAAGAAAAGTACAGAAGAAAAAAGAATCAGAAAAAAGCAAAAACGGACGCAAAACGGGACCAGAAAGGGGGAAAACCCCCCCAGGGTCGCAGACCCCTGCGACCCTGGGCCAGGGTCGCCGGCGACCATGGACCCCGGGGTCGCCGGGAAAGCCCCGGAAACCCCGGTTTTCGCCGTTTTTTCGCGATTTGAGGAGCCCAGCCTCTGGTACTTTCCAAAATTCATGCTTTTGAGACACCAAGTCCTCTGATATCCGTCCAAAACACGGGTAAATCATCAAGAGTATCAAAGACAGTATTGATCGCCACCCGGTCAACCAAAAAAAAGTGTGCTTTCCACCCGACCGATCGAGAAATCGACAGGACAGATGGCACCGACCCGCTGTTGGCAACAAACACCTGAAATTACATGGTCATCTGATGTCGATCTACATGAAGATCCATCGATGATCATCAACAGAAGAATTCCAAAAGACGTGGCACGGCCCGCGACTCTTCAGCTGCTCGGCGACCACTTAATGCGATTAATTGACTAGCTTTATTACAGTCATTAATCCATTTCCTTGGACGGCCCAATCAGAAGCAAGCATTTGGGAGTTACAAGTCAAGAGATTCATGGCATTTAACCCATGAAACTCCTCCCATCATGGCGATTAAAGGCGATTAAATGCCCTCAATCTCCTCCGGCCAATCAGAAGCCAAGAAAAAAGAGTTACAAAATAAACAATTCAATTTTGTAACTCCTCCCATTATGTGGCTTAATGACATTAAAAGCCCATAAGCTCTCCTAAATGGCTACCAAGAGCCTATAAATAGGAGAGCACTCCAAAGGAATCCAGATCGGAAAAAAGAGACAGACACACAGACAGAGAGAAGCACAGAAATCCAGAGAAAGGAAAAAGAGAGAAAACTCTGCAGAAGTTCTACACCGGCCACCGCAAACAAGGTGACAAAAGTCCCTTGGGGGGCACCCCCCCAAGGTCCTTGCCTTCTCCTCCTGCCTCCAATGGCTTAGATATGGCTTTTCAGCCCGTCTACTCGGTTTTTTATTGGACATAGGACCTTCCTTTGGTCTTTGTCTTCTAAAAACCCGAGGTTATAGCCAAGCCAAGCGAATCAAATAGCATCCTCTGTTCTCATCTGCATGGATGATGGCGAAGCCCACATATGGCTTGCGACCGTCAATCTAAACGAGTCCCCCACAATCTCCTGAGAAGTTAGATCCTCCTTTTCTTGCTTTTCATTGTAGTTTGTATTTTTTTAAAAAGAGACAAAAATCACAATTCTTGTCTTTCATTATTGATAAGGATTGTAAATCGGCTATAAACGCCAAAATCGGCTATAAACGCCAAAAATCGGCTATAAACGCCAAAATCGGCTATAAATGCCAAAAAAATCGCCTTTCACGGCAAATCAAGAAAAATGTCTCTTTTCTTAAATATATGTGCAATGGAAAACTTGAAAGAAGTTGATTTCCTTTTTACTTGCGAAGGTTGATCTCCGGATCACCACTTGCAATTCCAAGTAAAAATAGAAAATCTGGCACACCCACAAAAAAAGAAATGTTGATGCACGCCCCTGCCCCCCGGTTACGAAAGGGTCGGACCCGACGGACTCCCACGTCCGCCGACCTCGGTAGAACCAAGCAGGAGCGCGGTCCATCAAGCTGGCATCACCCGGTGGGACTCGTTTATTTGAGAACACGATGCTAGAAATGAAATATTTGCATATCATATATTTTGCTCTATGCTTATATTTCTTTTCTTGATTCCTTGGCTACTTTATAATTGGTGGCCTATGTTGAATTCTGCAAAAAAAATGAGATGAGATTTTTTGTTTGGAAATTTCTAATTCTTTGAATTTATTTCCATTCTTTCTCTTTTCAAAAAAAAAAAATTAAAAAAAAAAAAAACAAAAAAAAATCAGATTTCTCAATTTGGATTCAAAATTGAGAAACCTTGATCCGTTCCTATCGTTCATCGCGCTTGCAGAAATGTTGAGCCTGTTCGACTAAGGTTTTGGGCCATGGTTTCTCTTCGATGAGTTCATTAAAAAATCAAAAAAAAAAATATATATATATAAAAAAAAAAATTTTTTTAGATTTCTCAATTTGGATTCAAAATTGAGAAACCTTGATCTGTTCCTATCGTTCATCGCGCTTGCAGAAATGTTGAGCCTGTTCGACTAAGGTTTTGGGCCATGGTTTCTCTTCGATGAATTCATAAAAATAAAATAAAATAAAAAATAAATATAAAAAAAAAAAAAGACATAGACCACTAAGGTTAAACCAACTGTGTTCTTTGATCATGGTTGATTCAAAGAAAAGCCTTGTCCAGAGTGTGGAGACAGCTTGACTGTTCTAGGCAAGGGTCCTCCAAACGGGTTCATTAAGTAATCCTACCCTTACCTGGGGGCAATTCTATCAATCAAGATTTCATAAGACCGGGTTAGGAGGCCTATGTGTACTCTCTCGTCTTTTTAAAAAAAAAATAATAAATAAAAAAAAAATATAAAAATTTTAAAATAAAAAATAAAAAATAAAAAAAAAATTTCAAAAAAAAAATCTTAAAAAAAAAAATAAAAAAAAAAAAGATTTTTTTTAAAAAAAAAAAAAAAAAAAATCTTCAAAAAAAAAAAAAAAAATCTTCAAAAAAAAAAACTTCCGTCATTTTGGGTTTAGATTGGAGAAATCTTGGTCTTCTTCTTTCTGAGCACTGGCGCTCGCGGAAATCGCTGAGCCCGTGTTCAGATTGGAGTGCCTTTTGCTCTCTTTGATGAACCCGATATTGGCCTTTCAAAAGAAAACTCGTCATTTTTAGATTCAGATCCGAGAAATCATGGTTCATTTCTTTCTGAGCACTGGCGCTCGCGGAAATCGCTGAGCCCGTGTTCAGATTGGAATACCATCTGCTCTCTTTGATGAATCCAATCTTGACCTTTCAAAACAGAGAATCTCATCTCATAGATGCGGTCTCAAAACATTTGTGTCTAGCGGTACTAGTACGCCCTTTCAGGGTCTACTGTATTGCGACCGGCACATTTGTAACTCCAACTTTATATTCTTCTTACCTCGAGCAAGCTCTGCTTCTCGATAAGTCGAATTTAAGTTCACAATTGCTTCTAGCAGTCACTGGGATGCCCATTCCGGGCTTACCACACCTGCGATCAGAACAATTGTACCCTCTATGGCATTTTGCCTTCCTCATATTGTTTGGGTCATCTACCTCGAGCAATTTGAAAAGACGAAACCATAGAACTTCCCATTTATGATCATTATATTCTTGTGATTACTAATGGATGTGGTCTTGTTTCAGAAATTTTCGAAAACTAACAATGGCAGCTTCACTAACCATTACTTTCGATGAAAACAAGCACCAACTCATGCTTCAACAGAAGCAAACCGCGCGCACCTACAAGCGCCCCATCAGCTGCCGAAGTGTCAACTCCCTCGGCAACTCTCTGAACTCCGGGTCGACCTCGACTCCCCGGACTATCGTCTTCGGGACGCTGGGACCATTCCCACTTCCCGAGGAACAAACTGCTCCCTCCAAGAAGCAGAAACTCGCCTCTCAACGTGTCACTACCGTGACACCAAAGGCGAGCACCAGAAGACCTGAAGCCCGTGGCAGCCCCACGAAGCCTCAACCTGCAAACAACCAGGTCTACCCCAAGACTTGGTCCCCAAGACCTTCACCAAAACAAAGAAGGTCCCGGACATCCACTAAGCCAGCATTCCTGGCCCCACTCAAGGAGAACCAGTTCTATCCTCTTGCTTACATGAAAGAGGAGAGACCCATCTCCAACCTGACTTCCAAGTCATCCCAGCATGAGCCGGCTTGTTCCTACAAGCCCAAAATCAAGTCATGCATCACAAGGCCTCCACAAGCATCTGCTAAGGCCTACAAATCTGTAGTTCGACCCTTCATATCTACAGGGGCCGAACTTCACAAATTCAAAGCTTCGCTGCAACTGGCGAAGGATAGGGTTCGCATCCTGTCCTTGCCCAGCTACAAAGAAGACAGACTCGGTTGCTGCGCCCGAGGGAGCACATCCTTCATCGTCAAAGCCCAGTCAGAGCTGACCGAAGCTCAAATTGCTCGTCGTATACGCCGCCGCGCGTCGTATAGACAAAAGAGACTATAGAAGCAAAGGACCCAGCCTCCCACACTTCAAGTCTCTCCCAAATGGGTCGAAAAAGAAAGACCCAACCAAGTTGCTGCCGTCCATATGGTTGGAAAAACCAGAAGGCGCCAAAAATCAGCAACAAAAATCCATGTCCGACGTCCAATGACCCGCAGCGTCTCAAGGACAAGAAGACATTCAGAAGAATCCCCTGCTCCTTCAAGCAAAGGACAGCAGAGTGATCCTTCCTCAAGCTCCTCTTCGAAAAGAATGAGCCCCAGCTCAGTCACCAGGACAGTTTCTTCGTTCGAATCACGAAGGATGAATGTCCTGGCTACAAATTCTGAGCCACCACCCCACAATCCACCTCCAGAAGATGCGATCACCCGCATCCAGCAGTTGGAACAGGGCCAGCAGAGGATTGAAACTCTGATGGAAAACCTTCTCCTCGCCTTCCAAAATCAGGCGAACAATGAACCTCCTCTGAATCATCAAGACGACGAGGTAAATAGAGAAGAAAATGAGTCACGCGCCCTTACCAAAAAGGACGTAGACGGTATCCTCGCCAAAGCAAAAGAAGAGGATATACTCAAAGAGCATGGGATCAAGCCACCATATCCCTTATGGATGGACTCGGTCCCGTTCCCCACCAAATTCAAGCATCCTACTCTCCAAACATATACGGGGAAAGGATCAGCCAGACAGCACGTCATCCACTTCAAGATCCTGACGGGAGCTATTGCAGATCAAGATGCACTCAAGATCCGCCTCTTTGCAAGTACCCTAAAAGGTACGGCCTTCGATTGGTACTCCACTCTGCCGGAGGACTCAATCCAAAACTGGGCCATGCTAGAGACACGCTTCCTCACTCACTTCAAAGGTGAAGATCACCCTGCTACTATGGCTCAGCTGTGCAGCCTAAAACAGGGGGAGAATGAATCAACATATGACTTCATTCACAAGTGGAAAGCAATGGCATACAAATGCTCTGATGTATTGCCACAAGCGTCGCTAGTCGACATCTGCCGAAACAACATGAGAGCCAGAATCCGCTCCATGATCATCGGCAACAAATCAAAAAACCTGGGAGAACTCCTAGAAGCTTCCATGGAAGCTGAAACGGTGATTAAAGACCTCAACAGTCAGAAATCATCAAGAAAAGAGCCAACCGCCATTGCAACCTCTAAACCAAAGAAGAAAGAGGTCCTCAATGTGCAGACCAAGCCAGCTCCTCAGCCACCAAAGAAAGCTGAAAACAAAGCTGCTGGTAAGAGACCTGAACTCTCTGACGCCTTCAAAGAACGAGTAGAGAAGAAATACCCGTTTGATGAAGATGTTGATGAAATCTTCGGGGCTCTTGTGGCAAACGGCAAGCTCACCTTGCCTGAACCAAAAGACCGGGTGATGTTGGCAAAACCAACGATCCTCGGTACTGTCCATACCACCAGATGATCTCGCATCCTCTCAATCAATGCTTCGTTGTGAGAGAGAAAATAAATGAGATGTGGAAAAACGGAGTCATCACCTTTGACAAAAACTATGGGTCTGCCTCCGTCAACATGGTGACATGTGGACAAACATCAAGATCACCGAAGAAGAAGATCACTACTTCCTTCAGGTGATAAACTCAATCGAAGCGTCCGAGGAACTGGTTTCCTTACCCGACACCAGACGGACAACCGATATGGGTACATCCCGATCTCCTGGAAGATGAAAATTGGGAGGTCGTGAAAATAAAGCCTACAGCTCAACAGCGAAGGCAGGCTAGGAAACATCTCCTCAAGCTCAAACGGCAAGAGAAGACCCAGCCAAAACTAGAGGTCAAAGAAAAGGCAGAGGCTTCCTCTACCGCTTCACTGGAGGTAACAAAAACATCCCTTCCAGAGACTTCAAAGGGGGCAAGGAAATTCACTCTCAGTGATTTCATGCCACCTCAATTCAGAGAAGCCATGCAGGAGACATCATACTCTTGCAATTCGGTAGTTGGATTCTCCATTGATGGATACGAGTCCAGCGACACCGATGATGGATTCGAATCCAACTACACGGATGAGTGGGAGGAATCCCTTGAAACAGGAGAATATCTCTCCGATGAAGAATGGGTTCCTGAATCTCATCTTATGCCAGTAATCTGGTATAACCCCCTACAGCCACAAGGATCCTGGTCTGATGATGAAGAAGACCAAGAGGCTGTACAAGAAAATGCTGCTGACCCAGCACCTCTCATTACTCCAGTGGAAATCAACAATGTTGAGCCACAAAGAGATGATGAAGAAGAAGATCCGGCTCCTATGCCTGATCTTGAAGAATATGCAAGGATCTTGCAGCGACTCGCTCTAGAACAAGAGCAAGAATGCGTCAACGAGCCTCGCAGAGCATCCATTGCCTAAAGATTCTCCACTAAGAGATGATCTCCCAGACGAACCAGTCTACAATGTGGAGACTTTCTCACAAAGTGCCTCCTGGGACATGTACTTTGACGGTGCAACCAGGACAAATGAAAAAAGACAGCTGATCTCGGGAGTTGGCATCCTCTTTGTTAGCCCCGACAAATACATGATTCCACACGCTTTCTCGCTACTGGAACCATGCACAAACAATGCAGCTGAATATCAAGCTCTGATCTTAGGATTGGAACTCGCCATCGAATCCGGTATCACCATGCTGGAAGTCTTTGGAGACTCTCAACTGATCGTCAACCAGATGAATCAGAAATTTGAAGTCAGGAAACCAGATTTGTTGCCCTACTACAACAAGGCACAATCACTTCTGCAAAAGTTTGACATCTGTCACATCACCCACATTCGTAGAGGTGAAAACATACGTGCAGATGCCCTAGCCGGACTTGCCGCATCCATGGCAATCCAAGAAGGGGAAAACATGCAAGTCACAGTGTGCGAAAGAAGAATCCTTCCTCCTCTTAACACACACCAAGCAGTTGCTGAATGCCACCAAGTGGTCGGAAGTCGGATTTCAATCCTTCAAACTTCAATTGGCGACTGGAGGGACCCGTTCATTGATTACATTATGTTCGGAATCCTACCTGAAGATCCAAAAGAACGGGTAAGCATCCAAAGGCGAACCCCAAGCTTCCATTTGGATATTCCTTCAAAAATCCTTTACAGGAAATCCTTCAACGGAGTACTTCTACGCTGCTTGTCACAACAAGAGGCTGAAGAAACACTCAAAGAAGTTCATGCTGGTCTTTGTGGAGCTCATCAGGCTGGACCTAAGCTCTATGATCAGATAAAAAGGTTAGGATATTACTGGCCTACCATGGTAGCTGATGCAATGCAATTTGCTAAGCGCTGCCAACAATGCCAAGTTCATGGAGATTACATTCACATGCCTCCAGAATGGCTGCATCCTACAGCGATCTCATGGCCTTTCGAAGCCTGGGGTATGGACATCATAGGTCCTATTTCTCCCCCTTCAAGCAAAGGTCATCGCTTCATCTTCGCCGCTACGGATTATTTCTCCAAGTGGTCAGAAGCATTTGCGTTTAACGAAATGAAGACCTCATCAGTCCTTCAGTTCCTGCGCACCAACATCATTTGTCGTTTCGGCATACCCAAAAGATTCGTCCATGATAACGGACCACAGTTCCGGGATCATCGATTCTACAGGTTCTGCGACAAATACAAAATTCAAAGCTGTCCTTCGACTCCATACAATCCGGCAGCAAACGGGTTAGCAGAAGCTTTCAACAAGACACTCTGCAAAATCCTCAAAAAAATGGTCTCTAGTCACAAAAGAGACTGGAGCGACAAAATGTCTGAAGCTTTGTGGGCCTATCGAACCACCGTTCGAGGACCAACCCATAGCACACCATTCTCCTTGGTCTATGGATGCGAAGCTGTCGTGCCCTTGGAAGTACAAATTCCTTCCTTGAGGGTATCCTTGCAAAATGACATGACTCAAGAAAGCAATGTCAAATTGCGACTCCATGAGCTGGACAATCTCGATGAGAGACGGCTCGAAGCTCAACAAAGCATTGAACTTTACCAAGCACGTATGGCAGGATCTTTCGATAAAAAGGTCAGACAACGCGCCTACAAAAAGAATGACTTGGTTCTTGCGGTAAAAAGACCAATGGTCTTCGCTCACAAGTCCAAAGGCAAATTCGAGCCAAAATGGGAGGGACCCTACGTCATCGACAAAGTGTTCTCCAATGGCGCATACGCACTCCTAAACATGGAAGGTGACAGATGTATGCTGCCCATCAATGGCAAGTTCTTAAAGCGGTACTACCCTTGAAGACTTACCCAACTGGGTAAGAGCAATGCCTGTACGGCCAAAACCGGTTTCCAGGTACACGCTCGCTAAACCCACCCTTTTTAGAATTTTCATATCAAATGTTGAAATTTCTAGAAATCTAAAACAATGCTTACTTTCATCGTTTCATTGTTCAACAAAAATCCAAGTTTAGGAACCTTTCCCTAACTTGACCAAAATTTTCAACCCTTGAACCCAAAATTCATGGTTTGAAACAAAATCTGGATTCAGGGATTTCCACCCTAGTCCACCCTGCCTTTTACCGCCAAAATGGTTTTAGGTCAAAATTCATGACCCTCGTGTCTTTAAACAAAAAAAAAAAAAAAATGGTTTTTCAAAAACCGCGAGGAAGCGACGCTTAGTCGATACTCGCACAAATCGGAAGTAAGCGAACCACGTTCGACACTTCCAAAAACGCAGGGAAGCGACATTTCGTCGATACTTGCAAAATCCAAAACTGTGGAGACGCAACATTTCAGTTGATATCCACAACCCAAATTTCAGAGGTTCGAAAAAACCTAAAAAACTGTGGAGACGCAACATTTCAGTTGATATCCATGACCCAAAGGTTCGAGAAAACCACAAATTTCAAAAATCGTGGGGAAACGACATCAAGTCAGTACCCGCAAAACCAAAATTTTTGAAAAGCAAGGATGCGACATTCCATCGATACTTGCACCCAAATCCGCGAGGATGCGACATTCCATCGATACTCGCAACCGAATGAGCAAGGATGCGACATTCCATCGATACTTGCAAGAACATTCAGCAGGGATGCGACTTTTAGTCGATACTTGCATTTTTGAAAACCAAACCGGCTATAAATGCCACAAAACGGCTATAAATGCCACCAAAACAGGCTATAAATGCCACAAACAGGCTATAAATGCCACAAACCGGCTATCAATGCCACCAAAAACAAAACCGGCTATCAATGCCACACAAACAAAAAACTTGGATTTCAAAAAACCCGGCTATAGATGCCACAAAACAAACCGGCTATCAATGCCACCAAAATTGGCTATAGATGCCACAAACAAAAAAAACTCGGCTATCAATGCCACAAGAAAAGCTGGCTCTCATGCCAAAATTGGCTTCCATGCCACAAACAAAAAACCTGGCTTTCATGCCAAAACAATCATTTGACAAAAGATTTTCACAAAATGACAACCTTTTGATCAAATCCCATTTAGCAATTACTTTTATCACAAAAAGATTCAAGTAAGCGTAGGGATAACAAAAAAAATCAATCCCATTTAGCAATTACTTTTATTACAAAAAGATTAAAGTGAGCGTAGGGATAACAAAAAAAAAAAAGAAAGTGTTCACAAGCACTACAAAAAAAAGAGTACCAAAAAAATACAAGTGGTACCAAAAAAAAGTGTTCACAAGCACTGCAAAAGAATAAGTACAAAAAAAAAAATATACAAGTGGTACCAAAAAAAAAAAAAAAGAAAGAAAGATGGTTTCTGTATACAGGAGCTCAATCAAAAATGGTCTCCAGCCAAGAGTTCAGCTCTCCAAACGCCATCTGACAAGCCGGGAAAATACAATGCGGCCTGATGTGCGTTCCATCTCCTCCAGCAAAAATAGCCTCACCAAGCCAATAAGTGAGGTAAACAGCGAGATCTCTCCTCAGTGCAATGTCAGGACATATGGCATTTGTACTTGCACAGAAATCTCTTAACTCTTCTTGCATGGCCAAGATCTTCTTTGAACTTGGATCCTGAGCTCCAGCTTCCTGGGTCATGCTATCAGAAGGCTCCCTACTATCAAAGAAGTTGGGGAATGAAGAGCAAAAACTCTTCCAACTGCTGGATCTAACTTTCGAACCCCCCTTCTCCTTCAAAAAATCATAGAAGGCGACGAGCTGAAAGTATAGAAGCCTGAACTCCTCAGACTGCCCCTCGAGGACGCTGTCAATCGGCATAAACTCCTCATAGAGTTTGCCGAGGATGGGCAATCCGGTAATAGCGCTCAGCTCCTTCAAAGAAAAACCAATCTCACCATTCGTCACAACGAAGGTATTGGTTTGAGGGAGGAACGACTCCAGCATAGCCATGAAGGCCTCGTCGGAAAAGATCACGGTCTCCCCAAAAGCGCGGACCGCATCAAAATCCCGGCTTCCTTCAAAACGGCGCCACCAATCAACAGGACGCGATCAGTCCACGACTTCCACTCGGAGTCAGCATTGAAACGACCTCGAAGTCGAAAAGGCTTGATCCAATTGCTGCCGTCACCGCTGAAAATACCAAGGCCCACCGGTCTCAAATCGACCGACGGATAATCAGAGCCCTGGTAGCCGCTGGATGGCATCAACAGGTCCATGTCAACAGGCGACCTCTCCGTATATCCAGGAGAACCGCCAACAAAAACCCCGGTCTTGATTACATTTGTCCTTCTCACCCAGCTTGGAGGATCTTCCCTCTTGGGGCACGTGGGGGCAAGGCTCAGAATCGAGACGGTGCGATCAAACATCGACCGGGTAGTAACAGTCTTCTTCTCACCATCTGCTGTGAAGGAAAACTGAAAAGATCTCCTCTGGTATGTAATGTCGTCAGGGACCGCATCACCAAAGAAGAAGGTAGGCTTATGGCAAAATGCTCTGATATTCCATCAGCCATGGACGACTGCTTACCATGATCTTATAGAATTCCTCTCCCTTGAGAGTGATCAGTCGCTGCCTCATCTCATCTCTGTTGAGGGAGTCGCACTCTTCCAGGTTTCTTTCAACATACTGGACCTTCTCAAAAGCCTGCTGAACGGCCGGATTAGAAGATCTAGAAGACCGACGAGGTACGCTTGTAGCAGGCTCTTTACCCTTGTTCGCTCTAGAGGAACCACCTGAAAAGGATGGAAAAGAAAAAGATCAAACATCAAAATGACAGAATCTCGCTAAAAAAAAATCTGGCGAAATTTTGACATGATGACGGGGCAATTCCGAAGAAAAGGAACTATCCCGAAAGAAATAGAAAGCTTGAAGATGGGCTCAACATCGCTGCGAGCTCCGAAACTCCAAACTTTCGAAACCTAAAAGTCTCCGCAAAATCAGGAAGGGCTCAACATCACTGCGAGCTCCAAGTTCCCAAATTTGCAAACACTTTCAGGTATGCAATCACATCATGCTACAAGTTTAATTACAAATTAAAGGCATGCATGAACATCTAGATTTGCGAAAAAAAAATGCATTATCATGATGAGCAAAAAAAAAAAAAAAAAAAGAAAAGAAAAGAAACTTTCTCTAAAAAAAAAAGGGGAGGAGAAAGAAAACAAAAAAAAAAAAAAAAAGGAAACGAAACTCTCTCAAAAAAAAAAGAGGAGGGAAAGAAAAAAAAAAAAAAAGAAAAGAAAGAAATTTTTTTTAGGGGCTGGCCCACAGGCCGTGGCCCACAGGCCACATGGCCGTACGGCCAGATCCGTACGGATCTGTCCGTACGGCCCACATAAAAAAAAAACAAACATGAAAAAAAAAGAAAGAAAAGAAAGCAAAAAAAAACGTGTGAAAAAAAAAAAAGAAGAAAGGCAAACACGTGAACAAAAAAAAGAAAAAGAAAGAAACAAAAAAAAGAAAGAGAAAGAACTTTTTTTCCTACAATGAAGTTTTCTTGAAAAAAAAAAAGAAAAGGAGAACTTACTTGAAGCCATTGATGGAGAAGAAGAAGAAAACTCTTGAAGATCTTGAAGAAGAAAAGCTCTTGGTCTTGAAGCCCTCTTGAGATTATTGCAAAAGAAAGTAGTAAGAGCAAGAGATCCAACCTTCTCCTTGCTTTTATAGAGGAGAGCAAACCAAAGAAGGAAAGAAGAAAGAGGTAAGTGTTACTAATTAGTAACCTTACCAAAAGAAAGAAATTAGAAAGATTCTTTCCAAAAGAAAGGGATCTTGAGAGATTTTCTCCAAAAATCAATCTATGACGGATTCTTTCCCAAAAGAAAGATATCTTGAGATATCCTATCCCAAAATAAAGGGATCTTGAGAGATTTTCTCCAAAAATCAATCTATGACGGATTCTTTCCCAAAAGAAAGATATCTTGAGATATTCTATCCCAAAAATAAAGGGATCATGAGAGATTCTCTCCAAGTAAAGATATTCTTAGATATTCTCTATCCGAATGAGATATTTTTGGATATTCTTTACAAAAATGACACCATATGAGATCTAAGCCATTTCAAAAGCTTAAGGTCCCATGGGTTAGCCCATATGAGCCAGGTTTGACCACCTAGGCACAAAAAAAAAGAAAATTTTTTGGGCTTTTAGTCAAAGAGAAATCCCTCTTACCAAGAGCATACAAAAATGGTTCCATGCCTCTTTTGAGTTGATTGGACCATACAAAAGAAAATTCCAAGCCCCATGAGCTTCCAAAAATCAAACCATCCAGCCTCATCTACCAAATTGAGCCAAATTCTTGAAATTGACATTCCATCAAACCAAATCCTGGTCCCCTAACTTGCCACATACAGCCTGTTAGGTCACAAGACCAAAACCAAAAACCAAAACCTGATCCCCTAACTTGCCACATATAGCCTGTTAGGTCACAAGATCAAAACCAAAATTGATCCCCCAACATTCCACATACAGCTTGTTGGGTCACACGATCAAAACCAAACCCGACCCCCTAACCTGCCATATATAGCCTGTTAGGGCACAAGGTCAAAACCCAAACCCACATCCCTGATGTCATCTTCAAAACTTTGCCTCGAGATGGTACGTGATCCCTTTCACTACCATAAAATTCCCCTGGAAGCTCAAAAGGCTACAAATACCAAAAAGAAAGATTGCTCAAAGACTCTTGGTCAAGTCACAGGCTCTCCTTCAAAAAATCTCTTCGAGGCACATCGACTACAAAAGTTAAAGCAACTCGCCGCTGTACCTCGAGGGGGCATTTGTTGACACCAAAAATGTCACTTTGCCTTTTCAAGATCCAAAGAGCTACATGAAGTCGCAACCTGCCATAAATAGGCAATGCTGCTTCCAAAAATAAAATCTTGTCAGAATCAAACAAAAACTGCAAGATTCTTCCAGACAGCCAAAAGAGGAGTACACAAGAAGTTTCAAGCCATTCCAAGATCATTTGGCCTAACTTCGCTTCTCCGACAGCCAAATCAAGCCTCTCGGCGGTAAAGCTCTCCGGGACAATGATTTCCAAGACAGAACCTATGGATCATCTTAAAATGACTCCAATAGGTTCCCTGTCAAATTTCAAGTCAATCGGACATCGGTTGACCGCACATCAAACCGCGACATCTTCATCGCGACAAAAAGCAAGTCTGCAGGTGATAGGACCCCAAACGGCTTCGAAACTCAAACAAAAGCCTATGGTTGGTCTTATTTATTGCTCAGCAGGCTTCACACCAAATTTCAGGTCATTCCGACATCGTTTGACCCAGTTTCAGCTTTTGACAGAAAATCGGCAGCTCTGCGCGACAAAAGTCTTCGGCTTTCTCAGGAAATTGGAAACTTTGCAAAATAAAATGCAAGGATTCTCATCAGGTTTCCTACAAAGAAATCAGGCCAATAAATGATCAAAATGTCAAAGAAAAGTACAGAAGAAAAAAGAATCAGAAAAAGAGCAAAAACGGACGCAAAACGGGACCAGAAAGGGGAAAACCCCCCCAGGGTCGCAGACCCCTGCGACCCTGGGCCAGGGTCGCAGGCCCCTGCGACCCTGGCCCAAGGTCGCAGGCCCCTGCGACCCTGGGCCAGGGTCGCCGGCGACCATGGACCCCGGGGTCGCCGGGAAAGCCCCGGAAACCCCGGTTTTCACCGTTTTTCGCGATTCGAGAAGCCCCAGCCTCTGGTACTTTCCAAAATTCATGCGTTTGAGACACCAAGTCCTCTGATATCCGTCCAAAACACGGGTAAATCATCAAGAGTAGCAAAGACAGTATTGATCGCCACCCGGTCAACCAAAAAAAAGTGTGCTTTCCACCCGACCGATCGAGAAATCGACAGGACAGATGGCACCGACCCGCTGTTGGCAACAAACACCTGAAATTACATGGTCATCTGATGTCGATCTACATGAAGATCCATCGATGATCATCAACAGAAGAATTCCAAAAGACGTGGCACGGCCCGCGACTCTTCAGCTGCTCGCGACCACTTAATGCGGTTAATTGACTAGCTTTATTACAGTCATTAATCCATTTCCTTGGACGGCCCAATCAGAAGCAAGCATTTGGGAGTTACAAGTCAAGAGATTCATGGCATTTAACCCATGAAACTCCTCCCATCATGGCGATTAAAGGCGATTAAATGCCCTCAATCTCCTCCGGCCAATCAGAAGCCAAGAAAAAAGAGTTACAAAATAAACAATTCAATTTTGTAACTCCTCCCATTATGTGGCTTAATGACATTAAAAGCCCATAAGCTCTCCTAAATGGCTACCAAGAGCCTATAAATAGGAGAGCACTCCAAAGGAATCCAGATCGGAAAAAAGAGACAGACACACAGACAGAGAGAAGCACAGAAATCCAGAGAAAGGAAAAAGAGAGAAAACTCTGCAGAAGTTCTACACCGGCCACCGCAACAAGGTGACAAAAGTCCCTTGGGGGGCACCCCCCCAAGGTCCTTGCCTTCTCCTCCTGCCTCCAATGGCTTAGATATGGCTTTTCAGCCCGTCTACTCGGTTTTTTATTGGACATAGGACCTTCCTTGGTCTTTGTCTTCTAAAAACCCGAGGTTATAGCCAAGCCAAGCGAATCAAATAGCATCCTCTGTTCTCATCTGCATGGATGATGGCGAAGCCCACATATGGCTTGCGACCGTCAATCTAAACGAGTCCCCCACAATCTCCTGAGAAGTTAGATCCTCCTTTTCTTGCTTTTCATTGTAGTTTGTATTTTTTTAAAAAGAGACAAAAATCACAATTCTTGTCTTTCATTATTGATAAGGATTGTAAAATCGGCTATAAACGCCAAAATCGGCTATAAACGCCAAAAATCGGCTATAAACGCCAAAATCGGCTATAAATGCCAAAAAAATCGCCTTTCACGGCAAATCAAGAAAAATGTCTCTTTTCTTAAATATATGTGCAATGGAAACTTGAAAGAAGTTGATTTCCTTTTTACTTGCGAAGGTTGATCTCCGGATCACCACTTGCAATTCAAGTAAAATAGACAATCTGGCACACCCACAAAAAAAGAAATGTTGATGCACGCCCCTGCCCCCGGTTACGAAAGGGTCGGAACCGACGGACTCCCACGTCCGCCGACCTCGGTAGAACCAAGCAGGAGCGCGGTCCATCAGAGGTACAGCGGCGAGTTGCTTAACTTTTGTAGTCGATGTGCCTCGAAGAGATTTTTTGAAGGAGAGCCTGTGACTTGACCAAGAGTCTTTGAGCAATCTTTCTTTTTGTATTTGTAGCCTTTTGAACTTCCAGGGGAATTTTATGGTAGTGAAAGGGATCACGTACTATCTCGAGGCAAAGTTTTGAAGATGACATCAGGGATGTGGATTTGGGTTTTGACCTTGTGACCTAACAGGCTATATATGGCAGGTTAGGGGTCAGGTTTGGTTTT